>JAVSCE010012546.1:0-28251 GCA_032199065.1 Smutsia gigantea | reverse complement strand
GGGAAACATTCTGTTAGTATTTTATAAAGCTAGACATGTAATTAATTATGACCCAGCAACTGTATTGCTCAGTATTTACCTGAGACATGAAAAAAATCCATGCAAAGACTTGTATGTGGACATTCAGAGAGCAGCTTCTATTCACAATAGCTGAAAAAAGCACTGGTGTGGATAAACAACTGTGGTCTACCCATACTATGGAATATTACTCAGCAATAAAACATACACACAGAAAACACATAGGAATCTAAGAAACATACAAAACACATCTAAAAAGGCAAAATGTTAACGGTCAGGTGGGAGAGGACACTGCCTGAGAAAACTGGGTTGGCGGGACTGTTCTGTCTTGACAGGTGATAGTTTCACAACTCTTTATAGTGACCAACATAAATCTATAAAGAGTGATTTTTATGTAAATTATACCTCAGTAAATCTATGAGAAAAAGCTAAAAATTTTAAATTAAGATGATATAATGAATCACAAAGCCGGCCACAGTTATCCTCCCTCCACAAGAAAAAGGGAAGGATATGCCTCAGAACTTAAGAAAACACATATTCCAGAGCCCACCATGGAGCTCCCGAATGGCTGACTGTGGATAAAGTGAAGGTTCCTGTGGCCAGGATTCTCACGTGGCCCTGGTTGGCTTGCTCACTACCCACGTGTGGGCACTACGTTATTACTGACTCTATATAAAGAGCTCCGCCCAGTGCTCTGGGCTGCTGCACGGCTGCAGAAGAGCAGAGGCTGGAGTGATGCCATCCCCAAGGATAGACACTGAGATGGCTGTGTGGGCAGAGAGGCCCAGAGGCAGAGACCAGTTTGTTGCATGCAGACTCTGAGTGGTCGGGATTCTAGTGACTGACCTGCCACTATGGGAATAAGGTTGGGTATAAGTCCTTTCACCCCAAGGACGTTCCATTGTCAATCTTCAGTTTCAGTGAATCTGTAGTGAACTTGCCCATTGGCAAGACACTGACAATCACCATGAAAAAATTCCCTGAGAGCCCCTGACCCTGGCTGGGCTTTGGGAAGTGGGCTGAGGCACTGCTGCAACAGTCTCCCACTGGGGAGAGAAGCGCAGCAGCCCTGCTGCTGGGACGCAGAAGGAGGACCCAAAGGTGGCTCAGAAAAACACCCACCCGGAGGAGAGGGCGCCTGGAGCAGGTCTGCAGCCCTGACATGGACCAGACACAAGGAAGCCAATCTCCTCCTCAGTCCTGTGAATGTCTCACCTTTAGGGTTATAGCAGGTTTCAAAGACATGCAACTGATGTGGATTGTGTGTGAATGTAAACACCTTGATCATTGAGTCCAAAACCACCACGATTCTGGAAAGAAAAAACAAGATCAGAATTACTCTCCCCAAAAGCAAAACTCAAACATTTTGTGACTTTTGTTCTTAGTTTGAAACTTAGAAACACTCCAAACACCACATACAAAAGGATCTTTCTAGAATCAGGGCCCCTTGCAGGCAAGGTCTTAAAGCAGGCCACCGTGAGCTGCCAGCAGGCATAAACAAGTGCCTCTTGCTTGCATAGGGGCTGGCGAATGCACCCTCCTGAGGTTTAAAGAGACATTATCATCAAATATTTCACCTAGAATAAAAACCAAGGTGAGCACATGGGGCAGAAATTACATTTCCATTTGCTTCTAGGTATGTATTGACAATTTAGAAATGTCAAAAAAAAGGAAGACCCTTGATATGGCTCCAGTATTTGCATTACCAGGGGCCCCTAAATACACTGAATGAAGTGTCAGGCTTACTTAAGAATGCAAGAGTGACAGGCCCCCATGTAAATCAGACCAAATCACAACCCAAATTAATGAAGCTCTGTTCTATTTTGCTCAGTGTACTAGGAAGAACTTCTATATTCTCCTGAACACCATGGAGGCTGTGGCTAAGAGACAAACCTGCTACTTTTAACAGGTGAGATTCAAGGGCCCCTTCTCACTAAGGAGTTTTGGAATTTTCCTTTAATTTCAAACTGAGAAGATTCACAGAGGCAGCATTTGGTGTAGCTGGGATGAGGACAGAGGCAATTCAAGGTGCAAACCCCATGCCCTGCTGGGTGGGGACGGCTCTCCTGCAGGGCTGAGGGCCTGGACCTGGCAGGCATGTGCCATCTGTGCCACCAGACTTACTTCCAAAGGATCCCTGGAAGCCAGTAAAACTCACTGCCCTCCTTGCAGTGACAGGAACAACCCTATGTCCTCTGGGTCATGAATCAGTCACATCCCTCTCCTGAGCACTTTTTCCCCCTCAACACGAAAGCATTTCAGTCATTTGAGAGAGCACGAGCCTCTCACTCGTAAGAAGCAGACTTCAAACTGACCTGTCCCGCCGTAATTTGACTGCCTTCACTTCCGTAGAAAATTCTATTTCAATGACTGTCTTCTTCTTCAGGTCATCCCAGATCATCACTGAAACATCAGAATTCATGAACACACCACTGTGCCGGCGCCGCATGGTCCAGGCCACACAGCAGGCCCATACGTCACAACCCCAACCAGGCAGAGCAGTCGCTGTCCCTCTGGGAGCTACTGTCCCGCCCCCAGGCTTCCTCCAGGAGCCTAGGCAGCCCACCCCTCCCCGCCCCCTCAGCACTCAGGCCCAGGTGACCCCAGGCACCCAGTCACCCAGTCCCCGTCCCCGTCCCATAAGCACATACACTTCTATTTCCCCTCCGCCAGCCCTCGCTGGTTTTCAGGCGAATGCCTCCCGACCCCTTGCCTTTGTTCCCCTTAACACACCAAGGCAACGGCAAGCCTGGTCACAGTCACTAAGGGTGTGAGGGCCACAGACAGGCCTGGATGCAGAGAAGAGAGAGGGTTCAGTTTTAATGGGGCTTCTCAAACCCACTCTGACTGTTCTTGCTCTTCTTCAACCTCAGAAACGTCCTCTGTCTCATGTTGTGCTCATGCTGCAGTGCTTTGCTGTGATGGGTTAGTAGCTTGCATCCCACGGGCCAGAGAGCACAGGCGCCTGGGGATGAGTGTTGCCTGCACTGCAGGGAGTGTGGCGTCCACCTGAAGAGCTGTCTGTGAGCAGTGGGAGGTTAAGTTAGGAAAATAGGTTCCCACAGCTGTCAGGTCATGGGAAGGTGACTGAGGGCGGAGGGTGCGAATGTTTCCCCCGAACGTCCTGCCACATGACCAGCGTGAGTCCTGGAGGGTGAATGCAGGTGAAGTCCGGCCAGAATGCACTAAGTGACCTGTATTTCAGACTGAGATACTTTAATACCAGCCTACAAGAGGTACCAAACTTACTAGTCTGTGGGAATGGGAAAACTCCAAGGACACACAGTGACTACCGACTCCCCATGGCCTCCGAGGGCTCTGAGCTACCATGCTGCAGAGTGCCGGAAGCGTTAAGTGTGCCTTTTAATACAGCTCCTGACAGCAAAAGGTACATTAAGTAATCCTGCAATCCCCCTGCCTTTGTCCTCTGATCCCCTGCCTCACAGGAAAGGCTTTGCTGCTCTGCCTTGGCGCTTCCTGTGATAACCGGTCTCCTCCAGCCATTTTACGCTGGTTTCCTCAAACCAAACATGCCAGATTCTGTGTATTTCAACATCCCATATCTTAATTTTTAATTATTAAAATATTAAGAGTAAAGTCAGGAAGTAATTTTGGCATTCTTGAAGAAATGTTTTTAATCTTGTAAAAGCTTAAATAGACCAAGATTACTTTAACTGCCTTTAGCATTCTACAAAAAAGTAAATTTAAATTTTACTCAAAATTTTGTTAGAAACTTGCTTTGTCTACAAAATTCTTAAGATTCTTTCATTTTTTGGAAATTATTTTTATCTTTAAAATACTGAGGACAGTCCCACTGCTCCCTTGAGAGCCCCAAGGGGGTCACTCTCCCAACAGTCCACACATGGGGCTGCTACCCACTCCCTTTCTTCGTCAAGGATCAACAACATTCTTGACAAGTGGGCTGATTCAGCACAGGACCACTGCCCATCCCCAAGAAACCCAGATAAAGTAATTCTCACTCAGGTGCAAAACCCATCCATGCCCAGGCTTCCACGTCCCTCCGTCTGGGTGGCCCCTCCAGAGCTCACAGCCACAGGCACTGCTCTGTAGCCGCAGCAGTCAGCAGCCCTTCTAGGCTTTCTGCTCTTCAGCCTCCGGGACAAGCTGGAGGGCACCGCCCATATCTCAGCACAACCCTCACCTGAGGGCAGATTCCATTTTCTGTTGGCTCCCCTGATAACTCTGAGCCTGGGCCCCAGAGCCTGGGCAGGGTCACCTAGAACTCTGCTCTTCCCCGCCCCACCCTCACAAAAGCTTTCTTTGCTCTAGTGTCAGGCCTGGGCTCGGGGCTCCCCCATGCCTCCACTCCCCCAGGTCTGAAGCACAGTCCCAGCCCTGGGCACCTCCTGGAACACCTGCCCCCAGTCCCCCTTCATCTGCACTTCCTCCAGGGAGACCTCCAGCCCTGGGCTCCTTCCCTTCTAGCCAAACTTGGAAAGAGAGTGGTCTCCATCTCCTCCCCCACACCCACCTATGCTGGAACCTGTCCCCACTGGGCCCCAACTCGGCTGTCCTTCACTGAGGGTCACCGAGGGTCGCTGCCAGGATCACCCAGATCACCAGGCCCAGTGGACTGTTCTCAGGCCTCATTCTCCTTTGCCTGTGACTTGGTGGCCATGCTAGCTTCCCTCTCTGCCCCTTCCTGTGAACAACAGCTCCCTGTCTGCCTCCAGCCTCTGGGGTCTCTCCACTGTTGTACACACTGCTTCTAGTGCCCATGGCACTGCTTTCCAAACCACACCCTCGCCTGGCATTCAAGACCTGGATCTGTCCCTGCCACTCCTCTCCAGGGTTCCACCCTCCCTTCCCAGGTTCCTTTCCCTTCCTCCAACCATACCTAGGTTACAGGCACAAAGGATATGGGGAGGGTTGGGGAAGTTTTCTGTTTGCTTACTTTGCAGTGTAAAACGACACTGCAATTTCTTTGAACTCACCCCCCCCCAAAAAAAAGATCCCTGAACCTACAGCCAAGTTGGTTTTTGTTCTATGTGGCGACCAAATTAATGTTTCTGTGAATTAATGGCTCTATAGGAAAAATAACCTCCCTACACCTTGTCTTAAAATGAAATAACATTTACACCAACCTACAGTAGGTTACACCCAGAAAAAAATGGGGTCCAGAGGCATAACTGCCCCCTATTTAGCCAACATTAACTGAAAAGCGCTTCCTCTGTGTTGATGGGAATGAGGCCCCTGCCACACACACGTCTCCTCCTGGGAGCAGCGGAGACTAGGTCCCCTCTCTGGGCGCTGCTTTCCCCACAGCCAGCTCCCTGTCTCACAGGACGGCCAGGGAGGCCACACGTGGCTCCAGACACACAGAAGTTCTGGACGGTTCAGGACACTAGGTGAGGTATGCCTGTTACTGCACAGTTACTTTACCTTTGTTAGGAGGGTATTTCGGCTTTTTTCCACCTCCAACTAATGCTAAATAGTTGCAGCGAAATAACATTTCAACATGGCCAACTCCTCCTTCCAGAAATTCTGAAATGATATTAAGAAGAAGTTAGCATGTGTATTTTACAATTGAAAAAAAAAAGAAGTGGTGAAATGTAACACTCAGCATTTGATTTGCAAGGAGCGACTGATATCAAACTACTGTCAGAAATGAGACAGTGACTGGCCAGGAAAATGATCAGCTCTGGGCTTCAACTCCTCTCAGTGTCCTGTTTCTCATGCATAAATGCTGAGCACACAGCACCCTAAGAAGCCAATGTACCAAAATGTATGAAATACCTAAATTCATATTTTAAGGTGTAGTAAAAATCTATATGCTCTGAGAAAGCATGCTAAATGCTTTAATGCAAAAGCTGAGTTTCTTCTTTGTCATTTTAAACACCTCTTCCACTGAAGTCTGAAATGCTCAAATGCTCAAAAATGTTCATCAATCACCATAGGAGGAAAGTGTCAGCAGACTTTCAGGTGTCTTCCGGGAAAGAAGGAAGAGGAAGGCAGTGGGAACCCCGGCAAGCCGAGCAGCAGAACCCACTCTGGAGGGCCTATGTCCCAGAGCAGCACCACCTCCCTAGCCCTCCCCAGCCTCATGCTCTGGTCTGTAATGGCCATTGGCAGCTCCAAGGGCACAGCCAAGGGCGAACAAAGAGCCAAAACCTCTAAACACTGGTCGTCAAACAGAATTGACTTAGGCCCAGCAAAGCTACCCACAAGGACCCCCAAGTTCCTCAGCTCGCTCTGAGAAATTACAATGCAAGGCCTAGGGAAACCCTGGAGAGGACCTCATATTTAGTATTATTCACAACAGAAACAGCCTCTCTTCCAAGCCAACTGCTAGTCCACCAACATACAAGCTATTTCAAAGTAATTCTGGCCTTAACAGGATGTGGCCACGATCCAAATCCCGTCGATGACAGTGGCTCATTCCTTAAACATTTGTGCTCCTCCCAGCCAGGTGCATGGCCTCTGATCTGCAAAGGCCCAGGGCTTCTTTTCCAGCAGCGCACGGCAGCTCCCCCAGCACAAGGCCACCACCCTGCTTCCCAGGAACTCACCCACTGCGCAGTAGGAGACCAACTGCCAGCTAAGGTTCAGTGTTAGCCTTAACACCCTTGAAAAGACGAATGGACTGTAACAGACCAGAGCTTAGTAAAGCCCCCAGTGACCTGCTGCTAAGCCAGTGCAGACCACTCAGTGGGGAAGAACAGTCTCTTCAGCCGATGCTGCCAGGAATACTGGACATTCACATGCGAAAGAACAGTCAACCCTTAACTTACACCATATACACTCTTAACTCAAAACGGCTTAAAGACCTACACTTAAGATCCAGAACAGTAGAACTCCCACAAGAAAACATAAGCCCAGAGCTTTGGGACACTGAGCTATGCCATTACCTCCTGGATAAGACGCCGAAAGCACAGGCAACAAATGCGACAAAGGTGATGAAAATACAAATCAATAACCCGACCGATAAGGGGCAAAGGACCCACACAGAAATCCTCCAAAGATGACGTACAGTTGTCCTACAAGCACATGAAAAGATGCTCAGTATCGCTCAGGGAAGGGCCACCCAGAGCCAGGAGACAGCGCCTCATCATTCAGATGCTCTCAGGAAAACAAGATAGCAAGTGTGGACAAGGACGTGGGGAAGTAGGGAACTTATGCAACCACTGGTGCAGCTGCTATTGAAAACAGTTTGGTATTCCCAAAAAAACTATAAACAGAACTACATGATCCAGCAATACCATTTCTTGGTATAAATTCAGAAGAATTCAAAGCAAGTTCTCAAAGAGACACTTTCACACCCATGTTTATAGTAGCAGTCTTCAGAATGGCCAAGAGGTAGAGGCCACCAAAACATCCAGAGAGATGAACAGGTGTCTGTACTGTACAGGATGGTCTGGCCTTGAGGAGCAGGCATTTTGACATGTAATCTGCGCGCCTGAGGAATCCTGCCGAGTGAAATGGCCAGGCGCACAAGGACGATCCTGTGTGGCTCCCCTTGAATGAGGCGCCTGGAGCAGGGAAAGCCCTAAAGACAGAGTCAGGCAGGGGTCACCAGGAGCTCAGGGGCCGGGGAGGGGAGCTGCTGTTTAATGGGGTCAGAGCTTCAGTTCTGTGAGTTGAAAAGGGGCCTGAGGCCTGTTTCACAACAAAGTGAATATACTGAGCTGAACACTTAAAAATGGCTGGTTAGTTTCATGTTGTTGTTTTTGTTAAAAAAACAAACAAACAAATGAACGCTGCCATTTAGGAACATTTCTGTCCCTGGGGTGTTAGGATTTTAACTATTTCCTCAGTAAATTCTAAAATCAAATCTATTTAAGGCAACTTGTGAATTATGTCAAGAGATAACCATACTCTCGAATGGTTCCAGCCGAGAAGGGAATGTCAGCACTGGGAAAGACAGCCCCATGTGGGCACTGGGATGGGACTCGTCAGTGCCGACCCGCCAGGGTGTCAGGCCTTCCCACATTCTGAAGCGGCAAGCCACTCCCTTAGCAAGATGTGATCCAAGCTGACCGAAAAATGAAGCAGGCTGCAGTACCTCTGAAATGGGACATGGATACAGAGAACCAATTAGATGAAGATATGAAAAACTGAAAACAGATACTTCATGTGAAGAATTCACCAAAAATTTTTGTTAAAACCCCACTAGGTTATGTTTCAAGTTTTGGGTTTTTTTTTAAGTTTTAATTTAAATGGTACAGGATGTGATTTTTCTCTAAGATTGTTCCTAAATCAGAAATATTTCATTTTACCTTGATGCCTGTTTCTGGCTGACTCTGATAAAATCATTATCAAGTTACAAAAATTTAAGAGTTAAGAATTAAGACACAGTCACCAGTGTAAACAGCTATGGGCTCTGGGCTGTAATTGGGAAAGAAAAAGGGAAAAGCAGATTTTTAAGCATCACCTGAAGAGGCCGAGAAAGGGGCCTGTAAGGCCTCTCCTGGGAGAGCAGAAGCAAGCAAAGGGTGAGACTCTAAATGCCAGGAGAGTCACGCCCCCATGCCCCGCTGCCACCACCCCAGCGTACCTTCTGTGGCATTGCAGGTGTCTGACCCCAGCCTCCTGAAGCTGAGAGGAGGGGGCTGCTGGGGTCAAAGGACACAACAGGCAGGACTTGTTTACAGACAAGGCAGAGGGCACCCAAGGATGCTCATCAATACTCACACCAAGGGCTCTTGTGCAGCACAAGTAACTGCAGAAATAGATCCAACAGGACAGAAAACAGGCCCCCAGGAAGCTTCTGCTGGGGAAAACCATAGGTACAAATAAATACCTGACAGGCAGATCCAGATTCTGCCAACAGAACCTACCTCCAAAAATGAGACACTAAGGAAATTAAGGGAAGGGGCACCTGAACCCTGAGATCACCTCCATTCCACTGAGAGAGGCTCGGAAAACAAAGTGCTTTTTACTCAAGAGCAGAAGACAACCACTGCAGCCTCAGCCTAGCGACCTGGGCCAGTCCCCTGCCTCTGCATCTCGGCCTCCCTGCCACCTTCTCCCTTATTCCTGCGAGGTGTCTTTTACCAGAAATATCTTAATTGCTTCTCACTATAAAAATGATGCATTATTACTAGAGAAACAACACAGAAAAGCATACAGTAGAAGCCCCTGATGGGGCCGTGTGCACCTGCGCACTGCCTGCACACAGACCGCGGTCTCGGCCCCTACACAGGTGAGTCACGTGCCCCTGCTATCCTGACTCTTCCCTTCCACACACCATGGCCCTCTCGCCCATCAGCACTGGCAGACAGACCTTGGAGTTCTTACCATACAAGCACACCACCATGAGATGTGGGATGACCCAGTTAATAGGGTTCTGATGAGCCATCTAGGCCCCCCTCCCATTTTCCACTGTTAGAAACAGTGCTGCAAGTAACATGTTTATACAAGCATCTGATATTTTTTTCCCTTCTTTAAGTACAATTGTTGGATCAAACAGTGTATGTGTATGTGTATATAAAATGAACACATTTTGCCAAACAAAACAGTTCTACCAATTTAAACTTGTACCATCAAGATCATGAAACAGGTGTGCTTCTCCACACCGTTACCAACGCCACATACTAACATGGTAACTGCTCCCCTCAACCCAGCAATCAGCTCACCTGCCTCCATCTGACATGCCAGGGTGGCCTTCCGTGAAATGAGAAAGAGGATTATGGGCCATGGAGAAGGCCCCTACAGACTGTCAGCCAACTGGGCACTCACATAGGCCACTGTGTATCGGCACTCAGGGTCTCACTCCCCATGGCTTCCCCAGGCCCCAGGGCAGCCTGACGCCTGGCATCCCACCACCACGGCCGAGCAAGCAAGCTCAGGACCCAGCAGCCCTCACCCACACTCCCTCCAAGCCACGCAGAGTCCCCCCTAGTTCCCCCACGTGCTGCCAACATCCCACATGTGAGCGCCAGTCACGTGGAAGGCAAGGCAGGTGGCTCTGAAGATGGGACCTGCTTGCCAACCTTGCAGACTGGGCCAGCTTGCCAACATGACCTACACAAGTACCAGCCGCCCCTGTCATATGGGAGAGGTATTTCTAAACAAACAGTGGACTTTCGACACGCTCTTTGTATTTCTAATGACTGGATATAATATTTTATCAAAGTGTATCATTCTCAAACCTTGTCTACTGTATGCACGTGCTTAGCTGTGCATTGTAAGTCCTCGAGTTGGACCCACAGTGTCACTAAGAGAACACCAGACAGGCTGCATGATGCAATCCCAGGCGGCCCTCCCAGGGGGCCCAGACTTCCTGGAGTGAAGCAGGGCTGCTGGCGGCAGAGCAAACCCACTCCAGGCGTGCACCGGTGAGGGACCTACAGTGCCTTGGAAGGAATCCCAATGGAGGCCCAGGGTTCCCACAATGGCTTCCTGGCACCACCGGTTCCTAGACCCAGGCAGCAGCGGACAGGCCTGGAAGAGGAGCTCTGCCCACTGCCAGCCATGCAGTGTCCTGCCTCAGGGCCAACTGCACTGGGGACGTCAGGACTGAGAGCCTAGATGTGGGACTGACCCCTGTCATGTAGGCATCCTTCGGTTCACTTAGGGAGGCAAGCCTCGGCAACAGGCAGCAGGTCCAAGTCTTCCGTCAGGCTGTGTGCTGCCAGAATGTGACAGCGGAGCAGACTGCAAGTGCTCAGAGGTGAACTTAAAAAACAGGGCACAGGCTGACCACGATCCTTTCCAAATTCATCACAAGCTAGCCCCACAGTGCAGCTCAGCAGCCCAGGTGAGCACATGAACGCATTGCACTGCCTTTGGCATGGCACCAGCAAACCTTTCTGGAACTTACAAGTTCTAGAGGCTTCTTGTCTAATTCACTTTTATGAGAAATCCTGAACCTACTCTAAACATTTATTAGGAAGCAGTTGTTAATATACTGCTAATGATTCAACTTTGAAACAGATGTCAGTAATTCTCTTTCAGTTTTCCTGCTAACTTAAGGAAAAAGTATCCTGAAATTTGTATGTTAAGCTATTTCAAAATATTCTGTAACTACTTATCTGTATAGGGAAGATCTGTCTTATTTCACTATGCAATCAAAAAATAATTATAAGTCACGTATATGGAAAACTGACGGACTAGGAGACTCCCATGGTCACCTGTGTCCTTACTGCCCCCCCAACCCACTGTGGAGGGTAATACTGTGGTTCGATGGGTAATGAATCATGAGGGCACAGGCTTACAGAGCACTTAACATGCCTGCTAGGCACTAACCTGACTACTCATTCATCTTCACCATGACTTTGGGAGGTACGCAGCCTCCATCCTCATTTTATACATAAACTAGGCCAGAAGAAGTTGAGGAGTTGCCCAAAATCATATAGCAACCTGGTCATGGGGCAGAGCCAGATTCAGATCTAGATGACATGGGTCAAGTCTGAGCCCTCAGCTACTGTGCTACATCGTCTTTGTCCAGCAAATAAAGTCATGGATCTCAGCTTACACAATAAGCCCCCCAGATGAAAGCGCCACTTACTGCTTCACACACGGGGTTACATGGGTGATTTCACTTGACACAGGGGCTCCACTGCCAAAAAGATTCTGAGAACCCCTGCTGTAGGGGATCCGCTATGGGACAGCTGCTGTTTATTGGAAACCAGGATGCAGTAACTCCTCTTACAGATGAGAAACAGTTCACAACATAGACGTTATACATGGAATAAAAAACAAAACCACAACGACAGGAAGGGTGCCTCTCAACTCCTGTGATTTGTCTGAGGTTAGTTCACTTGCTGACGGTGCTTGATCCACCCACAGACCAGGAGACCCTGGCAGCTTAAGAGAAATACGTTAGAGGAAAAAACAAATTGAAAAAATGTCTCCCTGTCAAAGGAAAGAGGACTATTGTTACTTCACCAACAGAATTCCTGAGTCTAGCTTATGGAAACTTAAGACACTGAAATAAGTAACAAAGCAACTATAACTTATTGCTTCAAATAGTGTTTTCTAAGTGTTGATCATTTACCACGTTAATCTTGGTAAATCATCTGCATTCTCTATAACTTCACATTCAACAGGAAGAGTGACAATGGCCTCAGTCAGTTACACCTTGTCCCTCCAATAGAGCTCATAAGGAACCAAGGCATAGGAAGAGACCAGCATTTCAAAGCTGGCAAGTCCCTGGAGAAACCAGGGTTGGGCCGGCACCCACTGAGTCTCCGCTGCACACAGCCTGCAGCCCGGACTCCGAAAGTTCAATCAGAGGGCAGCTCAGTCCAGGCTGACAGACACCCGCGAATCCTACTTCTTAAAACCTGCAGCCTCCCTCCTGCCATCTGCAAGATATGATCCAGACTCTGAGGGCTGGAGAAGGGCAGAAACCACGCACCAGTCACTCCTTACCTTGTTTCTCCTTTTCTTTTAGTGGATCGGTGTTATACACTCGGAATCCATTTTCCATCCCGCATGCAAAGCATCCTAAAGTGAGAGAGACACATCAGTCACTTCACTGGGGTCCTGGCTACTAAAAGCCGGGCCCGTGGGGGCAAAATGAGGGATCTGGAGAATGTGGACTTTCCTGAGGTCTCCTACGGACGCTCAGACCGCACAGACACGTCCACACGGGCCCCAACTGCTCTCCTCACAGACTGTAACTGGTGTGCACGCTCTAGCACGACACTTCTGGTTGCGGTGGCCGTTCCGTGCGGACTAGGCTGCACTTGAACACTTACTTCCAGTGAAGGGGGCTCACTGACCACCTTCCATGAGCCGCTGCATTTCCCTCAACACCTGCCCCTCTGCAGCAATCACAGCTGGCCTTCCCATTCAGAACCTCTCTCAAGCGCTATGTCAGGAACCAAGTCCTGCAGAGACAGTGACAAATGAGAACGTCCTCATCTCCTGGAGGACAGCCACACAGCAGGCAATCCCAGGAGACTGGGGTTGGGGCAGGAAGGGGTGCTACAGGACAGCCTTCCTGAAGTCAGTTGATGTCCCCCATGACCTCACGCTCACCTGTGAATACCGTACCACCTCGAACCCTTATCATGGCCACCATCTCCAGGTTGCAGGCCAAGTGGACGGTCCAGTTAAAGGTGCCGTCAGGAACTGAAGGAGCACTCAAGCCCAAGATGGCCCCACAGCCTGGGCTCCATCTGCCGTGCGCGCAAGCCAGGACCATGCTCGCCTCTGGTGCCGCCTGGCCCGACTGCTGGCTCACCTGAAGCTTGGTCCAGGAGAAACACCAAACCCTCCAATTCTTTGGCATGACATGTGTGGCCAGCAGGTTTGGGAGCTGACGCAGGGAGGCCCTTCAGATGCCACTCTCCTGGTTCTGATTTGGAACCACACTCTTCCACCCAATCAGCCACCCTTCTAAACATGAAAAGCATGCTTATAAACATATATTTTTTTGTCCTATTTGTAAAACTGCTGAATGTGACAGGTTCAAAGACCCATAACAGCTACCCCAGATATTTGGAGACTGTCCTGCGACCAACTCTCAGGCTCTGAAATGCACTTTACTTGGGCCTGGAGTCTGAAACTCGTTCAGAAGTGCTATGTTGTTTATTATTTACTATCTCTTAAACTTAGTCTGGGTTGTAACTCCTCCTTTGTGTTACTGGAATCATGTAGTCTGGACAGATGAATCAAAGCTTTGCTTCCTGGAAAGCATGAGAATAATATAGGAGTCAAGTCTTTTCCCTCTCTGTCTCAACTATTTCCTCTTTACCAAGTTTTAAGCCTAGACCTATTTGTCTTCAATAGAACACATATATTTCCCACAAGACTGGTATGAAAATATACAAACAATCCCTATTAATCCACAAGAAAAAGGCAGACAACCCAATAGAAAAAAGAGCAAAATACTTGGACTTTTCGCAAAACAGAAAATCCAAATGGCCAATAACCATACGGGACCAGAGATATATAAACACAAATTCAAACACACCACAATGAGACCTACTCCACAGCTGCCAAAATGGTGGAAAATACCACGTGAGAAGTGGGTGTAGAGGTCTGGGAACTTTCACACCTGCTGGCAGGGGGCAGATCAGTATTACTACTTTGGAAAATTGTGTGTACTGCCCACTGTGACTGCCCACGCTTCTCCTAGGTACATTCAGCATGCTGTAGAAATAACACATGGTCACCAAAAGCCCCGCATTACTGGAATGCTCACAGCAGCTGTTTTAATCCTGATGCCCAAAACTAGGAGCCTACTCAAATGCCCAACTGCAGAATGGGTAAATGAACTGTGACACAGTCACACACTGCCCACCAATGAGAATGACCTACAGCTATACCAACAATATGGAAAAATATCTTACCAGCATGATTTTGAATAAAATAGCCAGAAACACAAAGTACAGAGACAGGCAAACTAATCTGTGCTGGAAGGTAGACTGAGGTGATGACAAGAAGGACCACAGGGTGGCTGGTAGAGTTCCGTATCTTCCTTAGGTGTTGTCCAAGGCATGTTCAGTTTGGAAAACTCATAAAGCTGAACACTTACATACGTGCACTTTTCTGTAGGTACAGCACACTTCAGTAACAAGTCAGAAGGAAAACTACCATGACCACCACTAAGGAGGCTAGGCATTATCCTTGGTATCTCTTTTTTTGGATGATTACCTGATTTCATTTGGTTATCACACAAAAGTTGGATTAATCTTGCCATCCTTGCTATCTAACAAAACCTTTTCCCAAAAAGAAACCCTTAACCCCCAACAGCTGGTGACCTTGCACACTCCCAGGGGCAGCTAGCAGTCAAAGGGCCTGGGAACCACCGCACGGCACTCCTCTGCACGAGGACTTTAGTCCACGTGCGAATACTCCCCATACACACCCGAGAACTACATGGAAGTGGGCCAGGGCAGTCAGTCTGTGGCCTCGGGTCTTGGTCCAGGCAGGACAAGCTAGTATACAGAGAAAGTGTGTATACTCACAAACATGTGCTTCCCATGGGAGGAGAATATAGGCAAACAGATTATCAACCAGTCTTGAAAACTACAGTGTAAATTATCTTTGGGGGAAGACAAGTTAAAAGTTTGAGCAACTTAAAAATTTATGAGCAAGTGCCCCTTTAAAATGATTTCTAAGCCCAAAGTTGCAATAAGAGTGTTTAAAAAGCTGAGTACAAATTAAAAATCGGTATAAGTAAAAACAAAATATAATAAACTCAACCACCTGGCATAAATTCACATTATAGGAATTAACCTAAGGGTAACCAGAAGCTTAAGTATAAAAGCATGTATTTTTTCCAGACATACTCATACTTATGTATAATTTGTTACAATGAAGCAAGCTGGTTTTACAAGGGTGTTTTTCAGACAATTGAAATATATTCATTAGGGGCCAAAGCTGTATTTTTAAAAGTAATCTCTGATGAAAACTTTATAAAAATGTTGTACACTGGTTCCTGAAAATAGCATCATTATGAGCTTCAGTTATTATACTGAAACTTAACGTGAAGTCCTCAGGGGGCATCAAGGATGGTAAGTAAATAAGAACCATCTTGCTCTGAACGGCTTCCAGTCACTAAACTTTTTGCTATTGTAATCACGGAGGTTTTTATGGCTTTCTCCCCTTACTATACAGCCAGCTATCTCGTCATTTTAACGCGCTGTTCTTTCAGTATAAATACCTTTGAGTTCTCCCGATTATCATCAAAGCTCGTTTAAAGACCTACTGGCCCTCCTCTGCTAATCAAAACCCAAAATGTTCGGCCACACTGCCCAACGCCCGACATCTGGCCCCACACTCCTATCTCACTCATCGTAGATACGTTTCCACAAATCCCCGCAGTCCCTCTGCGCAAGGACGCGGGCGGCTCCCGGCCTGCCCGCCGCCTAACCTTCCCTCCGGCCGGCCGGCCGGCCCGCAGCACCACCGACCCGGACAGGTCCGGCACGCGCGACAGGGCGCCTGTAAAGCTCTAGACTCGCTCGACGCCCTTCACAGGCACAACTTCGAAGCCCACGTGGAGGCTCTCCCGGCGGCTCCTGCAACCCCGAGCGGGCGCTGCCGCGAGTAAGGCCTGCGGTCAGCCCGCTGTCCTGAGTGGCTGCGGGAGCGGCCCCTCGACGAAACGGGACCCGGGAGGCCGGACGGAGCAGCCGCTTCCCCCAAAGGCACACTAACAGCCAAGGAAGGCCTCGGAAGTACTCGGATTTCACTGGACTAAAAGGGAAAACCCTGGGCAGAGGGGCTCGTCCACTGACATTTTCTGATTAAAATCAACAGAAGAGGCGACGACCTACGAGCTCCCAGGCCTGCGGGGCCCGCCAGGGAAGCCCACGTCCGCATCTGCAGAATCCCAAGGGCTTTTCAACTCGACCCCAGCTCACCGCTCCAAGATCCCAAACGAGGTCGGGAGGAAAACGGGGCTCCCCGAACATGTGCCCTGGGAGCGATCCCCTCATCTTCACACCCGTGGGAGCGGCGGCGGGCCCGGGAGACGCCGCTCCAGGGCCGCCGCGGGGAGGAGGCGTCGGGGGAGGCCGGCCGTTCGAGGGTCTCCGGGGAGGCGCGGCCGGGACCGGGAAGCCGCGGAAGGCCCGGCCTGTCGGGGTCCCGAGC
Source organism: Smutsia gigantea (assembly GCA_032199065.1). Lineage (NCBI taxonomy): Eukaryota > Metazoa > Chordata > Mammalia > Pholidota > Manidae > Smutsia > Smutsia gigantea. Next base: position 11,718 of record JAVSCE010012546.1, on the reverse strand, counting down.
GCGCGCGGGCACTCACCGTGGTCCTGGTTGAAGCCGGCGTAGAGCAGCCCGTTGCCGTGGGGGTTACACGGCAGGAGGTTCATGGCGCCGTCGCGAAGGGTCCGCCGCCCTCAGCACCGCACGCCGGGGAGGGCGGGTGCGGATCCCGTCAGGCCGGCCGAAGCCGCCACGGCCGGAAGCGAGGGGCGGACGTGTGGACGCGCGCAGGGGCAGCCGCGGAGCGCCGAGCCCATCCACCCGGGGACGGCCAGGCGCGCAGGGAGCGCCGAGAGCGTCACGCGCGCGGGGCGGGGCGAGGCGGGGCGGGCGGGGCCCGGGGGCGGGGCCCGGGGCCCGGCACCACCCATGAGGCGCGAGGAGCAGCGCGGCGCCTCCCGCCCGGTAGGGCGGAGGTTCAGAGAGGCCGCCGGACCAGCCAGGACGGCACCCGCCGGAAATCATATAAATTAAGTATAAAAGACTTTTTCTTATTTGTAACCGATTTAAAAGCTAAGTATGTAAGTAAAAATAGTAACGATACATTAAAGGGTTAACATATAGAAGTAGAATGTACACAAAAATAGCAAACGATGGATGAGGAAATGAAAGTATAGAGCCGACTCATGCAAACCCCGCAGGGCACACAGCCCCTCAGGACACAAGTTCCCCCCGACACAGTCCCCATCTCAGGACACGCAGCCCCCAGGACGCAGCCTGTTTTGTCTCCACACAGAGCTCTGTGACGTCCCCCAGGAGATGGCGGCTGGTCCTGCTCTGACTCTAGCAGCCATGGAGGCAGGAGTGGCCGGCCCTGGGGTCCCTCTCACCGTCCCCTGACCTATCACCCCCTGCCCAGGTGGTACCCAGCCCGCCTGACGTCCATCTGGGCAGACCTTCGTGCATCTAGCCGAGCCTGCCCTCGCAACTAGGAGCAGCCGGCAGTTGAATAGCTTGATTCCCATTCGCGGGGGGCACACTGGCCCGCAGGCCTAAGGAGGCCTGTGGTTTGAGACAGGCACCAGGATGCAATCACAGGCCGGACTGAGAAAGGAACAGACAGAGCCCCAGTGCCCTAGGGTCTCCTGACTTGTCTGAGTACGGTCAGAATGGGTGCACGTGAGGAAGCAAGAGATTCAGCCTTTACCTTGGTGTACCGGAGGGCCACCTTGGGGGCTGGGTCAGTCCATACTCACTCCAGACCCTGTGGGGCTGTAGCGGCCAGGGGTGCAGGTGAGGGCGCCGCCACCACAACCATCCCATCTTCAGCAGGAGGCTCAAAGTAAGTAGTTGTGCTCTGGAGTGGGAGGGTGGGTGCCCCAAAGACATGTCCGCCCAGAACTTGTGAATATGACCTTTCTTGGAGAAAGAGCCCTTGCGGGTGAAATTAGGGTCCTGAGAGGAGACCACCCTGGATTAGGATGGCCTCAAGTCCATGATAGATGTCCTCCTTGGAAGACGAGGGGAACGACACGGGAAAGCCAGGCGGCGAGGGGGCTAAGGTTGGAGGGATGTGACCCCCGGTCCAGCCAATGCCAGCGTTCTCACTGCCACCAGGAGCTGGAGGAGTCCAACCGTGGTAGCATTTCTGCCTGCTGTTCGCGACACAGGGTCAGGCTGTTCTGTGGCTCCAGGAAACCGACACATCCCCACTAAGAGCTAACCGTTCTTCAGCTGGAAGACAGGAGAAGTACTCAGGAACCTCAAAACACCCCTCTCCTAAAGGGGGCACATTCTCACCTCAGGGCACAGACGGGTTTGAGCCAGGGATGGAAGGCATGGATAGGCAATTCGTGTGTCCATATTAAAGCCCATCTTTCCATCTGTAAGAGGAAAAATACCGTCTAAAGTGTTAACAATATAGCCTGCAGGCAAATGCCTCATGGGCCCTCCCAGCACGCTCAGCACCCCTCTCAGTCAGAGTACCTTCCCTGAGGACAGGGTACCCAGGAGATGCCTGTGCTTATTATGAGTTAACAAAGGGTTTTAAAAAGAGAATGAAAACCTCTGCCCAAGGCCAGGGGCACTCAGCCACTCACGGGGAAGCAAATACACTCCATCCACACAGCAGTGGGCTGACCATGGCCTCTATCAGCACGTGATACCATAGACATATGAAAACAAGCTGCCAGGGTCATCTGTGCCCACGTGGGTGAGTCTGGAAAGACTGGGTGAGGAAAGCAAGTTGCAGTAGCCTGAGCTCATGGCTGTGTTCCTCTGCGGCTCTGCTTCCATCTTCACATGGCCTTCTCCCCAAGTGTGCCAGATCTCTATCACCTGATGGCATTCAGGGCACATCTGGGTATCCAGGACCACCTCCCCATTTCAGGTTCTTCATTTAAGAACACCTGCAAAGATTCTTCTCCCAAAATAAGGCGGCCTGACGGGCCGCAGGGGTTGGGGCCTGGCATCTCTGAGGACCATCCTCCAGCCTGCCCCATGCCGTGCCAAGGTACTAAGCTGAGGGGCAGGAACACACATTCACTCTCTCACAGCTGTGGAGGGTGGTGGTCAAAAACCAGTCTCAAGGGGCTTCATCAAGGTGCCAGCACGGCTGGTTTCCTCTGGAAGCTCAGTTCTAGGCCTCTTCCAGCTCCCAGATGCGGCCAGCATTCCCTGGCTCCGGGCCACGCCACTCTGATTGCCGCCTCTGGTCGCACTGGCTGCCCCTCTTGGTGCAAGTCCCTTAGGGCCCATTTGGATAACCCAGGGTCACCTCTCCACCACAAGAGTCTTGACTTGACCTCCTCTTGCAGAGCTCCTTCTGCCATGTAAGGCGAGACATTGGTAGGTCTCAGAGCCATTTGTCAGCCAACCACACGTGCCCCTCCCTATCAGTTACTCTCTTGCCCCCAGGAGTAGCCACCATCTCTACCTCTGTAATGGGGCAGGATAAAAGCAAGACCACACGTGAGCACTGGAATGGGCCAGCGTCTGAGTCAGCCACTGACCAGACGCCATGTCCTGGTGACTGTGAGTGACTACCGAGTCTTACCAGTGACAGCTTCAGCCTCGCTAAGTTTTCCCCTCTTCTAGGTAAGAATGACTAAGAGCAAGATCTCAGGACACCCCAGTTGCCCGAGGGCGTCAAACATAGAGCCACAGGGGTCCCCGCAGCACTCCTGGTCCCCTGACACAGCCGCCAGGCCATGTCCTTCCCAGTACTCTTGTCCCGGTCACAGTGAATCAGCCACATTTGCAGTGGGCTTTGGCTGACAATTTTGACAGCACCTCTGGGCTGCCTCACCTAAGAGGGGTGAAGGCTGGAGCAACAGCCACTGCTTTGCGGCAGCGCGGACTTTGGAATTCTTCCTTTTTACCTCTGTCTTCCTCTCCACAGTGACCTAGAGGCCTCCACACCAGGCAGGCTCAATAGTTACTGTGGGAAGGTAGAGTGAAGGAATCAATATTTCACTCTTGAGTTCTAGACTGAGGGACAATAGTGTTAAAAGCCAAAACTTTGATTGTCAGGAGCCAGCCTTCTTTGAGGTGTGTGAGAATCCAGCCATCTAAAGACAGAGGGCACAGACCTATACGTTCCATCCAAACAGGAACAGACAGAGCCAGACCCCGAGCCTGCATTCAGGCTGGTTGGGAAAGGAGGGTCAGAGGTTACGAGGGGCAGGCCAGCCCACGACATAGCTCAGTCTCTGCTACAAGGTGGGGAACCTCCCTGCCCAGAGAAGTTTCTCCTGTTCCCACTATCAGCCCCATCTGTGCACTGCCCAGCAGAGGTGCCCTGCAGCTACTGCTCTGAGACTGCTCAGTCTCACCCAGTCTCCACTTGGCCAACACCCTTCAATAGCTCAGCATATTGAGAGCACCACATACCAGAGGCTGGGGCCTGGGGTAAAGTAAGGCACCGAGAAATGTACATCTCAGGGAGTGACAGAATGGCCACCCTTGTGGCTGGGACAGGTGTGCTCTGTCCCCATGCCAAATGGGACACCTCTCTGGCCCTTCCGAGGCACGCTGCTTCAGTTTTGCTCTCAAATCCACATTTACCTCGAAGCGGTTCTCCAGCAAAGGGAAACATCTCCATCTCTGTGCCTTTGGCAAAACAAATATTATCAAGCCTATAACTGACATTTTCTCCAGATCCAATATTTGCCTAGAAAATCCCTCATCAAGATTGTAGGCTCTCTGTCTAGGAAATTATTCTGCAATGCAGTAATTTTTACAGGGTAATTGAACACTAGTCATACATGACATAATTTGGATCTAGACATTGGAAAAGAGAATTACAAACATCTGGGATGTAATTGGCACCCCTGTTTATTTTTCGGGTAGATTCTGTGAGTGGCGAGGGCCATGGGAGAAAATGGCAAAGCTTGAGAGTCCTCTCCAGGGTTCAGCCTACATTCCAATGATGTTTTCTGTGCATTTGCCACCAAAATGTGCATACTGATGCTTAATATTTTCCACATTATTTGTTCTTTAATTTGTTTTTAGTTCACAGAAATGCCACTTTGATTTGCTATCTCACTTTCTACTTCCTTGTATGAGTGTCTGGGGCCTGCCACGACTAACTGTGACACACTGGTACCTTAAAAGAAATTGACCCCTCATGGTTCTGGAGGCCAGGGTCTGAGGTCCAGGTGAGGCAAGGTTGCTCTGCCTGGTGGCTTTCCCAGTGCAGTGAATCAGCACCAACTCCTGGCACGGGAGACAGACAAAGCTGCAGGAGAAATAACATGGGCACACATACAATGAGAACGGACCAGCTCCGACTCTGCCAAGGAGCAAGTATACGTTTCATTGCTGAGAAATGTCTAATAGCAGCACTCCCTCCATCCCCACTGACACGACTTCGAGGTCCGGCTCATGTGGCGAGTGGAGTGCCTTTGGCCTTCCCTTGGCTTTGTGACCAGTGAACAGCTCGTACAAAAAAATGTACATTTACAAAGATCACTTATTAATCCCCAAATGTAATAAATGGCATAGCAAGAACTTTATCAAATCCATTTTATACGCAAGCTGGACAGATGTGTTGCACATGATCTCTAATGCATCGGCAGTGTTTTGCAAACTAGAGCTTTGATGTTAAACAGGAGGTTTGTAAAAAGGCCCTAGGGTGAGGTCAGTGCCTCTGATCTCTTCAGCATGGCCTCTCAGAGTCCCTGGAACTCACACTCATCACATGCCATCACCACTCTTACAGAAGCAGTTATTTTAAGAAAAAAAGTTACCCTGCAATCACAATATAAGTAACATTCAAACTTTCATGTATCAGGAGCTGAGCAGAGCGTTGGTGGTATAGTGGTGAGCATAGCTGCCTTCCAGGAGCTGAGCAGAGAACTAAGTCTCCCTTTATAAATGCGTCTCTACATAGAAATGTGAAAGTCAAGCTACGTGCTATGTTTTCACTGCGCAGAGCAGACGGTCTCCAGAGACTGGCAGGTGCTTCTGGGTCTAGATCAGCCTCCCGTCCCCCACATGGGGCTGCTCGGTCTCTCCTGGAAAGTCCGGTGCCCTCCGCACTCCTTCCCTAGGAGGTCCTACAGCTGTTCCTCGCTCAGCATTTGGGCAGTGGGAGGCCGCTCCTCATGGGTGCAGCTGGTGGCAATGGAGGAGGAGCGCCTGCCTCTTGCTGGTCTTTGGGCTGTTGGCCATCGAGAATGATTTGAGGGACTTTGCGGGACACCACTGCTCAGCAGCACAGGGCCTGGGAAAGAAAAGAAAACGGCTTAGTTTATGTTGTCCCGGATACAGGGCAGCCTGCGTGCCTGTCCCACTCTCCTTTGCTGGGCCTCTGGGTTGGACGGACCACAGGACGTCAGAGCCAAGCACTGCTTGAGCTCACAGGCAGCACCTGGCAGGACTCCGGGACAGACAGTCTGCTCTGTTGCCTTAAGCTCAGTGTCCTGCCAGTGGGCTTCAGCCCCCAGCAAGTTCACTATGGATTCAGTGTGACCAAAGAAATGACAGTAGAATGTTCTTGGGGTGAAAGGGTTACACCCAACTTTTTTCCCAACGTGGCAGGTCAATCACTAGAATCCGTTCACTCAAAGCGAGTCTGCATGCAGCAAACTAGGCTCTGCCTCTGGGCCTCTCGGCCTACACAGCCATCCTCTGGGCCTCTGCTCTGCTCTCCTGCAGGCTTGCAGCCATGCCACCATGTCACCCAGAGCACTGGGCAGGGTTCTTTATATAGAGTCAATAACAATGTATTGCCCACACATGTGTAGTGAGCCAGCCGATCAGGGCCGGGTGAGAATCCTGGCCGCAGGAACCTTCATTTTAGCCACAGTCAGTTTGCCCCCAAACTGGAGACCCTGCCATCTCTTCCTCCAGGTCTGAGTGATGAGCAGACCTGGGTGATGGTCAGTGACGTGTCTTCCAAAACTAACACGACCACGGCTGAGGGTCAGAGAGAGGGGCCTCCGGAGACAAGCCTCGGACATGCCCTCTTTCTCAACTGTATGGCTGGCATCAAAAACACGTTACTAGTTTCGTAAAGACATTTGAGAGTACACTTGAAAAGAAAACTCTGTAATTACGTTTCGTGCCTCATTCTGTAAGTTGTGTCTCTGCCCAGGAGAGAGCAGGGCTCCCGGGCACCTGCCGAGGGGGAGCAGGAATTTGATCTTGCCCCCAGACTGACGTGAACCCCTGAAGGAGTCAGATGAAGGAACATGACCCAGGGGGCTGGTACATTTTAAATCAAGGGTCCCAACAAACAGCGATTTTGGAATGGTGATTCTCAAGGGGGCTGATGCTGACTCCCCAGGATGTTTGACTTTCACATCTGGGGGTGGAGGGCCAGGGCTGAGCAACACCCCGCACCCCTGGCACCCCCAGAGAACAGTAGTGCCCATGCGGAGCATCCAATTTATAAGACTGTGTGTGGATAAAGAGAAGGTTCCTGTGGCCAGGATTCTCACCCGGCCCTGGTCGGCTGGCTCACTACACACGTGTGGGCAATACGCTGTTATTGACTCTATATAGAGAGCTCCGCCCAGTGCTCTGAGCGACATGGTGGCATAGCTACAAGGCTGCAGGAGAGCAGAGCAGAGGCCCAGAGGATGGCTGTGCAGGCAAAGAGGCCCAGAGGCAGAGACCAGCTTGCTGCACGCAGACTTCTCTGAGTGAATGGGATTTTAGTGATTGACCTGCCACTGTGGGAATAAAGTTGGGTGTGGGGAAGTTGGGGTTCCTATGGCCAGGATCCTCCCTGAACTTAAAACACCTGATGATGTAACTGGCCTGTTGCTAGGCTACCGCTTCCACACCTTTAGGCAATAAGCTATTATTGTGCTATATAGAGAGCTTGGCCCAGTGCTCTGGGCAGAGGCAGAGACACTAGGGCTCGACCTACTACTGGGAGAACAAGCCGGGTAATAAACCCTTTCACCCCAAAGAACGTTTTGCTGTCAATTTCTTTGGTCACATTGAATCCATAGCGAACTTGCCCAGGGCTCAAACCCATTGGCAAGACAATTGGTGAAAGTCGGCAGGATTCATTGTTGGCCAAGGAAAAAGACAGGCTGCCCTTATGGGAGGGGTGCTTCAGCGGGCTGCCCCTGTGAATGGGGAGACAGTGGACTGTCCCCCAATGGGTATGTGGTCTAAGGTGGCTTGCCTCCTAGAGGACTGGGCCCCACCCCAGGACTGGAGGCAAGTGTAGGTGACACCTGAGGCAGTAGGGGGAGGCCCTTGGTATAGTAAGTAGGTCTTTTGAGAAGCAGAGTGCCCGTGAGGCAGCGGGGACTGTGGGTTGGCTGCTTCTCACAGTATTAAAAAGGTCTACAGAAGAGACTCAAGAAATGGCAGCACGAGAACATGAGCTGTGAACTTCTGTGGATTCCCTGAAAAAGGTAATGGCATTGATGCTAGAGGTGGCATGAGAACGCCAGCAGCAAGGTGCATTGGAGAGGTAGATAATTCCTTACAGAACGAGATGGCAGCACTGCCAGGTGTTCTGAAGGAGAAAAAGATGAACTCCTGAGGGAAGCACAGGCAGAGGCAGCACGAGAACGTCAGCTGCGAAGCATTGAGGTGAAGGTGAGAGAGCTTCTGAAGACTGAGGTAGCATTGCTGCAAGGCACAGTAGAAGAGGTAAAGGTTGTAGCAGAGGAGGCACTCGGGGGAGGGGAGAGAAAGGGGCCATCAGCCCCAGAAATGGAGGAGCTGGGAAAGGATGAAGGGGTGATGCCAGAGGCACTGGCCCCTCCCATATTGAAAGCATGCCCAGTGGTTGTAAAGAAAATAAAGACCCAGCAGCTGAAGGTTCCCCAAGGAGAGGCACAGCCCCCTCCCCAGGTCGTGGAGCACTCTATGGTCCGCCCCTGTACTCAGGCTGAGCTGGTGGATTTGGGCTCCCGGTTTAGGCAGAAGCCCTCGGAGTCAATATCAGCTTGGCTCCTGCGTCTGTGAGACTTAGGGGTGCATGGAATTGTTCTGTCAGGATCAGAGACAGGAATGCTGTCTTCCCTGACAGTGCAGCCTGCCTTGAGGCAGAGATCACAAAATGCACATCAGACCCCAGGGAGTCACTCCCTCCTCGACTGGCTCATGGCTGCACTTCGTGCTGTGTGGCCCAATCCGGGTGATGTACCATCCTTTCCTGCTAGATGGCAGACGTATGCTGAGCTCCAACAAGTGTTACAAGAGCTAGGCATAAGAAATGCCATCTGTAGTCCAGACAATTATGGCCCAGATACGTTGGTTAGAAGGAAAGCCTGCCTCTGATGTAGCCCAATAGTTACATCAGCATGTGTTGCATGCGGGGCAAAAGACAATGTGGGCTGTAGCCTGTCGGTGGGGCTTGCCTTTGACCTTTGAAGAAGTTAGTAGAGCCCGGCAGGAGAGCGTTGTGTGCTCCAAAAGGGACTCACACCAAGTTCCACAGCAACATGGGAAAATAGCTAAGGGGCCTATACCCCTCGTCTGGTGGCAGATAGACTATATTGGGCCTCTACCTGTGTCAGAAGGATATTGGTATGCAATGGCTTGGGTGGAAACAGCTGCTGGACTTCTCGTTGCTTTTTCTACCCGTTGTGCAGACCAGCAGATGACCAAAAGAGGCCTGGAGCATCTCTTTGTTGCCTATTGCTGACCACAGGTAATTGAGAGTGATCAGGGCATCCATTTTACTGGACATACGCTGCAAGAATGGGTGCAACAGCTAGGAATCAAATGGAAGTTTCATGTGCCATACAATCCTACCACAGCAGGCATGATAGAGAGGCACAATGGCTTGTTAAAATCTGGACTAAAGTCAGATACCAATAGTCTGTGGGGATGGTCAGTCTGCTTATGGACCGTGCTATAGCATTTGAACAAGAGACCCTGAAAGGGAGCCCTGAGCCCTGTAGACATGTTAACACATATGGCTGCCTCCCCTATACAACTGCCTCCCCTATACAACAAACCAAGGAAGAATCACTGAAGCCAAGGTTCGGCCACCAGAATAACATCTTGCTGCCAGCACCAACTGCACAGAAGCCTGGAGACTCCACTAAGTGGATGTGACCTTGGACCTTTCGACACACGGACCAACAATGGCTGGCTCTCCTGGTACCTTGGGGACAAGCCCTGGAAGCTGGCCTCCTGTGTATTCCTGGAATAACAGCAGAGTGGCCACCAAAGGTCACAGTAGTATATCCTGAACGGCCAGAAGGTAGGAGTTTTGTTTTATCATTATGGCCAGTGCATGCACCTCCAGAAGCACTATATATAGACCCTTCAGTAACTCCCATGGGGAAAGGAGTAAAAGTATGGTATACTAGACCTGGAAGGGACCCCCTTACTGCTACAGTCCTATCACAGGACCACTCTCTTGCATGCATCCTACCTGACGGACAAGATTTGCCTATGTTGGTGGCATTAAAACATGTGTCTTGTAGCCCCTAAAGTCTTTGAGGATTGGAAACTTCTTCTGGCTTGAGGATTATTATAATTTTTTGTTATTAGGAACCTCCTCTGGCTTGAGGGTTATTATAATTTTTGTTACCTGTATCTTAATTTTTTATTATCTCTAAGTTGTTGTTATCCTCTGTTGCTATTGTGGAATATTGCTCCAGCTTTCTTGCAGAGACCATTGCGGAAGATTGAAAGTGTGTAGATTGTAATCCTGGAGGGGTGGACTGTGGGGAAGTTGGGGTTCCTATGGCCAGGATCCTCACTGAACTTAAACCACCTGATGATGTAACTGGCCTGTTGCTAGGCTACCGTGTCCACACCTTTAGGCAATAAGCTATTATTGCGCTATATACAGAGCTCAGGCCAGGGCTCTGGGCGGAGGCAGAGACACTAGTGCTTGACCTACCGCTGGGAGAACAAGCCGGGTAATAAACCCCTTCACCCCAAAGAACGTTTTGCTGTAATTTCTTTGGTCACATTGAATCCATAGCGAACTTGCCCAGGGCTGAAGCCCATTGGCAAGACACCTTGTTTTGCTCCATCAAACCTACAATCCCCTCGCCTGAGAATGCAGATTTATTTTCTTCATCTTTCCAAAGTAAGATACCGACAAGTGACTCAAAGGAAAACAGTGACAACTGCAGTCACACAGCACGCTCAGAGCGCACGCTTTTAGATGCACACTGAGGAGGTAGGTAATTATTCTCCAAGTGCAAGCTACATTATATTAGATATCAGACACACTTTGCACTTGTATTTCTCAAATTCTTCTCTGTAAACAAACAAGTGGAAAGTGAGCCACACAGAACGCGACATGCTCTTTCCAAATTGGCAGGGAGGACAACGAAGGCGCCTCATGTTACTGCCCTGGGAGGCCCACCGTTAGAGCTGGGGCCGCTCTGACTGAGCTCACTTTCAGAGGCTGCTTTCCAACAAAGCTGTTAATAATGATTGCAATAATCCAGGCCTATTTAAAGAAGGAAGAACATTCCCAAATGAATAGTCTAAAGACACAATTACTGAAATTGGAAAAAGAAGAACAAATGAGGCCCAAAGTCACCAGAAGGAGGGACATAATAAAGATTAGAGAAGAAATAAATAAAATTGAGAAGAATAAACAATAGAAAAAATCAATAAAACCAAGAGCTGGTTCTTTGAAAAAATAAACAAAATAGATAAACCCCTAGCCAGACTCATTAAGAGAAAAAGAGAATCTACACACATAAACACAATCAGAAATGAGAAAGGAAAAATCACGACGGACCCCACAGAAATACAAAGAATCATAAGAGAATATTATGAGACTCTATATGCTAACAAGCTGGAAAACATAGAAGAAATGGACAACTTCTTAGAAAAATACAACCTTCCAAGACTGACCAAGCAAGAAACAGAAAAACTAAACAGACCGATCACCAGTGACGAAATCGAATTGGTAATCAAAAAACTACCCAAGAACAAAACACCTGGGCCTGATGGATTCACTTCTGAATTCTACCAGACGTATAGAGAAGAAATAACACCGATTCTCCTTAAAGTTTTCCAAGAAATAGAAGAGGAGGGAATACTTCCAAACTCATTCTATGAAGCCAGCATCACTCTAATACCAAAACCTGGAAAGACCTCACCAAAAAAGAAAATTACAGACCAATATCCCTGATGAACGTAGATGCAAAAATACTCAACAAAATATTAGCAAATCGAATTCAAAAATACATCAATAGGATCATACACCATGATCAAGTGGGATTCATCCCAGGGATGCAAGGATGGTACAACATTCGAAAATCCATCAACATCATCCACCATATCAACAAAAAGAAGAACAAAAACCACATGATCATTCCATAGATGCTGAAAAAGCATTTGACAAAATTC
>JAVSCE010012545.1:0-15638 GCA_032199065.1 Smutsia gigantea | reverse complement strand
ACATCTTACTATGTTGATATATAATGACCGCACTAGAGGGAGTGAGGATTTAAATAATATGGGTAACTTGAACCACTGTGTTGTACATTTGAAACCAACATAAGATTGTATATCAATGATACTTTAATAAAAAAACAAAAAACAAAAAACCCTTCTAAAACCACTTTCATCCCTTTGTAGAGAAGGGGTCAGGTGACTGCACGAAAAAGATTGTGACCTCTGAGGCAAAGAGCTATACACTTCTGTACAACTGGAAGAAATAGACTTCACTGAATTAGCATAATGAAGTCACTAAAAAAATAAACAAATACTAACAACTACAAGCCCCAGAAAGGGAATCAATATCCAACGACACTCTAATTTATTATCTAAAATATCCAGTTTTCAACAAAAAAATATGAGATATGCAAAGAAACAGGAAAGTATGACTTACATGCAGAAAAAAATAAGCAACAGGAACTGACTTTGAAAAGGTCCAGATGTTGACTTAGAAGACAGATTTCAAAGCACAAATATGTTCAAACAACTAAAGGAAAGCACATTTAAAGAAGGAAAGTATGATGACGATGTCTCAGCAAATATAGAATCTCAGTGAATAAGGCAGTAGGATAACAGATTCAATGTGGTGAACAAAAATAACAATCATCCAAGAATCTAATATCCAGCAAAAGTATCTTTCAGAACTGAAATAAAAATAAAGAAATTCCCCGATGAACAAAAGCTGGAAGAATCTGTTGCTAGCAGAACGATTTTTATAAATATGCTGAAAGTTCTTCAGGCTGAAAGCAATTGATACCAAACAGCAATTTGAATCCAAATGAAAAAACAAAGTGTACTGGTAAAAGTAATTATGTAACTACAAAAGACAGTGTAAATATATATTTCTTCTTTTGCCTCTTAACTATTTTAAAAGGCAATTGTATAAAACTATATATAATATTCAATATTTCACAGATATCCATAGACCATTCCACCAACCCAAAAAGAATACACATTCTTCTCAGGATATATTTTCTCCAGGATAGACTATATGCTATGCTACAACACAAATCAAATAAATTTAAAATAAGTTGAAGTCACACAAAGTGCATACTCTGACCATAGTGGAATAAGAGTGGAAATCATTAAGAGAATAAATATTGGGAAATTCACAAATATGTGGATAAAACAATAAGGTCAAAGAAGAAATCACAATGAAAACTAAAAAATACTTTGAGATGAATGAAAAGAAAAATACAACATACCAAAACTATGGGATTCCACTTAAACAGTGTACTATGATCCAAATGTGGTACCCACAAATTCATGCTGAAATTCCAACCCTCAAAAGTGAAGGTATTAGCAGGTGGGACCTAATTGGAAGGTGCTAAAGTCATGAAGGTGGAAACCTCATGAATGGGATTCATGCCTTTAAAAAAGAGGAATTCACATCCAGTGCTGGTGGTATAGCTGCTTTGGAAAAGTCTGGCAGTTCCTCAAATGAATGAACATAGAGTTATCATATGGTCCAGCAATCCTACTCTTAGGTATATCCTCAAGAGAAATGCAAACACATATTCATACAAAATTTGTAACATGAATGTTCATCATAGCAACTGTTCTACTAACAGCTGAAAATTGGACAAATCCAATGTCCTTCATTAGATGAACGGATAAACAGTGTAGTATAGTCACACCATGGAATAGTATTCAGCCATAAAAAGGAATTAAATACTGACCCAAGGTACAACACGGTAAACCTAGAAAAACATTATTGAAAAATTATAAAAGGAGTCAGTCAGAAAATATCATAAATTGTATGATGACACTTATATGAAATATCCAGAATACGCCAATCTATATAGAGACAGAAAGTGAATTAGTGGTTGTTGAGGGCTGATGGTAGGGATAGGAATTGACTATAAATGGGTAAGAGATTTCCTTTTATAGTGATGAAAATGTTTTAAAATTAGATTGTGCTGATAGTTGCACAATTCTATGAATATTCTAAAGACTAATAAATTATATACTTTAAATGGGTAAATCGTTAAGGTGTATGAATTATGCCTCAGTAAGTCTGCTAAAAAATGATCTAGGACAGAGATTGGCTTACTTTTTGTTAACAGGCCAGGAAGCAAATATTTCAGGCTTTGCCAGCCACATAAAATCTCTTTCCCATGTTTTTATTTTATTTAAAACCTTTTACAAATGTAAAAACCATTCTTAACTCTCAGGCTGTAGAAAAACAGCCCATGGGCCTGATTTGGCCAGTTAGCAATAGTTTCATCTACCCCTGTTGTAGGAATAAGATGTGATTCCTTGATAAATAACAATTACTATATTTTTTAAAGCATCCCTAACTTCCCCCAACTCATACTCAGGAGCTTAGAGACAATGTTGAAAGGACTATGCAGTCTATCTATATTCCCCCATCATCAACTTATTTGGAAATACTACAATTTATGAGGATTTAAAGAATAGGGAACAGATATATATAATAGAATTCAACAAGTCTTCCTTAAAGACACAGAACACCACAGCCTAATTCATAGGGACCATACCTAGACGGTGAAAGGCATAAGTGCATCTTCAATTATCTAAATAAATATCCTTTGAAAAGCAAAGAACATTATAAAAGGGTTACTAGGTTAGAGAATTCTTAGGAAACATAAGGGTATGCAAGAGAAAGAACACAGAAAAAAAGGACAATTCATAGAAACAAATAAAATAATTAAGGATTGTACTGAAGAGTTTGTGAAATTTCCCACACATCAGTTTGATTTCTATTCACTGACATAAAAAAATGTGACCACATCAGGACTACCAACTTAAAGGGAAAAAAATTTTTTAAGTCAAAAGCACTATGCAGATGTGATTACTATTATGGGGAAGTTGGGGTTCCTATGGCCAGGATCCTCACTGAACTTAAACTACCTGATGATGTAACTGGCCTGTTGCTGGGCTACTGCTTCCACACCTTTAGGCAATAAGCTATTACTGTGCTATATAGCGAGCTAGGCCCAGTGTTCTGCGTGGAGGCAGAGATGCTAGTGCTCGACCTACTGCCGGGAGAACAAGCCTGGTAATAAACCCTTTCATCCCAAAGAACGTTCTGCTGTCAATTTCTTTGGTCGCATTGAATCCATAGCGAACTTGCCTAGGGCTGAAATCCATTGGCAAGACACTATTTTCCAGTAAAGCAAAAGACCCTGAATGGGAAAAAATTACATTTACCCTTACTTGTTAAGAAGCAAAATGGTTGGTTTTGGCTTTGCTCTGGGGCACATAGATTCTTTTTTCATCTTCTTAAAATGGAAAAGTTTCTAAAAAGGGGCCCTTTTATTCCTTAAAGACAGACTTTGTCTTTATCCCCAGCACCTAGTAAAGTGCTTGGTACTCAAATGTTTTTTGAGTTGAACTCAACAAGGGAAGAGAAAATAAGGGAAAAAAATATGTTGGCAGGCACCTGGTGAATTTGTTCCAGATCTGAGGAATCATATGAAAGAAGAGATTAGCAGAAGGAAGACAACAAACAGCAAGAAGGATTTTATATCAACTGGAAAGAAAAGAAGTTGACAAGTATGGGAAATTGGGAAATTTTCTTTGTTTAAGTAGGATAAAAAAATAGATGTAGATCGTAAAATCATACAAAAAATGCTAGTGGTCCAACTTGGAGACAATTTTCTTAGCTTGAAAGAAGGAAGGTAAAGAGCTAAAGACACATCAATACTCTGGTGTGTGGAAGACTGAGATGTTGATGTTGGCATCTCCCAAAAAAAGGTACAGTTTAAGAAACTAAGTGGAACTGAGGCAAAGGCAGGAATTCTGTCTTCTTGTTGTCAAAATTGAGCTAATGATAAAATATTTAAGGATGTAGGCCAAAGAAAGCAAATTCATTTGTGTGAAGAGAAACAAACCAAGTAAATAATTTCGGATGGCTATCAAAGCTGTGGAAGTAGGTGAGTTCTTTATAGAATGTGTACAAGGAAACAAAAATAGAGAAAACACTAGTATGGACCACATATCACAGGGAGATAATAATGATGAATATTTAAAAACAGATTTGGAAAGAGTGGTCTATGGAAAGGGGCATTTTAAAGAAAGAGATATTCAATCTTTTTAAAAGAGGCCAAGCCAAATGTGACCTTTCCTTAGGAAGGAGTTAGCCATTACAAACCTTTTAATCAAGATGCTGCTGGAACGGAGGAAAGGATTTTCTAAAGAGAATCAAACATGCATCAGAGAGGCAAACATATCAAATAGCACTCTGAACTCCTGTATTTTCTTGGAAGGTAGCACATTACCTGTTCCAAAGTTGTTGAAGCATTTCTTCCTTGCTCTATATCAATTGCAGCTGCCAGAAGTAAACATGTTTTCTGTGCAATCAGAATTACTTGATCAGAAGGACAAAACTGGGACAGCTGATAAGAAATAACCAGAACATCAATGAATAGTGAGATTCTGCCAGGTGAACACAAACAGTCAGAATGAAAATGAGCAACATCCTCTCTGAATGAGAAAGTTCAGCTGGAAAAGCACATCTCACCTTTAATATGATATAGACTATAACATTGATTTACAGATTTAGTTTTATATTATTTCCATTGTTTTTTAGAACCTTTCAAGAGATAAAAGGCTTAATTTCTTCATAATTTTCCTACATTTCCCAGTGACAGGTGTTGTCATTTGGCCTTCCTGTTGGCCTGTCAATTGGTATTTCTATCTAGTGATTTACTTCTTGGTTTATGTTGTAATTTCTAAGTGATTTTTCTCATAGCAAATAGATTTCCCCTTTGCATTGAATAGAGCTGAAATCAGTACATATATTGTCATGGTTGAAAGAGACAATGTTGAATCTTGACAGGCATTAAGCATAACCTCATCATTAAACCTTGTCCTCTAGCATTAGAAAAAACATCTCAGCTTTGTACTAGACTACTTGGGATTCTTACATGGAACCCTACTAGTACTATCACAAACATCAAAACCAAAATTAATTTATTCCACCTAATTAAAATGGCAATTGAATCTAAACTTTCAAAGACTACTTCTTAATCTCCCAAAATGTTTAGTGATCGTAGTCATCGCTGTCATTGATTTAACAGCATTTCAAGATATGCGCTCTCTCTAGGTCTCAGGTTACTCATATATAAAATGAGGGTGCTGAGTTAGATTATCTCTATAGTTTCTTCCAGTTCTAAAACTCTTAACATTTAATCTATCTCATTCGTAATAAGGCTGTACTTCCAAATGTGTATAAGGGATATTTTCAGCCCCTCTTCCTTTATTCTCTCATTAATACTTCTTCCTCTTTCTGGACTTCAATTTCTGCCTTAGAAGCTAAAAACTATTTAAAATGCTTACAATTGCAAAACAAGCTCACGAATCCTTACACACAGAACCTGCTCTAGGAAAAATTATAAAATAGGCTGAAGCTTCTTAGCATCCTTTTCTCCTCCTGTTCTCCCCATTACCTATTCTATATTCCTATAGACTTATACCCACATCCCTTCCTAATGGTTTTTGAATTGGCAACTTCTTAGATTATTCCCCTCCTAAAGACAATTATATTTTAACATAGGACTCTGGAATTCCTTTAAAAGCAAAGGCATAAGTCTCTTATGATAGAACTTTAGACTCCATGATTGTTGTTTGTGACATTTTGATATGGGGACACCTGCCTCATGTTCCCTTATTATAATCTGTAGTGATCAAATTTTCCTTAGGTCATTCTGCTGAGACATACAGTCATACCTCATTTTATTGTACTTTGCATATACTGCATTTTTTACAAATTGAAGGTTTGTGGTAACCCTGTGTCAAGCCAGTCTATCTGTGCCATTTTTCCAACAGCATTTTCTCACTTCGTGTCTCTGTGTCATATTTTGGTTATTTTTACAGTACTTCTAACTTTTTCATCATTATTATATTTGTTATAATAATCTGTGATTAGTGATCTTTGATGCTGTTATTAGAATTGTTTTGGGGAGCCACAAACCATGCCCTTATAAAACAGAAAACTTAGTTGATAAATGTCTGTGTTCTGACTGTCTGCTGACTGGCCACCTCCCTGAACTCTCTTCCTCTCTTCAGACTTCCTTATTCCTTGAGACACAACAACAGTGAAATTAGGCAAATTAATAATCTACAATGGCCTCTAAGGGTTAAAATGAAGGGAAGAGTCACATGTTTTGCACTATAAATGAAAATCTAGAAATGCCCAAGCTTAGTGAGGAAAGCATGTCAAAAGCTGAGAGACGGAAAAAGCAAGACTCTTGTGATAAGCAGTTAGCCAAGTTGTGAATGCAAAGGAAATAAAAGTGCTTGAAGGAAATAGAAGGTGCTCCTCCAGAGAACACATGAATGATAGGAAAGTAAAACAGACTTACTGCTGATACAGAAAAGTTTCAGTGGTCTGGATTGAAGATCAAACCAGCCACAACATTCCCTTAAGCCAAAGCCTAATGCAGAGCAAGGCCCTAACTCTCTTGAATTCTATGAAGGCTGAGAGGGGTTAAGAAGGCTGAAGAAGGGATCCATATCTGGCTGCTCTGGGACAAAGGAAAGGTGGGCAGTCAGAGAGACTTCCTAACAAGGAAGCCCTTAGCAAGACAGCTGCTAAAGAGGCAAGGATTGCACAGAGCTTATTGCTCAGGAGAAAGGACAGGTAGACAAAATTGTCCAGGAACACTCTGCCTAGCAGGTTGGGAGCTTTCACGATCTTCAGGTGCTCCAGCTTCCTGACTGCCTACACAGCGCCAAGAAACCCTTTCGTGATAGGCAGCCTACTGCGCCTTTCTCCTGGTCAACCCAACCTGGCTCGCAAACTGGCAAACCCTACCCTGGTGTTAGGCCAGCCAGAGGGAATATCTGTCTATAGCAACTACAAATGGAAAGCATAGAGGTTTATACCGGTGGGCTCAGCCCACAGGTTCAGGCAGTAGAGACAGGCATAGCAGCCAGAAGCAGGAAACAGCTCTTTCCTCCCCCAAGGCACCAAAAATACTCCCCTGCGACCCCACACATTGCTTCAGGGGCTATGCAGCTCCAGAGAGTAGAGCTTCTGGGCACTAGAGGGAGCCATATGCAAATATGAAATGCCAAAGGAACCTGGTTCAGAATAAAATTATTAATACAACTGAGAAAGATTTAAATGATATCAACCTCATGACTTTCCCTGAAAGGGAGGTCAAAATAAAAATCATTAATATACTCAGGGAGGAATGGAAAGATATTCAAGAACTCAGGAATGAACTCCGGTCAGAGATCCAATTGTTGAAGAGCACAATGGAGGGTATTAAAAGCAGATTGGATATGGTGGAGGAGACGATAAATGAAATAGAAACTAGGGAAGAGAAATAGAAAGAAGCTGAGGCACAGAGAGAAAAAAGGATCCCTAAGAATGAAAGAATATTGAGAGAACTGTGTGACCAATCCAAATAGAACAATATTTGCATTATAGGGGTACCAGAAGAAGAAGAAGAGAGAAAAAGGGATAGAAAGTGTCTTTGAGGAGGTAATTGCTGAAAACTTCCCCAGTCTGGGGAAGGAGATAGTCTATCAGGCCATGGAGGTAGACAGATCTCCCAACACAAGGGACCCAAGGAGACAACACCAAGACATATAGGAATTAAAATGGCAAAGATCAATGAAAAGGACAGATGATTAAAAGCAGCCAGAGAGAGAAATAAGATCACATACAAAGGAAAGCCCATCAGGCTATCATCAGGCTTCTCAACAGAAACCTTACAGGCTAGAAGGGAGTGGCATGATGTATTTAATGCAATGAAGCAGAAGGGCCTTGAACCAAGATTACTTTATCCAGCAAGATTATCATTTAAATTTGAAGGAGGGATTAAACAATTCCCAGATAAGCAAAAGCTGAGAGAATTTACCTCCCACAAACCACCTGTACAGTGTGTTTTGGAGGGACTGCTATAGATGGAAGTATTCCTATGGTTCAATAGCTGTCACCAGAGGTAATAAAACCACAGTAAAGAAAGTAGAACAGCTAATTACTAAGCAAATGCAAGATTAAATTAACTATTCCCAAAGTCAATCAAGGGATAGACAAAGAGCACAGAATATGATACCTAATATATAATGAATGGAGGAGGAAGAAGAAGGAGGAGAAAAAAAAAAAGAACCTTTACATTGTGTTTGTAATAGCATATTAAGTGAGTTAAGATAGACTCTTAGATAGTAAGGAAGTTAACCTTGAACCTTTGGTAACCACGAATCTAAAGCCTGCAATGGCAATAAGTACATACCTATCCATAATCACCCTAAATGTAAATGGACTGAATGCACCAATCAAAAGATATAGAGTCACTGAATGGATAAAAAAACATGACCCATCTATATGCTGCCTACAAGACACTCACTTTAAATTCAAAGACATACACAGACTAAAAGTGAAGGGATGGAAAAAGACATTTCATGCAACTAATGGGGAGAAAAAAGCAGGAGTTGCAGTACTTGTATCACACAAAATAGCCTTCAAAACAAGGAAAGTCACAAGAGACAAAGAAACACATTACATAATGATAAAAGTGTCAATCCAACAAGAAGACATCACCATTATAAATATCTATGCTCCCAACGCAGGAGCACCTACATATGTGAAACAAATACTAACAGAATGAAAAGGAGAAATAGAATGCAATGCATTCATTCTAGGAGACTTCAACACACCACTCACTCGGAAGGACAGATCAACCAGACAGAAAAAAAGTAAGGAGACAGAGGCACTGAACAAAACATTAGAACAGATGAACCTATCAGACATCTACAGAACTCTACACCCAAAAGCAGCAGAATACACATTCTTCTCAAGTGCACATGGAACATTTTCAAGAATAGATCATATATGAGGCCACAAAAAGAGCCTTGGTAAATTGAAAAAGATTGAAATTGTACCAACCAGTTTCTCAGACCACAAAGCTATGAAATTAGAAATAAATTACTCCAAGAAAATGAAAAAGCCCACAAACACATGGAGGCTTCACAACATGCTCCTAAATAACCAGTGGATCAATGACCAAATAAAAACAGAGATCAAGCAATATATGGAGACAAATGACAACAATAATTCAACACCGCAAAATCTGTGGAACCAGAGAAGGCCGTGCTAAGAGGAAAGTATATTGAAACACAGGCCTACCTCAGAAAAGAAGAACAATCCCATATGAGCAGTCTAAACTCACAATTAACAAAACTATAAAAAGAAGAAAAAATAAGACCCAAAGTCAGTAGGAGGGACATAATAAAGATTAGAGAGGAAATAAATAAAATCGAGAAGAATAAAGCAATAGAAAGGATCAATGAAAGCAACAGCTGGTTCTTCGAGAAAATAAAGAAAATAGAAAAACACCTGGCCAGACTTATCAAGAAAAAAAGGGAGTCTACTCACATAAACAGAATCAGAAATGAAAAAGGAAAAATCACTACAGACACTACAGAAATACAAAGAATTGTGAGGGAATACTATGAAAAATTATATGCTAATAAACTGGATAACCTAGAAGATATGGACAACTTTCTAGAAAAATACAACCTTCCAAGGCTGACCCAGAAAGAAACAGAAAATCTAAACAGACCAATTACCAGCAACGAAATTGAACTGGTAATCAAAAACCTACCTAAGAACAAAGCTCGTGGACCAGATGGCTTCACCGCTGAATTTTATCAAACATTTAGTGAAGACCTAATACACATCCTCCATAAAGTTTTCCAAGGAGTAGAAGAAGAGGGAATACTTCCAAACTCATTCTATGAGGCCAGCATCACTCTAATACCAAAACCGGGCAAAAACACCAAAAAAAAGAAAATTACAGACCAATATCCCTGATGAACATCGATGCAAAAATACTCAACAAAATATTAGCAAACCGAATTCAAAAATACATCAAAGGATCATCCATCATGATCGAGTAGGATTTATTCCAGGGATGCAAGGATGGTACAACATTCGAAAATCCATCAACATCATCCACCACATCAACAAAAAGGACAAAACCACATGATCATCTAAATAGATGCTTAAAAAGCATTTGCCAAAATTCAACACCCATTCATGATAAAAACTCTCAACAAAATGGGTATAGATGGCAAGTACCTCAACATAATAAAGGCCATATATGACAAACCCACAGCCAACATTATACTTAATAATGAGAAGCTGAAACCTTTTCCTTTCAGATCGGGAAAAGACAAGGATGCCCACTCTCACCACTTCTATTCATCATAGTACTGGAGGTGCTAGCCACAGCAATCAGACAACACAAAGAAATAAAAGGCATCCAGATGGGCAAGGAAGAACTTAAACTGTCCCTGTTTGCAGATGACATATTGTACATAAAAAACCCTAAAGAATCCACTCCAAAACTACTAGATCTAATATCTGAATTCAGCAAAGTTGCACAATACAAAATTAATACGTAGAAATCTGTGGTATTCCTATACACTAACAATGAGCTAGCAGAGAGAGAAATCCGGAAAACAGTTCCATTCACAGTTGTATCAAAAAGAATAAAATACCTAGGAATAAACCAAACCAAGGAAGTGAAAGACCTATACTCTGAAAACTGCAAGACACTCATGAGAGAAATTAAAGAAGATACCAATAAATGGAAACACATCCCATGCTCATGGATAGGAATAATTAATATTGTCAAAATGGCCATCCTGCCTAAAGCAACCTGCAGATTCAATGCAATTCCTATCAAAATATCAACAGCATTCTTCAACAAACTAGAGAAAATCATTCTAAAATTCATATGGAACCAAAAAAAGACCCCAAATATCCAAAGCAATCCTGAGAAGGAAGCATCAAGCTGGGGGGATTTCACTCCCCAACTTCAAGCTCTACTGCAAAGCCACAGTAGTCAAAACAATTTGGTACTGGCACAAGAACAGACCCATAGTCCAATGGAACAGATTAGAGAGCCCTGATATAAACACAACCATGTATGGTCAATTGATATATGATAAAGGAGCCATGGACATACAATGGGGAAATGACAGCCTCTTCAACAGCTGGTGTTGGCAAAATAGGATAGCTACACACAAGAGAATGAAACTGGATTACTGTTTAACCCCATACACAAAAGTAAACTCAAAATGGATCAAAGACATGAATGTAAGTCATGAAACCATAAAACTCTTAGAAGACAACATAGGCAAAACTCTCCTGAGTATAAGCATGAGCAACTTCTTTTTGAATGCATCTCCTCAAGCAAGGGAAACAAAAGCTAAAATGAACTCATGGGACTACATCAAACTAAAAAGTTTCTGTACAGCAAAGGACACCATCAACAGTACAAAAAGGCATCCTACAGTATGGGAAACTATATTTGTAAGTGACATATCCAACAAGGGGTTAACATCCAAAATATATAAAGAACTCACATGCCTCAACACCCAAAAAACAAATAACCTGATTAAAAAATGGGCAGAGGATATGAAGAGACAGTTCTCCAAGAGGAAATTCAGAGGGCCAACAGACACATGAAAAGATGCTCCACATCACTAATCATCAGGGAAATGCAAATTAAAACCACAATGAGATATCACCTCACAGCAGTAAGGATGGCCAGCATCCAAAAGACTAAGAACAACAATTGCTGGTGAGGATACGGAGAAAGGGGAACCTTCCTACACTGCTGGTGGGAATGTAAGCTAGTTGAACCATTGTGGAAAGCAATATGGAGGTTCCTCAAAAAAACTAAAAATAGAAATACCATTTGACCCGGGAATCCCACTCCTTGGAATTTATCCAAAGAATACAACTTCTCAGATTCAAAAAGACATATGCACCCCTATGTTTATCACAGCACTTTTTACAATTGCCAAGATATGGAAACAACCTAAGTGTCTATCAGTAGATGAATGGATAAAGAAGACGTGGTACATATACACAATGGAATTCTATTCAGCCATGGTAAAGAAACAAATCCTACCATTTGCAACAACATGGATGGAGCTGGAAGATATTATGCTCAGTGAAATTAGCCAGGCAGAGAAAGACAATGCCAAATGATTTCCCTCATTTGTGGAGTATAACGACAAAGCAAAACTGAAGGAGTGAAATAGCAGCAGACTCGGAGACTCCAAGAAGGAACCAGTGGTTACCAAAAGGGAGGGGTGTGGGAGGGTGGGTGGGGAGGGTGGGAGAAGGGGATTTTGGGGTATTATGTTTAGTACACATGGTGTGGGGGTGTCAAAAGGAAAACAGTGTAGCACAGAGAAGGCAAATACTGAATCTGTGGCATCTTACTACACTGAAGGACAGTGACTGCATTGGGGTATGGGTGGGGACTTGATAATATAGGTAAACGTAGTAACCACATTGTTTTTTCATGTGAAACCTTCATAAGAGTGTGTATCAATAATACCTTAATAAAAAATTTTAAAAAAATAAGGCTGCATTAGAAAGGTATGAAGCTAGCAGAATCTGGTTCATGAGGTTTAAGGAAAGAAGCCATGTCTGTAACATCAAAGTGCAGGTGAAGCATCAAGTGGTGATGTAGAAGCTGCAGCAAGTTATCCAGATCTAGCTAAGATAGTTAATGAAGGTAGGTACACTGAACAACTGATTTTCAATACAGATGAAACAGCCATCTACTGGGAAAAGATGTCATCTAGGGCTTTTATAGTGAGAGAGAAGTCAACGCCTGGCTACAAAGCTTCAGTGGATAGGCTGACTTTCTTGTTAAGGGATAAATGCAGCTGGTGACTTAAGTGGAAGTCAAGACTCATTTACTATTCTGCAAATCCTAAAGCCCTTAAGGATTATACTAAATCTACTCTGCCTGTGCTCTTTAAATGCAACAGCAAAACCTGGATGACAGCACATCTCTTTACAACATGGTTTACTGAATAGTTTAAAACCATTGTTGAGACCTACCGTTCAGAAAAAAGATTCCTTTCAACATATAACTGCTCATTCACGATGCACCTGGTCACTCAGAACTCTGACAGAGATGTACAATGAGATTAACATTGTTTTCATGCCTGCTAACACAGAATCCATTCTGTAGCCTATGGACCAAGGAGTAATTTCTACTTTCAAGTCTTATTATTGAAAAAATACATTTCAGAAGGCTATAGCTGCCACAGATAGTGATTCTTCTGAGAGATCTGGGCAATGGAAACTGAACACCTGCTGGAAAGGATTCACCATTCTAGATGCCATTAAGAACACTGGTTATTCATAGGAAGAGGACACAATATCAACACAAACAGGAGTTTGGAAGAAGTGGATTCCAACCATCATGGATGACTGTGAGGGGTCCAAGACTTCAGTGCAGGAAGCAACTGCAGATGTGGTGGAAACAGAGCCAAAGCCTGAAGACATGACTGAACTGCTGCCATCTCTTGATAAAACTTTAACAGCTGAAATAGCCAAGATATGGAAGCAACCTAAGTGTCCATCAGTAGATGAATGGATAAAGAAGATGTGGTACATATACACAATGGAATACTATTCAGCCGTTAGAAGGAAACAAATCCTGCCATTTGCAACAGCATGGATGGAGCTGGAGGATATTATGCTCAGTGAAATAAGCCAGGCAGAGAAAGACAAGTGCCAAATGATTTCCCTCATTTGTGGAGTTTAACAACGAAGCAAAACTGAAGAAAGAAAATAGTAGCAGACTCAGAGACTCCAAGAAGGAACTAGTGGTTACCAAAGGGGAGGGGTGTGGGAGGGTGGGTGGGGAGGGTGGGAGAAGTGGACTGTGGGGTATTATGTTTAGTACACATGGTGTGGGGAATCACGGGGAAAACAGTGTAGCACAGAGAAGGCAATCAGTGAATCTGTGTCATCTTACTACACTGATGGACAGTGACTGAATTGGGGTATGAGTGGGGACTTGATAATATGGGTAAATGTAGTAACCACATTGTTTTTTCATGTGAAACCTTCATAAGAGTGTATATCAATAATACCTTAATTAAAAAATAAAAACTTTAACAGCTGAAGAGTTGCTTCTTATGAAAGAGCAAAGAAAGTGGTTTCTTGAGATGGAATCTACTCCTGGCAAAGATGCTATGAAGATTGTTCAAATAAAAGCAAAGGATCTGGAATATTACATAAACTCAGTTGATAAAGCAGTGGCAGAGTTTGAGAGGACTGACTCCAATATTGAAAGAAGTTGTACTATAGGTAAAATGCTATCAAACAGCATTATATACTACAGAGAAATCATTCATGGAGGGAAGAGTCGATGTGACAGACTTTATTGTTGTCTTGTTTTAAGAAGTTACCTCAGGCACCTCAACCTTAAGCAACCACCACCCTGATCAGTCAGCTGCCATTAACATGGAGGCAAGACACTCCACCAGCAAAAAGATTAGGACTTGTTGAAAGCTGAGATGATGGTTAGCACTTTTTTTAGCTATAAGGCATTTTAAAGTAAGGTATGTACATTTTTTAGACATAATGCTCTTACACACAATAGGCTACAGTATAAACATTAATTTATATGCACTACAAAATTTTAAAATTCATTTGACTTGCTTTACTGTGATATTCACTTTCTTGTGGTGGTCTGGAATTGAGCCCAGAATGTCTCCGAGGTATGCCTGTATTATCAAAAGTTCCTAGATATAAAACCAATCCCACTCTATACCTAGCCTTTGACTATAGCTTTGGTGGTCACATTCTTGTTGTGGTCCATACATAAGACACTTATTAGAAGAGACTTACCTTATAAGAAAGTATGAAAAACTCTCTCATTGTCACGTGGTCTCTGTCACATTGTACAGCCAAGTTCCAAGCTGAATGTTTACATGAAATAATGTAATTATGAAAATCTGCTATTTAATGTGTACCATTATAATCTCTACTACCTACGTCTTTAATACTGATATATTAATGAGTTTTTCAGGGCTTAAAAAAGCTAACTTTTAGGTTTTTAGAGAAAAATTTTCAAGGTAAATTTGGAGACTTCTTTCATTTCCAATCTTCAATTCTAGGTCAATGACCAACGGAGGTAGTGCTAAATTTTTTTTATAAAGATTGGGGACATGCAATAAATTTTTAGTTGGAAGACATCCACCTAAAAAATGAGGCTCACTAAGCAGCTGACCAACTAGAATTGGTGAAAGGAAGTTAAAATTCAGCAAAGAACAGGGGTACACAAGAATAAAGGGTTGAAGGAAACTGCTGCTAAGATTCACAGTTTCCATGAAGCACTGGAAGACTTTATTAGGCAACATTCAGCATGATCTCCACCTTAGAAAATCAAATTAAGATTCAGTACAAGAAATACTAGAAAATAACTTTTCAAACTTTCAAAAGATCAGTCATTAAACCTATAGTTCACATGTTTGTTATTTTCCATTATTTGCATAAATTTCTTAGAAGCTAAAATGCTGTATTTTATCACTTTTCTCCTAGATCAGAGCCCCAGTAAACCCCATGAAGAAGAAAAAGGTCCATGTAGGACCAGTCTACTTTGCGGCATTGCTGCGTAACTGCTTTTGCTTCCTTATCACTATAGTAACTGTCTCCACAATTTTTAAATAAAACCTACATGAAGTAAATTACACAACTCATAACTGTACAGCTTGATGAATTTTCACAAAGTGAATATATCCATGAAACCAATCCAGATCAAGAAAGATCTTGATCATTACTAGATACTCAGAAGCAA
>JAVSCE010012544.1:0-82985 GCA_032199065.1 Smutsia gigantea | reverse complement strand
TGATCCTTTTAACATATTTTTGAACTTGGTTTGCTAATATTTTCTTGAGGATTTTTGCATCTGTGTTTATCAGGGATATTGGTCTGTAATTTTCTTTTTTTTTTCTAGAGACTTTGTCTGGGTTTGGTATTAAGGTGATGCTGGCCTCATAGAATGAATTTGAAAGCTTTCCTTCTTCAATTTTTTAGAATAGTTTGAGAAAGATAGGTATTAACTCTCCTTTAAATGTTTGGAAGATTTCCCGTGTGAAGCCATCGTGCCTGAACTTTGGTTTGTTGGGAATTTTTTGATTACCACTCAATTTCATTACTATTAATTGGCCTGTTCAGATATTCTATTTCTTCTTTGAGTTCGGTCTTGGGAGATTGCATGTTTCTAGGAGTGTATCCATTTCTTCTAGGTTGTCCAATTTATTAGCATATACTTTTTCATAGTAATCTCTTACAATTGTATTTCTGTGATGTCAGTTGTAACTTCTCTTTCATTTCTGATTTTACTTAGAGTCATCTCTTTTTTTCTTGATGTCTCTAGTTAAAGTCTATCAATTTTATTTATTTTGAAAGAACCAGCTCTGTAGTTTCATTGATCTGTACTGGTTTTTGTGTGTGTGTGTGTGTCTATTTTATTTATTTCTTGCCTCTGCCTTTTATTTTTCTCTTCCTACTAACTTTGGGCTTTGATTGTTCTTTTTTTTATAGTTCCTTTAGGTGCAGGGTTAGACTGTTTATTTGGGGTTGTTCTTGTTTCTTGAGGTAGTATATAACACTATAAACTTCCCTCTTAGATCTGCTTTTGCTGCATCCCAAAGATTTTTGCATTGTTGTGAGTACATGTTTTGCTTTATAAGAATCCATTGATAAACATGAGAGGAGCATTCAGTCTCACCAAACAAATTCATAATAAGTGGATCACCATTTTTTTCCCCTACTAAATTATCACAGGACACAGCATAGTAGTGAATGAAAGCACTGGTGCTGGAACCATACTTGCTATCTTGAAATCCCATCTCTGATCATTTTCTAGTTGTGTTCCCTTGGAAAAGCTTTAGCTTGTCTTTGCCTCACTTTCTTCTACATTTGTAAAAAGGAGATAATAAAAGCACCACCCCTGAAGACTGATATGAGGATTCAATGAAATATGTATGTTAAAGCACTTAGTATGATGCTACAAATTATAACTATTAAAGACTATAAAATATATATGAGTGTCAAATCTAATACACAAAAATAGTTGGATATTAAAATATTTGTGAAAATTTTACTATTACATGAAAAGACTAGAAAGGAATTATATAATATAATGGTTTTGTTCGGGTACTATCATGTACTTTTTTTTTTTTGCTCTCTAACACCATTGTTAACATAAAACGGTAAGCTTTTTAAGTGATCTATTCCAGATTTTCCAGATAGCATACTAACTTATCAGCGATGTAGACTCAAGAACCTAAATTCCTTTACTCAATTTGTTTGTAGTGATAGAATACACATTTGATACCCAACTGAGCTGTTAATAAACACTGATGCTTTTCTTATCTTCAATAAGAGAACTAAATAGAAATAGATCTTATATTTAAAGAACATTTTTTCTGATATCTCTAAATTATTTTAGTTTTTGATATTAATTATGAACATTTCAATATACAGAAAATAATGTAAATTATACCTTCAAGCCTAGAACTAAAATTAGACACATACTAATACTTGGCCTTATTTTCTTAAGCCCTTTCTCTTTTGTTTTGAAAAGAAATAAACCCTGCTGGTGGGACTGCAAATTAGTTCAACCATTGTGGAAAGCAGTATGGAGGTTCCTCAAAAAACTCAAAATAGAAATACCATTTGACCCAGGAATTCCACTCCTAGGAATTTACCCTAAGAATGCAGCAGCCCAATTTGAAAAAGACAGATGCACCCCTATGTTTATTGCAGCACTATTTACAATAGCCAAGAAATGGAAGCAACCTAAGTGTCCATCAGTAGATGAATGGATAAAGAAGATGTGGTACATATACACAATGGAATATTATTCAGCCATAAGAAGAAAACAAATCCTACCATTTGCAACAACATGGATGGAGCTAGAGGGTATTATGCTCAGTGAAATAAGCCAAGCTGAAAAAGACAAGTATCAAATGATTTCACTCATATGTGGAGTATAAGAACAAAGAAAAAATACTGAAGGAACAAAACAGCAGCAGACTCACAGAACCCAAGAACGGACTAATAGTTACCAAAGGGAAAGGGACTGGGGAAAATGGGCGGAAGGGAGGGATAAGAGGGAAAAAGGGGCATTACGATTAGCAGATGTAATGTTGGGGGGGCACGGGGAGGGCAGTACAACTCAGAGAAGACAAGTAGTGATTCTATAGCATCTCACTACGCTGATGGACAGTGACTGTAATGGGGTTGGTGGGGGACCTGATGAAGGGGTAGTTTAATAATCGTAATATTGCACATGTAATTGTAAATTAATGATAATAAAATAAATTATATTAAAAAAAAAAGAAATAAACCACTACAGATATATCTAAGGTTTCATCTCTATGTCTTTCTCTTCCCTTCCTCTCTAGAATTAATGACTATCCTATAATCAGGGCTTACTATTTCCACGTATGTTTTTGTACTTTATGTGTTTATGTGTGGAGTATGTGTAAATTACATATGATATATATTATGTAGTATATATTCAGTATATTATACACTCTAATGTATATGTATACTATATGTAATTCTGTTTTCAAATTTTATACAAATACTGTATTAGACATAGTTATAGATACACATGGTTGTATATATTGGTATTATCAACATTTTAAACCTTTACAGAAAAGGTATCTTATACATATTCTTTTGCAACTTATTTACTCATTTGGGGGGGGTTTTATCCATTTTGCTTCATGTAAATACAGTTCATTAATTTTAAATGGTATGGGGTTTTCCATTGCATGAATGAACCAATTCATTTATTTAGTTAACTGTTACCAGCAAGTATTTTCTTGCTAAGACAGGCACTGTTGCAAGTGAATATCCTTTTATGTTTCTCCATATGTCCATAGGTAAGGGTTCTCTAGAGTGTATATCTACAAATGAAATTACAATATGGTAGACTGTGAATGTCTTCAACTTTTAAGGTATTACCAAATTACTCCCCAAGTAGTTGTCCCAGTTTATTATATGTTTTATTTTACTTTTTTAGGTTTTAATATAACTGCAGGGGTTGATGAAGAAACAGGATTTGTTTATGGAGGAAATCGCTTAAATTGTGGCACATGGATGGATAAAATGGGAGAAAGTGACAGGGCTAGAAACAGAGGAATCCCAGCTACTCCAAGGTATTGTTTATGGTGCTTACATAATTATACCCTCTTAAAAACCACATACTTGTGAAATCTTTTATTCTGCTAACCATGAAGTCTTCATTATTAAGCCAATCAAAAATCTCCATGTCTCCCTCATACTTCCTCTTCCACTCACCCCTCAGTCCCCCCCAATATCTTGATATTGTACATGATCTTCATGTTATAAATTATCAAATAAAGCTGTTCTCTCTGGAAGTTCTCATGGGTTGATTCTCTACAAGCATTTCAAAGGAAAGTTTTATGATTTGTTATCCTTGTGGTTAAGCTATTTCCTTGACGTGCAGTGCTTTCATTGTAAACATTTCATTATGCCCTTTGGTAATGCCTCTTTTAAAAATGTAGAAAACAAGCAGTTATGCTATCCTTTATGAAATCTTTTCATTTTCTGAACCTTTTTTCCACCCTGTTTTTAGTTTTTTATCCCATCATTTCTTTTTATGATTTCAAATGCTTAATACAGTATCAAGTCTGAGAAACTATTTTATTTTAAATTTTATCATCAGTCATAATTGTCCAAAAAATTATTTAATAACAGTAGCTGTTATTACATGCTTTGCAAATTCTTTTTAAACCTGTTTATTCTTGTACACTACTTGATCTTGTACTTCCCTTTCATTTTCCTTAAAAATGAACTTTTAAATTATTATGTTCACCTTCCTTGACTTTCTCCAGTCCTGCATCCCATGTTTTCTGTCTTTTCTCTGATACTCCATTTCAATATTCTTAGATTCCTTGTTCTTACCTTTTTCTAGTTACCATCTCCTTTTATTCCATAATCCCCATTATACTTCATGGAATTTAAATATGCTAAGAAGGTAAGCAGTGGCAAAATTGTAAGAGGAAAGATTTCTTACATATGCAATGTACATTCTATAAAGTGAAGGTTTTTAAATGGATATTTATTTTTATAGTACATGAATTATGTAATTCATCAAAATTGCTTATTGAATGCCATTTAAGTAGTACCAAAGTGACTAACTCACAGAATAAAATTTATTTATGATTTTAGAGATGGATCTGCTGTAGAAATTGTGGGCCTGAGTAAATCTGCCATCTGTTGGTTGCTGGAATTATCCCAAAAAAATATTTTCCCTTATCATGAAGTCACAGTAAAAAGACATGGTAAGCTGTTCATTTTATTTACAAAGAAACTTTGAATGTACTGTCTCAATTCTTAATCTACATAATCATCTTTTGACTCAATGAACTAATATTAGAAAAACGTTAAGATTAGGAGGAAAGAGAAACCATTAATTTACTAGTATAACAATTGTTTCAAACATGTATACTAATCATATTTTATAGCAGCTTTGAACTGAGATATGAAAAACGTCATGATTATTACATTCCTGTACTTTTCTTTTTCCTCAGTGTGACTGTGAGCAAGTTGCACTTTTATGAAAGTTATGAAAGCTTTACATCTCTTTTTCTAAAACTATGCTGTCCAATAGAAATTAATTTAAGCCATATACATCATTTTAGATTATCTAGTATGTGTATTTTTTAAGTAGAAAGAAACAGATAAAATTATATTTTAATATATGCTAAATATTTTATCAACATGTAATCAGTATGAAATTATTTATGAGCTATTTTATATATTCCTTTGGGGTGTACTAAGTGTTTGAAATACAGTGTATAATTTGTACTTCTGGACTATCTCAATTCAGACTTGCCTCATTTCAAGTGCTCAATAAAGGTAACTTTATCAAACACATAAAAGTGATACAAAGAAAGAGAAATCGGACCATTTGCTAGAGTCTAATCCTTTTTTGCTAATATAATGAAAGATAATTTTTAACTTCAAGCTAGTGCTCTTCAGAAGACCCCGACACTCTCATAAAGTAGATAATATATGGCCTAAAAATTACTCTTTGTACCTAAATGTATGGATTTCTTTATGCTTAGAACTGCCATATCTTTTTTGATGTTTCAGGAAAGGTTGTGACAGTCTCATATGATGAATGGAACAGGAGAATTCAAGACCACTTTGAAAAGCTGTTTCACGTGTCTGAGGACCCTTCAGACGTGAATGAGAAGCACCCTCATCTGGTTCACAAACGGGGCATATACAAAGATAGCCACGGGGCTTCCAGCCCTTGGTGTGACTACCAGCTCAGGCCTAATTTTACCATAGCAATGGTTGTAGTAAGTGATCCATTTGTTATTTTCAAATTTCAAAAACGTTGTGAAAGGGTTTATTTATTTCTTTATTCCCATTTGTTTTCAAATTCATTTAATTGCTAAAAAGTACAGTCTTTTCTAGCTAGCTTTATGTAGTCTTTTCTAATTAATAAAGCATTATGCTATCCCTCTCAACCTAAAACATTCAGTATCAAAAAATAGAAAATAATGGATAATGACCAAAGAAGTGTTTCCCAATGGTTTTCACGTCATAGCACACATAGAAATGGTATTTGCACAGCACACCCTGGGCTAAATGGATTAAGTTGCTTGTGCCAGATCACCCCACACTGCATGCAGCCTTGAAAGCTGAAGGCATCTGTGTGTCTGCCCACCTGTGCCATGCACAGTGACTCAGCACACTAGTTGGAAAGATCTGGACTAGTGAACTACTGTGGGTAGCTTCAACTCACAATCTGTTTTCTGTCTTGTATTGCTGAACTTAGTTCTATCTAGCCAAACATCCTAGACCCTCCTTATTTTATCTCTACTTAGTTTAAAAATAAACTACAGGGCAATAAAATAGAGAGGGTATGTGTTCTTCCTTGCCTGCCTAGCTGTTTCCACTTTGTTAAAAAGAGCACTGAACATAGTACTGTTAATTTTAGTAGAAAAATGTAAAGGCACCTAAAGGTAACTCAGTTCAGTGTGCATTTGATTTCATTTAACCGTCAAAATTAATGCTGGTTCTTCATCACCAGGGCTTTTTCTCCTTCCCCACATCACAAGTAAATTTACTCTTGCTGTTGGAGTGCAAGTCTTTTTGTACTTTATTATGACCCCGGAAACAAAAAATGGTTACCAGCTGTGCTTAAAGGAAGCTATTGTAAATCTTCTGAAAAATGAATTAGATGAGTTTAAGTGCGGTCTGCCATCATTTTCACTGTGGCAACTTCCTTCTGGCTGGTAAACTTTCTTGAGATGACTCAAGGAAATAATGACCGTTAAGAGCCTCTGAGTCAGCCCCATAGAATTAGATCTGGTTAAGTGTCTCCACTCAAATTCTGACCACACTGTATTTTTAAATCATTTTCATTCTTTTTCAAGTTTTTGAATAGTTGATGTTCCACTATGGGTAGAAGCTAATTCTTCTGTGATCTTAAAAAATGTATATATTTGTATTTGGCATTCATTAGGCCCCTGAGCTCTTTACTGCAGAAAAAGCATGGAAAGCTTTGGAGATTGCAGAAAAAAAATTGCTTGGTCCCCTTGGCATGAAAACTTTGGATCCAGAGTAAGTTAAAGTATAAAAATGTTGTTCTTATTATATTTAGTATATAATTTTATTTAATTATATTTAATCTTGGCATGAAAACTTTGTATCCAGAATAGGTTGAAGGGTAAGTATTAAGAATGTTGCTGGTATTGTATGACTTTTTTTTTTGCTTGTAAATAAAATCTCCAGTAAAACTGCATTCAAACTGTTTTTCAAGACACCTTCTGTATTTTCATTAAACAGTATTCAAAATGCCTTTGGCTTGTCCTATATCCATTAATCAATAAGAGTTTTACATTTATAAAACTAATATGTTATGAATATTTTCTAATGCTTTTTTTCCTCATTGTAAAAGTAATACATAATTATTATGGACATTGGAAGTAAAGACGTGTTGTGTCCTCAGAGACGATCTTTATATTCTCAGTTGCTACTCATAGTAGTTCCAGCCATATTGCTAAATAATATGTGTATGCAGCTCTTTCTTGGCTTTTAAAATGTTAGACATTATTTGTTTACTTGTGATGACAGATGAGAATTTAA
This sequence comes from Smutsia gigantea, assembly GCA_032199065.1. Classification (NCBI taxonomy): domain Eukaryota; kingdom Metazoa; phylum Chordata; class Mammalia; order Pholidota; family Manidae; genus Smutsia; species Smutsia gigantea. The sequence continues at coordinate 75,687 of JAVSCE010012544.1, read as the reverse complement.
CTCTATCCTTACCTTGCTACCAACCCTTTCCATCCTTGCTATGTAATTACACCATTTTTTTAAACCAATAATTTTGTTTTTATTTTATGATTATGGGTTTCTGCCATTTTATAATTCTTTTCTTTTCCAACTTTTGTTTTTTCTTGAGTTTCTAATGACCTTTCTGTTTTTCTATTACTGTTTTCCTTTAAAGCTTGCTACCTGTAATCTATTTGCTTTCTACATTAAATATATGAGTCCCATTTCTATAGGACCCTCACCTTTGTAGATTTTTCCCAACTTGTATTCTTTTCAGTCTTAAGATGCAAAATTTTACATATGTGTGCTTGTCTCCATTCTGAGGTGTTCTCCACATTTTCAGAAGTGTTAAGAACCACTGTCAAAACTAAAACTTACAGTTAACGCTTACTCATGTGGCAAGTCTGTCTCTCACTAAAAGAAACAAGAAGAAAAATAATAGTTTAATTAAACTGAGTATAGATAGCTGTCTTGTATTATCTGTTTCACTAAGTCTGCAATAATTTGCTTAGTTTTTAAGTTTGTAAATTCTCTATGTGTATTCAGTTGCTATTTATAATGACACTCTACCAATTTTAAAATAACTTCACTGAGAAGTTTAAAAAACAGCCTTCCCAGTATATAATAATTAATAAAATTTTATCGTTAATGTTTACTAATTCAAATTATTCTGTGTACATTTTAGTCATTATAAATATTCTTGTGGCCTAAATATACTGGACTTTAACCAGTATTAAGTGTTAGACTAACTCCTTGAAGGTAAGATCCCAAATATTTTATATTTGTTTGTATTAGCCAGTTAAGTGTTTGATAACCATTCCCTAATACATTATTAAAGTCACCTGAATTCAGTATATACTAATTTAAGGTTAAATGGATGCTAAGTCTATGCTATAGACTGAAAGACAAAATAAGTTGATTATTTCTCTTACTTTTGTAATTGAAAATTTTTTCAATTTTTGTTTGTTAAGGTACGTAAGCTTCTTATATAATGTCTGATCTTTTTTTGTCCTAAATTCCCATCATTTTGCAGTGATATGGTTTACTGTGGAATTTATGACAACGCCTTAGACAATGACAACTACAATCTTGCTAAAGGTTTCAATTATCACCAAGGACCTGTAAGAAATCATTTCTCTTTTCTCAGTTTTCAGTTGAAGTTATTTTTCAAATAATTTTAGATATTCACTGCTCTTTATTTTTTCTTTACTTTTAAATCATCTTTTTACAGGAGTGGCTGTGGCTCATTGGTTATTTTCTTCGAGCAAAATTATATTTTTCCAAATTGATGGGTCCAGAGAATACTGCAAAGACTATACATTTGGTTAAAAATGTTCTTTCCCGACATTATGTTCATCTTGAGAGGTAAGTCATCGGGGACATGTAATTTGTATAACTTTTGTCAGTTTATTAGATATTTCCTTAGAATTCGTTTCTGTATAGTCTAGGTACCCCAGTGAAATTTGAAAGTTTTACCCTTTAACATGACAAGTTCTGTGATATAATTTTCACCTTCCTTTAATTATTTTATGTTGTTATTTATTTTAATTTAAAGACTTGATATTACATGATTTATATGGAATAGTTTTTGATTTTTAAAATTTAACTGATACCTTTGGATATGTTATTAGCACAGAATAAATATAAAAACTTAAAGTACTTAGGCTGGGTCTTTTGAGTTAGCTGATTTAAACATGTATCAATAAATAATTGTCAGAAATGCTTTCCTTGTAATTAAAATATTATAATTGGTCTTTTAACTATTTTTTCAAACCCATTTGTCACCTCCCTTGTCCTAATTAGCAGATAAATAGAGTCAGAATTATGTGTCTCTATAAGAAGATACAAATTCAGTCAAAAACTCTCAATTTCTCAAATTCTAGATTATACATAAATATATGTACATCTTATTGCTCAGAATAATTATTCATAAACAGCATAAATTTTGTATCCTTTATTATAAGAACATGAGGGAATTTCACCTATCACTATGAATGTTTTGTCAATGTTTGTTTTCTTTTTTTTTCAAAGTTGGTTTTCATGAGCTTAAATATAGTCACTTAAGACCCCAACTCTGCCATGCTTCTTCTGCCATGTAGTGATTGAGCTGAGTCTGTGGTGTGAACATTCTTACACCCCATCCTTTCCTACCCCACAGTACTTCTCATTATTTGCATTTATTTTCTCTGGCTTCTCTTTTGTCTATGGGAAGTAAGAATATCCTGCTCTGCAGGGGGATCATTCTAGTACATTCACCTGTGACCCATCCCTCCCACCTCTTCATTACCTCTCTCCAATAATTTTCCTCTCTTGGTATTCCATTTGATCTTTCCTTCTTAAGCTACAAAAAATTGGACATCCCATTCTAAAATACAGTCCCTTCATGTTGTTCTTGCCTCCAGCCTTGTCCTGTCATTCTGTTCTCTTTTCAGCACCCTTCCTGTAGGAGAAACCTCTTTCCTTTTGCTTTTGATCACCCACTTAGTGACTGATTACTGACTGTAATCTGGCTCTTGGTTTGCCCTGACCATTCTGGTTGAAGCCACTCAACAACATCCTTTCTGGTTCCCAGATTCCATGATTTCCTTGCAGTTCTCTTCTTTGACCTGGCTGTAGTGTTTGACACTGCTGCTTTCCACTTTTCATGAAAACCTTGTGATCTCCACAGAATTAGGTCTCCCTTGTTTACCTCATAATAGTAACAACTATAACAAGGGCAGTTAATGTTTATTACTTACTATGTTCCAGGCATTGTTCTAAATGCATTTATGTGACATTATTCATTTAATCAAAAAAACTATATAAAATAGCTACCACTATTATGATTATCCTATTGTTACTATTCATACCTCCACTTACCAGCTATGTGACCATGAGGAAGTTACTTAACTTCTCTAAGCCTAGTTTCCTCATCTGTATAATGGATGAGCGGGGATTGTTTTGAGGATTACTATAGTAGTACATGTAATGTGGACCAGATACTAACTCACATAGGTACTGTAAGTAGTTACCTGTGCTACTCCCACTATCCATCCCTCTTCTCCTTCCCAGTCATGGTCACCAGCCTTCTTTGTCCCACCTAGTAACTCGAAGAGTTAATTTTTCAGAAAAGAAGGGATATACCAGTATGGCTGTCTGCAGTGTTCCAGTTCCACAACTAATTATGAGCAGCATATTAGTGGCTCTATAAGTTTGTTTTATTTCTTAATTTCAGTACTGTATTAGTTTGGTAGGGCTGCCATAACAAAGTACCACAAACTGAGTGACTTAAACAACAGAACTTTATTATCTAACAGTTCTGAGGCCAGAAATCTGAAACCAAGATGTTGGCAAGGCCATGCTCTAATGCATCTCTCCCCACCTTCTCTCCTAGCTTCAGATAACCCCTTGTCTGGTGGTGGCATACCTCCAGGCATTACCTGGCATTCTCCCTGTGTGCGTGTCTGGGTCCAAATGTTCACATTTTATAAGGACATCAGTCATACTGGATTAGGCACCTACCCTATTCCAGTATGACCTTCTCTTAATTAATTATACCTGTAGCAACCCTATATCCAAATAAGTTCATATTCTGAGGTACAGAGGGTTAGGACTTCCAACATGTGAATTTTTGGGGGTACCCAATTCAATGCATTATAGATACTCAGGTACCCAACTTTAGTAATTTGGCATTTTACTTGGAAGTACCTTGAACACTAGGAAACAAATAAGTTTTCTATATTTTCCATATGTCTATGACAGCTTTTTAAATATGATACCTACCTAATATTAGTATTATCCAAAATATGGCCATATTTACCTAATGGAATTATTTTCTCCATTTATATTATAAAATATTTAATACCCACAGAATGCCAACAAATATTTAATTTGAATATCAAATATATAAAATAGTCATGAGTTACAAAGCATACCGGTGAATCAAACATGTTCCTACAGCCCAACTTAAAAAATGAAACATTATAGAATATTGTTTTACATTTATGTTTCATATTGAACAGATTATATTGAAATTAAGATTAAATTAGATATGATAATAATGCTGTGTTCTGATAGACCTGGAACAAGTTATTAAACTCTATAAAGCTCTTTTACCTGCTCAATAAATAGGAATGATTATGGTTACCTACCGTACAGGGTTGCTGTGATCATTAAATGAGATAATGTATATAAAGTACTCAGAACATAATAAATGCACAATAAATACTGTATTGTTATTTATGGAATGAGAAATGAGTAAAGAAATTCAGATTGTTTTTTTTTCTTTTGCTATTATTAATATACAATTACATGAGCAACATTATGGTTACTAGACTCCCCCTATTATCAAGTCCCCACCACATACCCCATTGCAGTCACTGTCCATCAGCATAGTAGGATGTTATAGAAACACTACTTGTCTACTCTGTGTTATACTGCCTTCCCCGTATAACTCCACCCCACCCCCACCACCGCTATATTATGTGTGCTAATTGTAATAGCCCTTTTACCCCCTTATCCCTCCCTTCCCACCTCTCTTCCCCAGTCCCTTTCCCTTTGGTAACTGTTAGTCCAGTCTTGGGTTCTGTGAGTCTGCTGCTGTTTTGTTCCTTCAATTTTTTTTTCTTTATTCTTATACTCCACATATGAGTGAAATCATTTGATACTTGTCTCTTTCTGTCTGGCTTATTTCACTGAGCATAATACCCTCTAGCTCCATCAATGTTGTTGCAAATGGAAGGATTTGTTTTCTTCTTATGGCTGAATAATATTCCATTGTGTATATGTACCACCTCTTCTTTATCCATTCATCTACTGATGGACACTTAGGTTGCTTCCATTTCTTGGCTATTGTAAATAGTGCTGCAATAAACATAGGGGTGCATATGTCTTTTTCAAACTGGGCTGCTGCATTCTTAGGGTAAATTCCTAGGAGTGGAATTCCTGGGTCAAATGGTATTTCTATTTTGAGTTTTTTGAGGAACCTCCATACTGCTTTCCACAATGGTTGAACTAATTTGCATTCCCACCAGCAGTGTAGGAGGGTTCCCTTTTCTCCACATCCTCAACAGCATTTGTTGTTGTTTGTGTTTTGGATGTTGGCCATCCTCACTGGTGTGAGGTGATATCTCGTTGTGGTTTTAATTTGCATTTCTCTGATGATTAGCGATGTGGAGCATCTTTTCATGTGCCTGTTGGCCATCTGAATTTCTTCTTTGGAGAAGTGTCTGTTCAGCTACTCTGCCCATTTTTAATTGGCTTATTTGCTTTCTGTTTGTTGAGGTGTGTGAGCTCTTTATATAATTTGGATGTCAACCCCTTATCGGATACGTCATTTATGAATATATTCTCCCATACTGTAGGATGTCTTTTAGTTCTACTGATGGTGTCCTTTGCTGTACAGAAGCTTTTTAGTTTGATATAGTCCCACTTGTTCATTTTTGCTTTTGTTTCCTTTGCCCAGGGAGATATGTTCATGAAGAAGTTGCTCATGTTTATGTCCAAGAGATTTTTGCCTATATTTTCTTCTAAGAGTTTTATGGTTTCATGACTTACATTCAGGTCTTTGATCCATTTGGAGTTTACTTTTGTGTATGGGGTTTAGACAGTAACCCAGTTTCATTCTCTTACATGTAGCTGTCCACTTTTGCCAACACCAGCTGTTGAAGAGGCTGTCATTTCCCCATTGTATATCCGTGGCTCCTTTATCATATATGCTTGGGTTTATATCTGGACTCTCTATTCTGTTCCACTGGTCTATGGGTCTGTTCTTGTGCCAATGCCAAATTGTCTTGATTACTGTAGCTTTGTAGTAGAGCTTGAAGTCAGGAAGCATAATTCCCCCTGCTTTATTCTTCCTTCTCAGGATTGCTTTGGCTATTTGGGGTCTTTTGTGGTTCCATATGAATTTTAGAACTATTTGCTCTAGTTCATTGAAGAATACTGTAGGTATTTTGATAGGGATTGCATTGAATCTGTAGATTGCTTTAGGCAGCTTGGCCATTTTGACAATATTAATTCTTCCTAGCCACGAACATGGGATGAATTTCCATTTATTTGTGTTCTCCTTAGTTTCTCTTAAGAGTGTCTTGTAGTTTTCATGGTATAGGTCTTTCACTTCCTTGGTTAGCTTTATTCCTAGGCATTTTATTCGTTTAGATGCAATTGTGAATGGAATTGTTTTCCTGATTTCTCTTGCTGCTAGTTCATCATTAGTGTATAGGAATGCAACAGATTTCTGTGTATTAATTTTGTATCCTGCAACTTTCCTGAATTCAGATATTAGATCTAGTAGGTTTGGAGTGGATTCTTTAGGGTTTTTTATGTACAATATCATGTCATCTACGAACAGGGACAGTTTGAGTTCTTCCTTGCCAATGTGGATGCCTTGTATTTCCTTGTGTTGTCTGATTGCCATGGCTAGGACCTCCAGTACTATGCTGAATAAAAGTGGGGAGAGTGGGCATCCCTGTCTTGTTCCCGATCTTAGAGGAAAAGCTTTCAGCTTCTCGCTGTTAAGTATAATGTTGGCTGTGGGTTTGTCATATATGGCTTTTATTATGTTGAGGTACTTGCCCTCTATACCCATTTTGCTGAGAGTTTTTATCATGAATGAATGTTGAATTTTGTCATATGCTTTTTTAGCATCCATGGAGATGATCATGTGGTTTTTGTCCTTCTTTTTGTTGATGTAGTGGTTGATGTTGATGGATTTTCTAATGTTGTATCATCACTTGATCATGATGGATGATGTTTTTGATGTTTTTGAATTTGGTTTGCTAATATTTTGTTGAGTATTTTTGCATCTATGTTCATGAGGGATATTGGTCTGTAATTTTCTTTTTTTGTGGTGTCTTTGCCTGGTTTTGGTATTAGAGTGATGTTGGCCGCGTAGAATGAGTTTGAGAGTATTCCCTCCTCTTCTACTTTTTGGAAACTTTAATGAGGATGGGTATTAGGTCTTCACTAAATGTTTAATAAAATTCCTCAGTGAAACCATCTGGTCTAGGAGTTTTCTTCTTAGGTAGTTTTTTGAATACCAGTTCAATTTCTTTGCTGGTAATTGGTCTATTCAGATTTTCTGTTTCTTCCTGGTTCAGCCTTGGAAGGTTGTATTTTTCTAGAAAGTTGTCCATTTCTTCTAGTTTATCCAGTTTGTTACCATATAATTTTTCATAGTATTCTCTCATAATTCTTTGTATTTCTGTGGTATCCGTAGTGATTTTTCCTTTCTCATTTCTGATTCTGTTTATGTGTATAGACTCTTTTTTTCTTGATAAGTCTGGCTAGGGGTTTATCTATTTTGTTTATTTTCTCAAAGAACCAGCTCCTGCTTTCATTGATTCTTTCTATTGTTTTATTCTTCTCAATTTTATTTTATTTCTGCTTTAATCTTTATTATATACCTCCTTCTACTGACTTTGGGCCTCATTTGTTCTTCCTTTTCTAGTTTCATTAATTGTGAGTTTAGTCTGTTCATTTGGGGTTGTTCTTCTTTCCTGAGGTAGGCCTGTATTGCAATATATTTCCCTCTTAGCACGGCCTTTGCTGCATCCCACAGATTTTGTGATGTTGAATTATTGTTGTCATTTGTCTCCATATACTGCTTGATCTCTGTTTTTATATGGTCATTGACCCATTGATTATTTAGGAGCATGTTGTTAATGCTCCATGTGTTTGTGGTCTTTTTCTTTTTCTTTGTATAATTTATTTCTAGTTTCATATCTTTGTGATCTGAGAAGCTGGTTGGTACAATTTCAATATTTTTGAAGTTACTGAGGTTCTTTTTGTGGCCTAGTATGTGGTCTATTCTGGAAAATGTTCCATGTGCACTTGAGGAGAATGTGTATCCTGTTGCTTTTGGATGGAGTGTTCTGTAGATATCTGTTAGGTCCATCTGTTCTAATATGTTGTTCAGTGCCTCTGTGTCTTTACTTATTTTCTGTCTGGTTGATCTGTCCTTTGGAGTGAGTGGTGTGTTGAAGTCTCCTAAAATGAATGCATTGCATTCTATTTCCCCCTTTAATTCTGTTAGTATTTGTTTCACGTATGTAGGTGATCCTGTGTTCAGTGCATAGATATTTATAATAGTTATATCCTCTTGTTGGGCTGATGCTTTTATCATTATGTCAGATTGTTTTTAACTGGCATTTTTTTCCTGATCATAGCTCTCAGTGTTTCCTTATTTTTTTATATTATTTTTACAATTTTGTCAAGATCAAACATAATACATCAATGTAACTACAATTTAAATCTCACAAACTTACTTCAAAAGGAAAAAAATGGGCCTGAGAGAATATTTTCCTCTATGATTATATATTGCTCAGAATGGTAGTTTCTTCTGTGTTTTTAATACATAAAGGGATCCTTTTGTATTTGGAAGTCTTAAATTCCAAAATTTGAATATGAAATAGTAATTGCAATCTGAATTATTTATATGTACATCTTTAGGATATCCTGTTTTATTTTGTAGCAAATGACTATATATAATTGTTTTCTACTCTAGAAAGCGAAAGCACTTGATTTATTGCCAATTTTGGTTAATACAAACAAGATATGTGTTAGAGTATATCTCATAAAATGTCTTTCCTTTCTTTATTAAGGTCCCCTTGGAAAGGACTTCCAGAATTGACCAATGAAAATGGCCAGTATTGCCCTTTCAGCTGTGAAACACAAGCCTGGTCAATTGCTACTATTCTTGAAACACTTTATGACTTATAGTTGATTCATGGATTTATCAAATATGCAGTCATTTGTATTATGGAATTCAAGTTCATAATATGATATAAATTGCTTTGTATGCAAAGGTTCCCATCATTTAAAAAATCTCATTCATATAAGACTTATGCCCAATTAGGTAAGACTTTAATCTCATTGATTTTTCCTTTTTTTCTTTAATGTACAGAGATAGCTTCTGATTTGAATCAGAAAGAAAAATTATCATTACCAATGGAATATTTTCCTGTTAAATTCAGTAAGTATTCTTCAGATGAGTTTGAAACCCAGAGTTTGAAAAAGAAAAATATGTAATATTTTATTTGTACAAAAGTAAAAATGACATATGAGAATGTAATAATGAAGGAAATGAAAACTATCTTTAAATTGTGATCTATGTTTTCTTCAACAGCAATACATAGTGAATAGGCTGTGGTTAATTAATGCTTTCACCTTTTCCTGTATTTTTCCTGGCACTTTCCATGGTGCATTCAATAAGTATTAGCTGAATGTTGAGTCATGGAAGTGTCCACCCTACAATTATGTTCATAATTGGAGCAGAGATGTTCATAATGTGCTTTTATTTTTTCTCATATGTCAATATGAATGCCAACAGTATATTGAACATAATTTGCTCGTGCTAATGATGCATAGGATATGTGGGGGAAAAAATGCAAGCATTAGGAATTTATTTTCTAAAAATAGTTTTGTAAAATTAGCCTAGAGATCCAGTTTCCTACTATAAGATGGTTTACATTTTCAAAATGAAAACTATTGGGAATATTTATGAGAGCTTTAAAGAACAAAAATGCTATATTAATTTTCTAAACCTTAGCAATTGTTTTTAGTTTGTGTGTACAAATCTATTGATAGACCGTAGTAGATAACTAGTTTCCTGTTAACTAAAACCTATATTGACAAGTTTAGCATTAAGGACAATCTGAATATAATAAATATATAGATATGAACTCAGTAGCTATCTTGAATTCAATAAAATCATTTGAAAAGGTCTTGTTATTTTTAAGATACCTTAAATCTGAAAAAAATCAAAAGGAGAAAAGTTTTTAACATTTATATGAGTTAGCAATTTGAAAAGTACTTATTTTCCTATTGGAATTTTTTTTTTCACTGTTTTAGTTTTTGTCTGAAGAAATCACTTAAATTAGATCATTATGCTTTCAGCTGAAAGAAAATAGTTGCAAAAACACTTTCATTACTTTTTAATATTACTCTGGTGTATTTATTAACAAAATAATGGGTAAGTAACACTTTTCTTAGTTAAAGTTCAACCCAACCACCTTAACTATGACTAAGAAATAAAAATAAAGAAGAAAAATAAGTAAACCACAACTTCTGAGTAGGAAAAATATATACATGCTTCAGATTCAAATACCCATGCTCAAAAGCTCATGCAATTTACTGTAAGCTTACCTGCACACCCTTCCTCCAAGCTCACCTTACTTCAGAATAGTTTTAACTAGCTTATTTTTCTGGTTTCTCAACCTAAAGCAGATTAAATCCTACAAATTTAAGAACAGTTGTGATAGTAATCTGACCGCTATCTATAAATGCTTTAGTTTCCAAGTTTCCCTTCCTTCTTCATTGCTCAATGTATACACAACCTTCTCTAACCTGTGCAGTTAGAAGGAATGACCTTCTTTAAGAGAGAGAACCATTATTCATGAAAGGTTTATGTAGTTATATTGCTCTTCTTTATTGAAGGTGGTAAGAAAGGTAACCGAAAACCAGTAAATGAAAACCATATTTAATGAATGCAAGAAGTAGTAACTGAAAGTTAAGTGTGATAAATAATTTAATAATAAATAAATAAATAACATGAATGTCTAAAACATGGCCAGCCATATTGGGTTACATGTAGTAGGGCAAATACCCAACTCAGTAACTTTTTAAGATATTGTGTTGCACTAGAAAATTAAGCATTTCATATTCCTAATAAGGAATATTAATGAAAGAACATTGTTATAATTTGCATGGTCTATTTTAAAGTTTAAGAAGGCATGTTACGCATTATTTCATGAACGGTAGTTAAAATAACAGTTTTAGCCTTTAGAGGGATAAATATCATTTGACTGAAGAACATTTAAATAGAATGCTTCATTCCTGAGTGATTTTGGGTGAGATACCATTATATTACATTTTGACAATCTTGCGCTAACATGAGAACTAAGTTTGCCAGTTTTACTAGTATGCTATGATAATTTGTGAAGTTTCAAAGATAATTGAAACAAGAGCTGTCATCCCATCTATGAACATTATAACCTATGTGAACTGTAATCCATTTCTAGTATTTCCTCAACTGTTCTCTCTAGTAGGCAAATGTCATTTTTATGTCTGTATGCCAAGAAATAAAAATCTTTTCTAATGGCCCATATTTTGCTTTCATTCTATTATTTATCAGTTAATTTGTTGATGATGACCACCATCATTTATTCAAGACTTGCTTTTCTGGGGAGTGTTTATCTTTTTGCAGGGTATATGGGGGACAAAATGAGGAGGAAGAATTTTAGGCTGTGTAGGAAAACCTTTCTTGGACAGTGGATATTATTATCACCGCTCAGAGGACATTTCGGATCCTCTGATTTGGCCCCGATCTCTTCCCAGTCTTGGTACAATGACTCTCTGCTCTTTCCAAAGCTAATTACATGTCTCTGAGCCTTTGTTTCTTCAACTGTAAACACAAAGATGATGGTAATACCTACCCAGCAAAGCAGTAAGGATTCGTGAAGGCAACCCATAGTGTAGCATTAAGTTTCACTGCATGTGACAGAACCCCAATAACAGTGATCTCAGTGTGATAGAGGTGCAGAGCTGTGCGATCCAAGGCTGACACAGTGCTTCCTGGACAGCTGGAACAAAGGCTTGCATCTAATGACAAAGAATATTATGCCATTTCCCAGATAGTTTTTTCACCTGAGCTCATTTTCTCCTAGATGTTTTGAGCAGGGTGTATGATAATCTATTCACTTAATTTTAATCAATGGTTTCTCCAAATTACTTTTTCTCTTGACTTCCCAAATCTTAATCTTGGGGAAACAAAAACTCAGAGGTTACATTATCTGAATTAATTGCAAATTTCATAGGTTGGTTAAAATAAATTTTATGGTTCATAATTTTATACTTATATTCTAAAAGTGTGTAATTTAATGCTTATGCTTACATTAAATTTTAAATATGCTAAGTGGCTATTATTGAAGTCTTTACTAACAAAGCAAAATGGAATTTTGTAATTCTCCTTTCATCTTTCTCCTCATTGAACAAAGGGAAAAAAATGTATTTCAGTAGACAAATACAGTAGTTTGGAATAAACATCTAGAGTGTGGTTGCTTAATAGACTTCCCTTATTTCTGAGTCTTTAGAAAAGATAAACTTTCTTTTCCCAAGCAACTTCAAAGCACTAAGTAATCCCTAGAGTAACTTTTTACTGGAGGTTCATTTAACTTACTGGAATTAAGCTCTGTTTACTCAGAAATAAGCATACGTTGCTCCCATCAGGGTGTCTTCATTTCTGTGTTTCTCATAATGTGATTATTCTGTTGGGCCGAATATGATTCCAGTGCTTAAAAAGATGTCATTTTCCATAAAACATGGTCCCCTAAACCAGTACTTCCCAACCTTTTACATGTGTGGAACCTACAGAAAGATATTTAAGCAGTATTCTGTGGTAAGCATGAGGAGCATACTTCTGGCTGGTGAGAGCTAGTCAGAGATGGATTGCCTGAAGAGCTAAGGAAAACCGTCTCATCACTCTCACAGCCTTTTCATCATAGGAGCCCACACTGGTCAGGAAACTGCCTTCAACACAGCCGATAACTACTTCACCTTGTGCCCAAAGAAAAAAACATTTATAATGAAAGGGAAAACGTTTGTGCTGGACTTATTAAGAGGGTGGTTTATCAGTGTTCAGTCTAGAAACTTCTTAAGGAATGAATGTTCAAAGATAATTGCTTTCCTAGAAAAAAATTGTTTTGAAATATACTGCCAATATAAAAGTATATAACATATACATACCTTTAAGGAAGAATAATTAAATATACAGCCATGAACCTAAACAGAGTTGGAAACTAAAATTCCCTATCCCTGTTTTAAACAATACTGAGACCAAGCAAAGATAATATCTGTGCATTCCTGAAATTCTTGCTCTTGGGAGTTAAAGACTAAACCAACTGAAACAGGTCGCTTATCAGTATTTTTCTGATTATCATCTTGCTCTACAAGATTTGCTTCAAAACTTGCCTCATTTTGTTCCCCCAAAAGAAAGCTATTCTTTTATAAACTAACCCCAACCAGCTCCACATAACAGGACCTGCCTTAAATATCACTAGCCAGGTCTCAATTCTCTGTATATACCATTCCCTAATTTACTCCTTTTGAGAAACTACTAGGATTCTGTTAAGATGGTTTTCCTTGCTGCAATATGTAATGTATGCTCAACAGGTTTTTCTGGAAGTATTTGTGGGAGAATTCCAAAGAACCAAAAGGACATTTAGAACTGAAAAAATGTGATATCTGACACTAAGAATTTATTAGCTTGTTTTAACAGCAGACTGAACACAATAAAAGCCCAGTGAATGCAAAGATTAATCAGTGAAAAATATGCAAACTGAAGCACAGAGGGAAAAATCGTGGGAAGTACAGAACACAGCCTGTGAGACATGTGGGGCAGGGTCAAAAAGTCTAGCGCACATGTAATTGGAGCCACAGAAAAGAGGAGCAATAATGTGGCAGGAAGACTATTTGAAAGATAATGAGTAAGAATTTTCCAAAACTGGTGAAAAAAATCAGTCCCCACAGTAAAGCAGCTGAGCGACTGCCAAATAAGATAAAAAGAAAACCACAGGTAGATACACTCTAACCAAACTTCTGAAAATGAAAGATAAATAGAAACTCTTAACACATCCATAGGAAAAAGAAAAAACTACATAAAGGTATAATAATAAGACTTATGACTAATTTGCAAAACAAACAGTGGAAGCCATGAAATAATGAAATCACCCTATTTTTAACTATTTATTTGGAAATAATTTCAGATTTACAGAAGAGTTTCAAGAATACAAACAGAACAAAGTTTACCCATATACATTTTACCCAGATTCAACAATTATTTATATTTTACCCCCATTTGTCTTATTTTCTCCCCTCTCTCTATATATGTTTACTTATATAATATATATTTATGTATGCATAGGTATACAAACCCACACCCACACACACAGATATAGGTGCTTGCTTATTTGTTATTGATTGATTCTGAAGTATTTGAGAGTATGTTACATACATGGTGTCTTTTTAACCCTAATTATTCAATGTGTACTTTCTAAGAATAAAAACATCCTCCTACAGAACACAGTACAGTCATCAACTCCAGTAAACTTAACATTTGTAAAATAGTTTTATCAAATACATCTCATTCCAATTTTGTCAATCTTTTCATAATCTCTTCTGTAGTTTTTTTTTCTTCTTCTCCAGTATAAGATCCAGTATAGCATTTAGTTGTCATGTTTCTTTAGTTCCCTTTATCAGAAACATTTCCACAGTCTTTCTCTGTCATTTACGGCATTTTTGAAGAAAAGAAGTTACCCCACCTTTAAAAATAGGATAATCTTCATTTGGGGTTTTTATTAAATGTCCAGGGGAGTCAAATATGTAAAGACAGAAAGAAGATTGCCTGGAGCTTGAGATGGAAAGGCGGAGTGACTGCAATCAGGCATAAGCTTTCTTTGGGGGATAGTGGGAATGTTTTTCAAAATAGTTGCTTTGCTTCTTTAAAATTTAATATAAGTATTAAATTATTAATGTTTAAAACATAAGTACATAATTATGAATTATAAAATTTGTTCTTATTTTAACCAAACTATAAAATCTACAATAATTCATGCCAGGTAAAACTCTGAGTTCTTGTTTCCCCAAGGTCAAGTTTTGGGAAGTCAAGAGAAAAAACGACTTGGAGAAACCACTGTTTAAAATAAGCAAATAGATTGTTGTACAACTCTGCTCACAACATCTAGAAGAACTTTAATGAGCTCACATAAAAAAAATTATATCTGAGGAATGATGGAATATTCTTTGTTGTTAGATGCTAGCCTTGGTTCCGGTAACCAGGGAACCAGTGTATCAGCCACGGATTGCACACGGAAATGTGGGTTGCACCCTATTTGCAGCTAATGTCCTACTGATCATTGCCAGCTCTCAGTAGAGGGGTGTCCAAGTCTTCGTTTCTTCTGGCAATTTTTGGGAGCTGTTCTGGATCTTGGGAGGATGACAGCTTTTGCACTCTCTTTGAAGCCACCTCTTGCATATTCATGATTTTTGGTTTTGGTTTTGAGTCACTTGATAGGTATACCTTTGGTTTTAAACAACGAAAAACAGTTTTTAAAAAAGAATTCAATACTGCCAGCAATATTTATTGTTTGGGTTGAGACCTGCAAATAAGATATTTGAAAGGAATTTTTTTTAGATCAAGATGGTCAGAAATTGGCTTAATTGAAAGCTGATATGACCTGATATATCCACCTGCAGGCCTCTACCTCATCCATTCTTCAGTCTACCCCTGTCAGACATTTTTCCACACCAGTCCCTACAATCACTTGAACTTTGGGCCTCCCACCCTCCATTGGGGGCTCTTAAGGGACTCAGGGACCCTCAAAAGCAACTACATGAGGCTGAAAAGAAAAAAGCTAATTGGAAATAGACTGGATATTTTGGTCACTTGAATAAGCTTTGAAGACATCGAGACAGCCCCTGGATGTCTCCTCAACCACTCCCCTAAAATTTGGTCCACAGCTTCCATGAGATTACATATTAGGACAGGGGAGGGGCTTGAAGGTCTTCTCCACAAATATTGGTAAGCAGGTAATTTTAATTTGTCCTATTTGCCAGAAACACAATTCTGATCAAAATATAAAGTGGAGAAAAGACAAGAGCTGTTTTATATAAACCAGTGAGCTTGTATTGCTATGTTTTACTGACTCATGGCTAAAATTTTGGAAAGACCACCATAAAATCTCTATTTACATCTGTCTCTATGTTTTGGGATGTAGAGATAGATTAGATATAGATAGATGATGATAGATAGATAGATAGATAGATAGATAATAGATAGATATAGATAGATGTTATAGATGTGTGATATTTTTCACCTCCAGATGGTATTTCCGAATTAACTTATAAAATCCCTTAAAGGAGTTGTAGTCAAATTGATTTAGCATTTATATAAATTAAGTATTCCTAAAGCTCTCAGAAATATAGAAACTAACTCAATTCTTTTTTTATGTTTACATGACCTGGAATAAATCTGGAAAAAAACTCAACTAGCTTTAAATTTGTTGGTAAAATAAAAAGCAGGCATGCCTTCAGAGTTGTCAGCATTAAATGTAATGCAGACATAAAATATTTTTTTCTACCTAGGTTTACCAGTCAAACAAGCTTATGTTATTTCTACTAGATGTTGAAGATTTTGAAACTATAAGTCCAGGCTAAGAACTAAATGTTCAATGAAAATGAATAGCCTGATGCATGTCAAACACAGCAGTAAAATAAAATGGGAGTTGGGGTAGGCAAGAATCATATGTTTAACTTTTAGGTTCTTTGGTTTGATGATTTTTTTTATATTAGCCTGATTTGACAAGAAAAATAACTTAAGATGATGGCTTCTAAAGACATGTCAAATTTGGGGGGGGTATGTTATTAAACAGGAAAAATTTAAGGGTGTCAGTAGCTTTATCGGTGATTGAGTTTTCAGTCAATTTCAATGCTACTTCCTAATTATAGAACAGAGTCAAATGATCTGCATCTTTTAACTGAGTTGTCTTTAAGCTATACAGGGAAAAGAAGATAGTTTTAAAGTGAAATATAGTGAAATGAAAATCTGGCCCTTAGCGTTCCCGACTATGAGTTTCACAAACCTAGAAAACTACTCTTGGAATATTATGCAAAGATTGATATGTCTTGGTCATTCCCTTTATTAAAACATTCTTATTCTTATGTAGGTATGTTCTATAAAGTCTTCCAATTAGCATCAACTTGAAATCATTTCTTTTTTAACCAATTATGAATAGAGTATTAGTCTATCTGCTAAGTCGTCATTCCTACGTATATACATTGCTTTCCAAAATGGATATTATGCTCAAATAAAATACATTTCCAAAGAGAACATTTTATCTTCCCCTTGACTTCCATTATAAAATTGGAAAACTGTTTATTTGAAAAGTTAAATACATGATCAGGCTGAAACTTTGTAAGAAGGAATAACTATAGTGCACTAACCAGTTGATAATTTCTTTAGGATCTTGTACTGCCGATTCAATATCACAAATTTCTCCTTTCCCAGCATGGTGTGGTGTTTGTTACTCACAGCAATTGGAACTAATTCCTTTCCTTTCTCCTTTCTGCACAGATTACTATTAATGTACCAAGGCATTTATGCTTCACGTATAGGTGGAGCCATCTACTACGTAGAATCCCATTAGGATATTCTTTAAAGTTTGGTGCTTCCAAGACAGATGAAATAAATGTGCTGTTCACGAATTTTTAAATGATGTCTTTAGTTTTTTTAAATATATCTTTCTTCTGGTTCTGCAAATTCAGCACATTTTCACATTTGCTGAAAAAAATGCTGTTTGTGTATGTTTCATTTTTTTTGTTTTTGCACAAAATATTTCTTTTCATTAATGACCTGAGGATTATGTAATTGATGACTTATAAGAAATTCTAATTGCTAAAATAGAAATGTGTGGGAATAAGATGGAGTGTTACGGAACATTTCTCTCACAAGGCATATTGCACAAGCAAAATTAAGTTGATAGGCAGATGTACTGTTTGTGACTGATCGGTCTTCACACGACAGAAATTTGTGTTTAGTTTTGATCCTGTTGCTACAGAAATTGTTGACAAGAGATAAGGCAAAGCAATAGCAGTCAATAAACCTTTTTCCCGGTTAAAAAAAAATTAAGTTGACAGCTAAAGCAAACGTATTAAATCAATTTCTGAGTGAAAGGTAACTTCTGTTCTCTACTGTCAGTGCTAAATTCCTGAACCATAGTGGTGTATTGATATGCAAATATGGCTTTCATTTAGTTAGCTCTTTATTTATAGGGAAACCTCATGAAAGACCAAGAAAAACAAAGATAGCAGCAACTTTTTAAAATAATATGACTAATACACATACGAAAATTGTGTCATGATCTTCCTTCTATAATGCACAAATTGAGTGACCTTGAGGCAAATTGAATTCTATGCACATCTATATCTCAGAAGTTAAAATGGGTGTGCTTTAGGATTCTGAGGTAAAAAATATATAGGATTTATAATTTCTGATGTCTTAGTCAGTTACTCTTAAATTAAATTATCCTCTGTTATGAGCACCTACTTATGCCCAGCTCTGTGTTCTTAGGGTGGTCTGCTGTTGATACTCTAAGATGTCTCCTGCTTGCTCATGGAGCTCCAACCTTCCCACAAACCACTGTTTTTTGTTTTTAATGTATGGGCATTAAAATGTATGGACAGTAGAATCTTTGTTTTGTTTCTGATGTATGGACATTTTAATTTTTGGTTTGTTTCTCATAACATCTTTTGAGAATTATGACAGGAATTTTGAGGTTTCCCCTACCAGAAGGATGTTCCATGAGTGTATTTCTTGTTCACCTGTGCATATTATAGCTTGCATACAGCATCTGCTCAATAAATTAATGACCAAATTCTGTTTTCTCAGGACTGACAGCTGAGGAACGCAGCGACCATGAAACATCCCTAACAGAATTGAAATTTGCCTTCACAGCTAAACAAATATTGTATCCTATCTCCCAGGACCTACAATTCACAGTCTGATATACATACGATGCTGGCAAACTTTTTAGCTCACTTTTAGGAGCTCTTGATTGAAGAGATGCACTGGAATTGGGATTTGGAAAACAGTGGGGTTTGGATAGGCCTAACGAGGTTTACCTAACAAGTAGAGGCATGAAGGTGAGACTGAGTGTGGTACGTCTTTGGAACGGGCAACACCTTTCATGTCAGGATATGTTATGACAAGAAGGATACCGGACACGGGGCTTGAAAAACAACCTAAAATAAATACAAATCAGTTACACCCACCTTTCCTCTTTTTGACTAAAACAAAGAGAAACTATCAAGCATGGATATGGAGTAACTGGAACTTTCCTACACTGCGGTTATGGGAGAGTAGATTGGCAGAGCTGCTTTGGAAAACGGTTTGGCATTTTCTAATGAGCTTAAACTTACCAGTAGTTTCACTCTTGGCATATACCTGAGAAAATACGTTCATTATGTTCAACAAAAGAACATGGTTCACAATAGCCCAATCTTGGCACTTCCCAAATGCTCCTCAGCAGAGTAGATGAGTTCTGGTACATGTGGACTGTGGATTATACTGCAGTGAGAAGCATGAACTATAGCTACAGCACGTTTAAGGATAAATCTCACAGATAGTGTTGAGTCAGTTGCAGTAGAGGCATACTAAGTTAGATTATTAATTGATACATTATCAATTTATTGCATAATACAATAATTATTAATCAATTGTGATTATTTGTACATAAAATGTACAAATGAGCAGAGCTCACCTATGCTGTTGGAAGTCAGAACGGTGGTGGGGGTGTACAGCGCTTAGAAGAGGCCCTGAGAGGGGCTGTTGGGCGCTGGCAATGTTCTGTTTCTTGATCAGATGTTATTTATACTTATATTTATATTTTATAAGATCAGTTTGTGAAAAAATACCTGAGCTGCACACTTATGATTTGTGCACTTTTCTATCTGTAGGTTAGAGTCAATAACAAGTCCCCCCACCCCTGTCATAAAAATGTGTTACAGAACCCTTGTATTATTTCAATAGTAACTGAACTTGTATTTTGCACCTTACTACTTCAGGTTTTAGAGTTCACTATCTGTGAAGTAGTCTTTCCTTTTTTATTCATGCTTAATTTATCATTTCGGAATTATTACTCTGATCAGTACACCTGTGTTTATCCTAATTATATTTGCATAATTAGATTGATTACTGTGTAGGCTTCTAGCATCTCCCAACATCTTCATCTGTAATTATGCTGTCCCTCCTTCCTTCCTTCTCTCTCTCTCTCTCTCTCTCTCTCTCTCTCTCACACACACACACACACACACACACACGCATCTTTTTCCAGACTTCTAAAAAAAATTAGGACCTAAGTGCCTTATCCAATGTTACATAGATTTTTATAAGCAGGTAACCTAACTCCTAGCTCAGCAATCTTTATCCTGTATCTCCATGGTATAAGGAAATTTCTGGGTACCTCTGGGGACTTCCCTGATGCAAGTGCTGTCTTTCCCATCTTGTGACAGCATTGGGCTCTCCAGTCCTTTGGACAAGGGTATAAGATCAACCCTATGGCGGAGAGGTCAGGAAATGCAAGAAAGTTGGAATTCACATCAACATTTATTTAAAGTATTTGACTTCCGTGGAACATGGTAATTCTTTTTGTATTCTAAGGAAAATTCTTCAGTTAAAAGGCATCTAATCTTCATTTCTAGAATGTCACAAAAAGCCATTTTTGATAAATCAAATACCATTCATCTTTCTGGGGGTCAGATTCTTAAACGCATGATTAATTTTAAAAGAAGGCCTTCTGAGAGCCATTCCGCAGGCTCGCCGAGGATCCAGAAATACTGTACCTGATTCAGGGGCACGTCCAACTCCTGCTGCCGAGTGCCGAGTGCCGCTCTGGAGGCTGAGCCGGCCAAGGCAGGTGCTATAGAGGGCGGCCTGGGTTCAGCTCCCTTCCCGACACCCACTCCCCCACCCCCCCAAACACTCTGGACAGCACTGGCAAATGCTGGGAACAGTTTCTGGCTGGAGGAAGTAACACTTTTAGCACTCACTTCCTCCACCTAATACCCAAATCTGATGAATGTTTCTGTCCTCACTCAACTCTCTGAGTCTTGTTTCAAAGGATGACCCATCAGATCAAGTATGCAGTAATATTTTTCTGAAGTAATGTGAAATTTACAGGTGATGTTCAAACCTTTGTTGAGCTCTAACCTTTAGCAAGGATGCTACAAGAAAATGCTGGCTATTCGGTTAAACACCCTGTAAAATACCACTCATGCTCTCCAGTGGCCATGTTAACATTACTGAAGAACGATCAACAAAAGAAAGAGGAGACTTAGGGGAATGTTTATGATTAAAAATAATTTAGAAAGTAGGAAACTTGACAGAAACAAATTGAGACCTGAAAGTCCAGTGAAGGAAAGATAGTAATCAGCTCCCCAGTTCACCAGGTAAAATATAATAAAAAGGATCTAATAGAAAAATGAAATAAAAATCAATCTAATCAGGCAATGTCAGACTGCTGTAAAACTTTTTAAGGGCTTGCTCTCAATTTCTGTGTTTCTCAATTTGCAGACCTGTAACACACAGTTTCTCTGCCCCACAGAGCATTCTGGATAATACCAGTCTGTGAAATGAAGGGAAGTCAATGTTCTGTCTGCTATCTTGAGCTGCACCCTTGAACCGTATTTTTCGTGATAACTGCCTACTAGGAACAGGAAGTGGGGGAGCTGGAGACCCTGGACTCTACCCGCTGAGAGGTGGTGGTGACACTGGCAGAGGGCATGATGTTTGGAAGTGTAGACCTCCAGTGCTTATTGGGGCCAGTGATGTGTACCAGTGGAGAGCAGGAAGAACTTGCTTTTGAGCCATTGGTAGCTGAGAGTCCTTATCAGGAGGGAAAAGCCCCTATACCTGAAGATGCCTGGTACACAGATGGCTCCAGTGGTAGGCAGCCCCTGAAGTGGAGGGCTGTGGCTTTCCATCCTAAGACTGAGACAATATGGATGGAGGATGGAGAGGGGAAGAGCAGCCAATGGGCTGAGTTGCGGGCAGTATGGCTTGTGATCACCC
This sequence comes from Smutsia gigantea, assembly GCA_032199065.1. Taxonomy (NCBI): domain Eukaryota; kingdom Metazoa; phylum Chordata; class Mammalia; order Pholidota; family Manidae; genus Smutsia; species Smutsia gigantea. The sequence continues at coordinate 54,068 of JAVSCE010012544.1, read as the reverse complement.
AGGAGCCTTCCCCCATAGTTGTCTGCACTGTCAGCTGGGCCATCTACTAGGGCTCAACCCTGTGGCTACTGCCATGGTGCCATGCCAACTGGGTGGTTGGTCACCATCCCCTTTGGGTCAAGAGTTGTGGCAAGACCTATGGGCCTCTGTTCAGACTAAGACAGTTACCATACATCATGTGACTGGCCATGTGCTTGGCATCCCCAGGGAATGATGAAACAGACACATTGGCCTAGGTGCATCGGCATTTAAATGAGAAGTCCCAAAATGGAGCCTTGAGCCTTGTGGATATGCTAGCACACATTGCTGCCTCTCCTATAGAACTGTACGTGCAAACCAAAGAGGAGTTGTTGAAGCCAGGATATGGCCAGCAGAGTAACATCCTGCTGTCAGCCGCAAGTGTGTCAAACCCTAGAGACTCTGTTGAGTGGATGTGGCCCTGGACATTTCAATACATGGAGAAGCAATGGCTGGCCCTCTGGCACGTTGGGGAAAAAGCCTGGAAGCTGGCCTCCTGTGTGTTCCTCGAGTAAAAGCAGAGTGGCCCCCAATGATCATGGTAGCATACCCAAAACGTCCAGGAGGTAAGAGCATCTTACGGGGAAGTTTAGTTTTATCTTTATGGCCAGTGCATGTACCTCCCATAGCCCTATCTACTGACCCATCTGTAACTCCCATAGGGAGGGGGGTGAAAGTCTGGTATACTAGACCTGGACGAGATCCCATTCCTGCCACTGTCCTGTCACAGGACCACTCTCTTGCATGTACCCTACCTCCTGATGGACAAGATTTGACTATGCTGGTGTTATTAAAACATGTATCTTATTGCCCTTAAGGTTATTTTCGTCTACAGTCTTTATGGCCTGCATGCACCCCCTGGCTGCAGCTGCCGCGTGATGATTGCTCTGAACTCCCTACCTATTCAGGTACTGCCTGTGGAATGGGCCAGCTATGGACTTAATCTGCATAGGACTTTGAACCTAGCTGAATGCTCCAGCTTGAGGATTACCATAATTTTGTTGCTGTTGCTATTGTATCTATTAGTCTGGTTACAATGCTCCAGTTTTCTCGCACAGGGGCTGTGGGTAAAATTGCAGTATTTCCAGAATCTCTCACCTGGCTTTAGTACATCTCCATATCAATAGGTAACTACAAGGGTGAGTGAGGATTTATCTGGCCTGGATAGGTTAGGTGCGGTCCCTTCTTCTGTAGCAGGGTCGTGAGAGACATGGGAGAGCAAAAGTGGATGACTGCTTATAAGCAATAAATGGATTTCTCCCACTTTATTTCTCCCTTTGACTGATTTCGGTTTCAAAGGGATTTTGCCCCGGGGATGTTCCTCTCGGAGTTACAGGCTCCTTCAGATTCTAGGGGAAAAGACCAGTGCAGCAGACAAAAGGGATCTGGGGGGTCAGGTTTTAGTTCTTGAATACACTGAGTCAGACAGGAGGGACAAAATTTGGAAAATTTAGTTTAGGTGGTTGTAGCTAGATACTGAAGGAATTTGGAAGAATTGAAGATTTGATAAGTGTTAATGATTTGTGCAAGGTAAGAGGATCTAGTCCAAATTACAGGTAGGTACCCAAATTGGTTTTTCCGCAAGTTGGGAAAAAGTCATTTAACTCTCCACCAGAGAAGATAGGGTTTGCATGCTTATCAGTTACCTGCAATTTACAAGGAACAGGGCTAGAGTCTGATAACTCCAACTATTGCTAACTTGGAACTAGGCATGGAGGGTGTGCTATAGTTTTCCACTGAAACACAAAGTTTCTCTCTACAGTCACTCCCCTTTTAATCAAAGATAATTACTCAAAGAAAGATTATTCTGGACCATAAAATAAAGCTGGTCTCATTAGATTTGGCCTAATTATTTACATTGGTGCAGCAAAAATGGTAATTTATCATTTAATATTTCTTAAGTTTGCTTTCCTGAAAGTTTAATAAGAAATGTCAGATTTGATTTTTAAAAAGCCTTCTAGGCTAAGAAGCCACACCTAGAACTCACCATCAGATTTTACCTGTCATACCTACAAATTTGGGTAAACTCCTCTCTTCCCAAATTCTTTAAAATATCCTGTGTTCCTAAGGCCTGCCAGGAAATGACTTAAAAAAATTTTTTTTATTGTAGTTGATTCACAATATTATATTGGTTTCAAGTATACAACACAGCAGTTCAACATGTATACACATTATTAAGTCCTCACCCCAACTAGTGCAGTTACGATCTTTCAACACAGAAAGATGCTACAGAACCAGTGGTTATATTCTCCATGGTGCACTTCCATCCTGTGACCAACTTACACTATGATTGAGATTTCTGTGCCCCTTTATCCCCTTACACTCCCCACCCACCCATCGCAACCCCACCCCCATGGCAACCACCAGTCACTTCTCAGTGTCTAGGAGTCTACTGCTGTTTTGTTTATTTTGTTTTGTTTTTAGAGTCCATAAATAAGTGAAATCGTATGATATTTGTCTTTCTCTGCCTGACTTATTTCCCTTAGCATAACATCCTCTAGGTCCATCTGTGTTGTTTCAAATAGCAGGATTTCTTTCTTTTTTATGGCTGAATAAAATCCCATTGTGTATATGTACCACCTCTTCTTTATCCATTCATCTACTGATAGACACTTAGGTTGCTTCCATATCTTGGCTATTGTAAATAGTGTTGCAATAAACATAGGGGTGCATGTATCTTTTCAAATCAGAGATTTTGTTTCCTTCAGCTAAAATCCTAGAAGTGGAATTACTGGGTCATGTGGTATTTCTATTTTTAGTTTGTTGAGGAACCTCCATACTGCTTTCTACAGTGGCTGAATCAATTTATATTCCCACCAACAGTGTACGAAGGTTCCCTTTTCTCAACATCCTCACCAACACTTGTTATTTCTTGAGTTTTGGATAGTGGCCATTCTGACTGGTGTGTGGTCTCCTTGTGGTTTTGATTTGCATTTACCTTATTAGCGATGTGGAGCATCTTTTCATGTACCTGTTAGCCATCTGTATTTCTTCTTTGGAAAAATGTCTGTTAAGGTCTCTGCCCATTTTTCAATTAGGTTATTTTTTTGGTGTTGAGGCATATGAGTTCTTTACATATTTTGGATGTTAACCCCTTATCAGGTAAATCATTTACAAATATATATTCTCCCCCATACTGTAGGTTTCCTTTCTGTTTGTTGATGGTGTCTTTTGCTATATAGAAGTGTCTTAGTTTGATGTAGTCCCACTTGTTCATGTTTTATCTTGTTTCCCTTGCCCAGGGAGATTGAGGAAGTGGCCTTTGTTACCCACTGTGTAAACAGATACCCGTCCAGCTTTCCTTAGCCCGTTGTGTAAGCATTAATGCCATTAAATAAAAGGTAGTTCCTTAAAAGGGTCTGGTCATGCCCGATTAAGCGAACGTTGTACTCATATGATATTCCAGGCAAGGCCTTGTTTGCATAACCAATGTTTTCAGTTAAGTCCTGGTAGCTAACAAGGAGGATGGACTTTTATTGAAATTGTGCAAACAACTAGGGGTCAGTCAGGGAGAAAAAGATAAACGTTTCATTTCTGTTTACAAAAGCAGAGTTTACTTAATTATTGTAAATTTTAGATCGCTAAGAGTGTAGGGACCAAGGGCAGCCAATCCCAGTGGTGCCTCTCTGGCAAATTGACTATTTTGAATTAGAAGTTACTTAAGAAGCAGCCATTGCAGGAGGAACACTCTGAGCCCCCTTTGTCCCCAGAAAGCAGGAAATAAATCTCCCATATGAAAGGCGCCCTCCCTGTACCATACTGAATTAGGGGTAAAACATATCATATTAGAGGGAAAGAAACATCCTTAGCAACAGAGACAGAGAATTTAGAACCAAGAAGCCTGTATGGAAAAAACCTTGTTACTTTTTACTAATTTACTAGGGCAGCCCATGTTCTGTTTAGAATTCCTTACTAACTGAAGCTCCCAAACGTAACTTTGTCCGGTCAGTTCCTCACAGATTTACTGTCTTTGTCTAAAAATCATGTGTTGCAATTAATGTTTCAGTGTCCTATCCTACTTAGAAATGATCTAGATGTCTAATAAATATCCATTAATTAACTCAATTCAGCATCAGTCCAAGAGCTTCAGTTTTACCTAAGGATCTTGAAAATTACTTCTGAGCTGACATACTATGAAACATGATCACTGTTGCAATAAAATTTGCAAGAATAATGATTTAATATGGGTAAACACAAATTTACATTTTTCATAATCTTACACATCTAGTCAATGTAATGCTAGCATATTTGATCAGCAAACCTGCACAAATGTAGGAAAAACATGCCAAATTAGAATAAAAATGTATGCTTGTATTATACTTAATTCTAATAACTCAGAAGATATAACTGTTTTTATTAAACCAACAATATTAAACTAGTCACATTTACCAAAGATTTACTTAAATAATGTGATCTTGAATTCTTAAAATATTTGAGTAAATATATATGTATGTGTACACACACACACACACACACACACACATATATATATTAATATATTATTAAAAAATCAATTTCCTTGATATCTGGGAATCTTAGGTATTATATAAGGCTTACTTATCTCTAAATGAATCCAAATAGGTCTCTTTTAAGAGATTTTATAATCTAATTTGGTACTCCCATGAAGGAAAGAAAATAATACTCACAGACACAGACACATACATACAGACCCAAATAGAGAGTTTATAGCTTCAATTTTAAAATTTTAGGCAATTTTGTTTTTCAGCCAAGCAGAAATACAAAACTCACTGTCTTATATAAAAGAGGGGTTCTGTTCCCATTGGGTACAAATTCTAAATTGATTTTAGTTTAAAATAGACAAAATAGACAAACAGAAAAGAGTAATATGTGTCTTTTGGAAATCATGAGAAAGGTGGACAGCAAATCTTAAGTTGGATTGGGAAAAGTAGCTCTTTGAATTTTTGTGCAGGAATTTTGGAAGTAGAACGTTGGGAATTCTTAAGAGTCACTGTTTTCCAGGCTCAGGTAAAGCTCAGCATTGTCCCTATATGACATAACGTCGTCATGACCGTGACTTCAGGGGAGGGGACCATGGGGCCATCCTAGAATCCTGCTTACCACGTGGGGGGGGGGGGGAGGCGAGAGGCTGACAAAGTTGAGAAAGTTGCTTAATAACTTGAGTTTTCTCTTTGAGGTATGTGTGTGAGGGGAAGAGTGGATGGAGGGGGAGGGTTGGCTAAAGGAGATTTGTGGAGGTTGAAATGACTGTTGTGAGAAATAGAGCTGACTGAAGTTACTGAAGATCACAATGAGGTAGATATATTGTTTGATATCACGGAGCACAAATTTGCAATGGTTGTAATCCACAAAACTGTATAGTTGTGTAGTTTTTTCCAGGATTCTTTGACAGATTGGACAGCTGAGTGTATGAGTGGAAAAGGAGGTCATTGGACTGATCCAAGTTTGGGTAATTCTGGGTGAATGGAACAGAAGTACAAAAGGACATGGCAATGGAAGAGGTTATGGGCACTGGGGCTGTTGATGGTGGGAGGAGAGGAAGAGGAAAGGAAGGAAGGAAGGAAGGGAGGGAGAGAGGGAGGGAGCAGGGGAGAGAGGAAGGAATACTTTTTGAAGTTTTCATGAAGTCCAAGTTACAGCTTTTTTTCATGGGTTGTATTTTTGGTATCATAACTAAAAACAATTTGCCTAACTTAGGGTCACAAAGATTCCCTCCTATGTTTTCTTCTAAATGTTTTATAGTTGGCTTTTTTTTTTTAGATTGAGGCAGAGGTTCATTTTTTTTCATTTGGATGTCCAATTTTTTACCACCATTTGTTGAAAAGAGCATCCTTTCTTTCTTAAATTGACATTGACTTTGCACCTTTGTCAAAAATCAGTTGACTATATGTCTATTCCTGGACTCTATTCTGTTCCATTGATTATGTGTATATGCTTTCACCATAATCACACTGTCTTGTTTACTATAGCTTTATAATGATTAAAATTGGGTAGTGTGCATCTTCTAACTTTGTTCTTCAAATATTTTTTTATCCATTAATTTCTTTCTTCTTTCCTTGTCACTTAAATGTATGACTATTAGACCATCTGATATTGTACTACAGTTCCCTGAGGCTCTGTCCAGTTTTACCCTGAAAATTTCTCTCTGTGGTTCACATTGGATAATTTCCATTGATCTTCAAGTTCACAGATTATTTCCTCTTTTTCATTCCACTATTGAGTTGTTGAGTCTTGGTCTGATAATACTAACATCTGAGACATTTCAGGCTGGGGCCTGCTGTTTTTTCCCTTGTGAGTTACTGCAGTTTTCCTGTTTTGGCTTTGATTTTATTTTTTTTTAATGTTGAGGAGTTTTGCATTGTATTCTGGATGTTTTAATTGCTATGTAATGAGACTCTGAGTCCTGTTGAAACCCTCTGGAGAATGTTGGGTTATTCTTTGTTTTGTTTCAGCACCTGGGTGTCCCAGTTAGATCAGACCAAAAAGTCTTGGCCTGCCTTCTGTGGACCATGGTTCCAATGTAATTTCAGTTTCTGAGCCTTTGCAGTACTATTTGATTCTGTTCTATGTGTGTTTTCCCAGAGGCTGGAGGGGCTTGGGTGTTGGTTTACACCATAAAGTAGTGTGGAAAATCTTGAGTCTTTTATTTCAGGTTAGTTTCATACGTGTGCACCTCATGGGGATCTCAGATCCCAAACACATCTGTGGGATTCCTTTCTTGAGCTTTGTCCTCTCCAGAATCTCTACAACATTCTCTGGCCCCCAGGGTTCTTTTTCCTGGTCCTCTGAGTGCCTGGCTTTCAGTCTTGTGCTGTCAGACACCTCCCACAAATGCATCTACCTTAAGGGCAGGTCAGCAAGCTCGGCTGTCCACGCAGCCACTGCCCACAGAAAGTACAGCTTTGGAACTGGAGCCCTGTACAGCCAAGAGAGGAAAACAAAAATAGGATATTTCCTGATTCTTTCCATTCTTCAGGGGCCCTCTTCCCATTCCTTTTATCAGAAAGAGAGATTTTTCCCTTGGCAGTGTCTATTGCAATATTCCAGAATTAAACCAGAAGTTCTGTTTCAGAACTAAACCACAAAATAATATTGGGGAAAAAATATATGGAACTTACCATTTTGATAGTATTTCTTTGAATATTGATTTCCTCCCCTATTTATCCACTATTATTTACTTCTCTGAGTCCTTTATATAGTTTGTCTGGGGTTTTTGTTGTAGTTATTGGGAAAACTAGGGTATGCTTAAGCTATTTAAACAGAGCTGGAACCTGTGCCTTTTGCAATAGTTAAAGTTTGATATGTTGGTGTGACTTACTGAGACACTTCCGTAAGTTTTATGTTACATAGGGTGTATTCCTTTAAACATATTTGAATCAGAATTCACTTAGCTTGAAAGTAAATATCTTTTGTGGTTATGGGAACTTTCATTTTTACAAGTCATAAACTGCTTAACCTTTGCAAAAATTATGGCAATGCCTCAAGTCACAGGAATAGACATCCTCTGCATTATACTATAGAATTGAAGGTTTGGTATGACAGTGGCAGGGGAGTGGCAGGAGAGCAGAAATTGCTGCTCACAACTGTGACTAGTAGGAAATTATTGTCTTAAGCTGCTGTGAAGAGCACATAGTAATTTTTTAATAGTATAAAATATTGCTACCTTGATTTGGATGTTGATATATACATTTTCTCATCTTTATCTTGATTACCATTGGTTCTTCTATTTCTTTTTATGAACTTCTCATTGAATTAATTTTCTTAAATACTTCTAGTTGGTTAAAATCAGGTATACTAGATAACAGGTTTATCTGCATTTTAGTCTTGCCTTACTTGAAATGAACCACAAACTTTAAATAAAACCAACTCCCCATTTGCTGACGTTAAAAAAAAAGAGAGAGAGAAAATAAAGAAAAATTAAAAACCCTATCTATATTCTTAATTTCTGTTTAAAATGTTAGTTTATGCCACAAATACTTGGGCATTTTGCTACTGGCCTTCAGGCCAGTCTGGGTAACTGATTAGTAGATGAATTTCCTTGATTCATACAGCACTGATGCCCAGCTATTGACATCTAGCAGTTTGCTAAACCTCTTCCCCAGTGGAATGACACCATAAAACACTAGCTCAAAAAGCAACGGTAATCTTCATGACCTGGGATTTGGCAATAAGGGTTTAATATCCAGAATATATTAAAACCCCACAGCTCAACAACAACAAAAAAGCCCAATTCAAGAATGAGCAAAGGATGTGAATAGACATTTCTCCAGAGAAGATATACCAGCATCTGAAGAGCATGCTAAAGGACGCTTGAGATCATTAGCCATTAGAGAAATGCAAACTGAAACCACAATGAAACACCCATTTCACACCCGGTAGAATGGCTATAGAAAGTAACAGAAAATAGTAAGTGATGGTGAAGGTGTGCAGAAATTGGAACTCTGTTACATTGCTGGCAGGAATATAAAATAATGCAGCCATTTTGGCAAACCATTCTGCAGTTTCTCAGAAAGTTAAACATAGTATTACCATGTGATCCAGCAATTCCACTTCTAGATACATACCCAAAAGAATTTAAAATAAGGACGCAAACAGATACTTGTACATCAGTGTTCACAGCAGTGTTAGTCACGACAACCAAAAAGTAGAAACAACCTGAATGTCTTATGATAACACTTTTTGAAGTCTCTAGAATGGGCAAATTCATAGAGAACACAAAATAGATTGGAATTGGGAGGATGGGGAGTTATTGAAGAGATAAAACATGGGGAAAGGGGACCCAATGGAGGTACAGGGCTGACACTAGTCCATGGCAAGATATTATGAAGTCGTGCCACTGTGGGTGTGGGGAGTATTTCTTGAATTAGATTCTAATTCTGCTAAGAGTGGCTGACCAGTTCATTGCTCTCTGTGTCCCTGGACTTGACCCCCTAGGGGAGGGTCCTTCCTTTTCATTATCTTCCTTAGCTATATCTGAAGAGGGCATTAGAGAGTATGCAGTCTTTGGAGGCCGAGCAGTGTTCTGAACTCATTTCCTGTCTGTGGAAGTCTGGAAGCCAAAGAGGTATTTAAAGTCTTGTCCAGGCTTGTGGTTTCTTTGGCAGTACAATTATCTCATCACTATAACTGGCCTCTTATCAATTTGATTCCAGTGAGCTTCATTTGCCAATTGCCATACCCACTGTTTTTTTCTTGACACATTTCTGTTTATTTAATGACTTAATTCCAAGTTCCTGTACCCATCAAGCTGGGTGGGAGAACAGAACCTTTATTCCTTCTTCCTGAGCCATTTCATCTAATTAAAAGGATTTACTGAGTGACATCTTAATCCATTCAGAAACTTTAAAGATGTGTATGACAGATATATGCTTGACTTGATCCTCGCCCACGGGCCTGGTTCTAACACCTTTGTTGGTTTGAAAGCCCACTGGATTTTATAGCTTACCAGTTGGGGATGAAACCCATTTACCACTCCCAATCCTGAAGGTTCCTGAATTACTGTGTTCTCTTTTTTCTTTTCTATTTCTTCTTATAAGTTAGTTAATTGTTTTTGAGTACCTCTCTTTCATGAAGTATCTTGCCAAATGCAGCCAACACTAGCCAACATATGCTATTAACATTTGTTTTCTAGTCTCTTCTCCTTGAACTACAAGCATACTAGGTTCATTATTTACCTTCCAAGTTACTGTAGGTGACAGCTTTAGCAAATATTCCGACGGAACAGATGGTCATTCTTCCAGCTTCTAAAATCAGCTTACTTTACCCCTAAGCCAATGTCACAAAAGTCAGGTGTTTATTAAAATACACTCCATCTCTAGGTATCAATTTTCTGTATCAATCAATGTATGCTAGGTTTTTTCAAAATCTAAATGACCTATAATAACAAAGATTTTTTTCTTGTTCATGCTGTAGGTCTATGGCAGGTTGTTAGGGCCTTTACACTAGGACACAGACTGATGGAGCATTCATGATCTGAACACTGCTAGACTCAAAAGCAGAGAGAAAGAATTCTGGAGGTTCACAAATTGGCAACTCAAAGCTATGGTTCTGAAAGACACACATAATCTGCTTATAACTAATTGGGCAGAACTAGTCACGTGGTCCCACTCAACCACAAGACAGCCAGAAATACAACCTGCCATGTACCCTGAAAGCAGAGAGCAGGAAATAGTAAGCAGCATATGAACTGTAAAATCAAACTCCAGGACTAGTGAATAGAAGCCCAATTTCCCTAGCACTGCAACCTCTCACCTGTTCCTGGACTTCAGAGGCCTCTGACCAGCTTCAACAGCACAAGTGTGTACTAGGCACCTTTCTCCTTTTCTTCCACAAAGGAATCTGCAGTGAGTTTGTCAGGTGACTAGGCCAGGTAAAGGAGAATCCCCAAAGCTTCCATTTACAACTGCCCCTGAGTTTGAGATGAAACCTGTTCTTGGATGGTCAGACCACTAAGTTCGTCCCCTGATCAGGAATTTAAGAACATCAGTTGATAACGGAAGCTTTGGCCAGAATCCGCAAGTTCCATGTGGCAGCAGTCATCCTGGGTAATTTCCTCAGTTTTTTAATGCATAGATAGAGCAGACGGCCTCTGTTCCATGGAATCACCCCGTGACTCCCTGACTCAAAGACTAAGTCTGTTTTAACAGGAAAAGCCAAGCAGAAGCCAGTAGGGTGCTCTTCCTGGCTTTTAAAGGAGGAAATGATAAGAATTCATTTGGAACCTGTCAGACAGACGTTCTGTAGAGTATAAATTCTACAGATCTATCTCAAAGCAAAAAGATCGCATGACTACTGAGCTATTGATGATATGGAAGTGACCTCACTCAACTCCTCTGAGAAGTAAATGATGGATAAATAGATCATCTTGGGCAATTCTTTCCAGCTTTCTTCTCATACAGGTTCCTTGCCCTGAAGAACTTAACAGGAACATGCCAGATTCAACTAACACAGCTTTTGAAAGAATGAACTGGTTTTTCCTGTTAATGAGCTGTAATTTCAGTTCAATGGTTTTAAGAAGTGTAATAGTATAGGAATGAAGTGACACCTGGGAACCTGAGATTTAGCTATCTAAGCACTGAAATGTTTTGTATTTGTAACAGTGTTGGACAGAAATCCTTTAAAAATATATTACCACTGTAATATTGGTTCTCTTCCTTTCTTATTTGTCTTTTCTTTTTTTCTACTGAGACTTAAGCCATTAAAATTCCTAAACTACCAGCTATGCTTGAACAGACTGATCTGGGGAATGTCATTTTGTATGCATATAATGCTTGCGTGTCAACTGCAGTTATTGTGCAATATTATAATGCACTCATGCTTTCAATAGAGTCGCCAGATTTAGCAAATAAAAACATAGGACACCCAGTTAAATGTGAATTTCTGATAGACAAAAATTTTAGTGTAAATATAACCCAAATATTGCATATATTAAACAATTACTCATTGTTTATTTGGTATTCATATTGGCCAGGTGTCCTGTATTTTATCTGACAACCCTAATCAAGTATCATTGAGAAACATAGTCTGTTTGGCCCTGGCTGTCTTTGGAATGATATGTAGTTCTCATTTATCTGTTTTTAGAGTACTAAAATTTTACCTTTAAGATCTGTTATGATAGACAGCCCAAAGCTGGTTCTCTGCGCTGATGTTCCCAGATTGCTGTGTCCTCTCTTCCTTCATGGCCGTCTTTTTCCCTGATACTCCTTATCCCTATTGCTGCTTTTGCTGTCTGCCACCTTTGTCCTATACTGCGCTCATGCCTCTTCTGTACCAGTTTTTTCTCCCAATGACAGCTAAGTGTATGTTCTAAAGCACGGGCTTTAAAAGAAGATAAATTAGGATTTGAATCCCAGCTTCCTTTTCAGTAGATACGGGAATTTCAGTAAGTTACTTAATGTGAGTAAGCCTCAGTTTTTCCTTTTCTAATATATAGGTCTTAATGACTACTTTATAGGGCTGTAGTGCCGGTTAAATGAGATGATATAGTAAAACTTCTCAAAGGTACAATTCTTACTAGATTGTTATTATTAAAAGACCTTTAGGCTCTGAGTACTGCCTTGACTTCTTTGACTGTGTTGAATGTGTTCGAATGCATTGACTTGCATATCACGCTCTGCTGACATTCTTCCCTGGTAAGTTTTTGTGCTATCTGGCTTCTCTCTGGCATTACCAACCAGGTCAGTTCAGTTCAGGAAACATGCACTGAGTTCTATTATGCGCGAAGCACTGTGCTGGACACCGAAGATCCAAAGATAAATAGGGTAGCACTGGCCTCAAGGAAAGTGTTGGGCAGGAAAGACATATATATAAAAAACAGATCAAAATGCAATGAAGTTAAGTAAAATCATCTAGGTGTGCACAGGATGCCTCAAGATGCTACTATACTATAGAGAAGGAGTTCAGGTCTCTGGGAGGAAGGAGGCAAGAAAAGGCTTCAAGTGTGTGATGATGTCTGAGCAGATAATTAAAAGATGAGTGGGACTCGCTATAAAAAATATGAGGGAGGAGTCGTCAAGTCTGTACATCAGGCAGGACTGGGGAGCTAGAAGGTGAGGGCACTCAAGTCTAATCAGAAAATACATAGACATCCATAGCATTAAGCAAAGTCAATAGGGTCAGTCAGAGCTTGAAAAATATAAAGCAATTCATTTCAAAGTGTGGTCATTATTACACTTATGATCTTAATCAAATATGCAGGTCCTTCCTGTGGTGCTTAATGGCAAATAATGTGAATCTTATATTCAACGGCATATTTCCTATGATTTCCTAAGTATCTTGTCTGTTGAATACATTCTATACTTAGTGAATAGTGCGAGGAATAGGAAAATGTACTCCAGACGGTATATGCAGGGAAACTCAAAGCAGTTCGGAATTATTAGAGTATAAATTATAAAGCTAGCAAAGGTGAATGAAAATATTATTTTCTTTTAGTCATCAGTTTGGGGGTTCATATCTTTACATCACTTGTTGGTCTCATATATTTGGTCCTCTATTTCCATTGTTGCTTTTGTTTGTATAGAGTTTTAGTCATTTTCAATTTCATGCCTGTCCAAGATGCCAAAACACATGTTACTGTTTCATGATTTTAAGTGTTTCCACTTCTCATTTTTAGGTTTCTGAACTGAAAGGTCTTTCCTTTCTCTAAAAAAAAAAATGTATTCATGTCTTAAGGTATATTTCCTGCTGGAAATATTTAAATTTTGTTAAAATATTTAAATCTTTCTTTCTCCTTACAACCACATATATTTACTGAGTACCAACTATCTTTTGAATGAATGAATATATATAATAAACATATATATAATAAAATCTTAGAACAGTGCCTAGCTATTGTCAGGTACCAGGCACATTTTGTTCCAAAATATTTGGACAAACATTAAGATCTAATATATATTCTACCATGCGGAATTTTCTCAAGATCATATTATGGAAAATTTTAAATCCAGTTGTTCTACTCTAACAGTTATTTGATTTTATATCTCTGTTCTCTCTTTCTTTGTATGTCTCTCTTGGAGGTAGTTTTAATCATCCAATATAGAGACACAGGTTTAATTTATAGCAGTATTAGGTTAAGAGGAATGGGATAGTCTTGCTCTATATGATGATCAAACTGGACCTAGAATACTAGTTTCAGCCTATCCATCATCAAAATTGGTTGCAATGGTTGGAGGGTTTCCAACAAAGATATTAGCCTTTAAAAGGTAACGCTGTGCAAGGGATCCGTGAAGCCAGAAGGGGGTTAGTCCCTTGTAACTCAGACCCATGGGCCCCATTCGCCCCTTTTCTCCTCTCTCGGTCAACGGCAGTCGGCCCGCTGGGGGCGCCGCTTCAGGCTCTGCTGCGCCCCGGGCCTCGGCCGGGCGGGACAAAGGGTCGTTCCGACTACTGAGGGAAGCCTGAGCCGGAGCTGGGCTCGCCTATTTCCAGCGTCAGTGGCCGTCATTTCTAGAAGGGGGTTTGTCTGCTTCCTGGGTCGGCCTCTCCACTCCCAATCAGGGTCCTTTGCCCCGGTGGACTTTGTCTTCCTTTGGCCGCTGGGCGCCCTCCGCAAAATCGGCCAGCCTCGCAGAGGCCAGCGGCGGGAGGCACTCCGCCCGCCTCGCCCCCTCAGGACGCATCTCCCAGGAGGCAGCGCCGCGGGCCTCGACTCGACAGGGAAACCGGCACCGGGACTGCCAGCGGGGCAGCCCCGTGTCCCGCCTTCAAAACCAAGCTGGCGACTGCCAGGCTGGCGCCGTCCCAGCCGAGCCTGGAACGGCGTTTGCCCGGGCCGAGGCGGCCGCCGGAGCGCTTGGGGGGCGGGACCGCGGGATCCCGGAAGCGGCCCGGCCGCCGCGGGCTGGCTGCTGCGAAGGCGGCAGGCGCGGTCGGCGCGGCGCGGCGGGACTCGCGGGGGACCCGGCTGGCTCCGGAGCCTGGGGCGCGCGGTGGAGCTGCGCGGCAGGTGAGCGGGGCCCTCTCCCGGGGAGCAGGGGGTTGGAGGCCGGGCCGCCAGGGGCCGCGGGGGCCCGAGCGCGAGGGGTGCGGGCCGCCAAGTCCGTCTTGGGGGAGCCTTCGGTACGAGCGCAGCAGGGCTGCGAGCGGCACGCTGAACCCGGAGGCCGACGTGTGGATGTGCGGGCGGAGGGGGAGGAAGGGCCCGCGGCCAGGGGGCGTGCCGCCGAGCCGGGGCGGGCGGGGCGCGGAGGCGGCTGGGCCTGGCGGGCGGCCCTTCCTTCAGGGACAGGCCGCGGCCGTCCCGCTCCGCGTGCGCCCCAGTGTCCGGCGCCCACCCGCCAGCCCAGGGCCCTGCGCTCCGGAGGCCGCAGGGACTTCACGAAATGAAACGGCCCATAGGTGAGCAAGTGCGTGTTCCTTGCAGAACAGGCGTGTATGTTGGGTGTGTATGTTAATTAACATATTTACTTAAACCAACCAAACACTTCTCAGGAACGCTGGCCCAAGTGAATTAAAGAATAATATTAAATGTAGTAATGGACCTTGCTTAGTAAACCATTTATATTTAATTACTTTATGTTAGAAGACCGGATCTTTTACTATTATCTATTGCATGCAGTATTTGAAAATGGAACCAGAGTGTTTTTTTTCAATCGATATTCAACTTTGATAGTTGAATGAAATTTGGTACCGTTTCCCACTTGGTGCCCTTGCTTACTCGTTCACACTGGTAAACTCGGGTTTTTCCCTTTAAGGTACATTTAAGTTTACATTTCTGGTTCTGACTTTCCTCCCAGATATTGATTCTACTTCTTCAGCATCTGAATTTACTTCTTACCTTTTTCATTTTCACTACTTTGAACTTGAATGTGGCTCTTCTTTCCTCTTCTTACATTATATCAGTGGCTTCCAAACTGGACTTGCTGCCCTCAGCCTGTCCCCATTCCAGTCACTCGTTCCATACTGTTTTTTAGAGCAAGAGGTCTTATGTAGTATTTGGTTACTCTTTCCTCAGAAATAGTCAGTGACTCTGTTGGCTCCAGAATAAATTTGAAATGATTTAGGGTAGCATTCAAAGCCCTTCACAATTTGGAGCTGTCAATGGCTTCAATCAGATCAATATGTCCCTTTCATTTTAAAAAAATTTCTTTATTCACATATCCTGTCTTTTTAGCTAAATCATAGTAATTACTTTGAAATATAATTTGTGAACATGCTTTATGCATACTTGCCTTGTTTTTTTTTTAACTGAAGTATCATTGATATAGTCTTATGTTGGTTTGAAACATACAACACAGTGGTTCAGCAGTTACCCACATTACTAAATCCTCACCCTCTCTAGTGCGGTTACTATCTATCAACTTAGAAAGATGTTACAGAGTCACTGACTGTATTCTCCATGCTGTACTACCTCCCTGGGATCAACTTATATTGTAATTGGGAATTATTGTGCCCCTTTATCCCCTTCACCCTCCCCCTCACACACCCCAACGTCTCCCCCTTGGTAACCACTAGTTACTTCTCAGTGTCTATGACTCTACTGCTATTTTGTTCCTTCTGTTTTGCTTTGTTTTTGTATTCCACAAATAAGTGAAATCATATGGTATTTGTCTTTCTCCACCTGGCTTATTTCACTGAGCATACCTGCCTTGGTTTTTGCTTACATCCTTTCTTCCTACAAGGAAGGCCTTCCTTACCATTTTTGTAGAAAGTCTACTTATTCTTTAACACCTTAAATACCACCCTCTTTTAAAAAAAGTTTTTTATTTGAGATATGACTGACATATAACATTGTATTAGTTTCAGATGTACAACATAACGATTTGGTATTTGTATATATTGCAAAATGATCTCAGTAACTTGTTAAACACACCCATTGCCACACATAGTTACAATTATTTTTCATGTGATGAGAACTCTTAAGATCTGCTTCCTTAGCAACTTACAAATAAACAATATTATTAAACATTGTTGTACAGTATTTTTAGGACCTACTTATTTTATAACTGGAAAGTGTACTTCCATCTTAGAAAAAGCTTTCTGAAGTCTACCATTATTCTGAAACATTATTTTTTCTTGTGTGCTAGGCTTTATAATCTCATAATAGTTGCTAAATTTATATTTTACTACAGTTATTTGAGAAAATTTTCTGTACTACCTCAAAGATTTATTATTAGGATCAAATGAAGTACTAAAACATGGAAAGAAAAGCACTTTCAAATATAAAATTGTTAAGAAAAATCTGAAAAAAGGTTACAGTACTACATAAATTATCCTTATCTCCAGGGTCACTGGAGATTTCTCTAAACTTTACATAAAGTTGTCCAGCTTCATCTTGAAGGGCTTTGGGAAAAGGGCAGTTTTTGTTCTTAGTGATTCCAAACAGAAGGGTTGGAGAAAATTGGAATTGCTAGTTTGTACAGTCATAGCCAGATATTGGAGAAAACTAGAAGAATTCAGGATCCAGTCCAGTTTACAGGTGTGTAACAAAACTTCAAAGTCGATGAACATCAACAGAATCTGATATCCACCAAAGTATGCTACTGACGTGTAATTCTCTGCAGTCATCTCCATTTTTACCAAAGATAATCACAGTAAGACTAATTTGTCTAGTCTTATTAAACTTGACCTGATTATTTACATAATTGCAGCAAGAATAGCAACTGACTGTATAGGCTCTTTTTTTTTAGGTTTATTTTGATATCATTAATCTACAAATAAATGTGCAATATTATGGTGATTACACTACGCCTTTCATCAGGTCCCCCCCACCAACCCCATTACAGTCACTGTCCATCAGCATAGTGAGGTGCTATAGAGTCACTACTTGTCTTCTCTGGGTTGTACAGCCCTCCCCGTGCCCCCCTAACATTACATCTGCTAATTGTAATGCCCCTTTTTCCCCCTTGTCCCTCGTTTCCCACCCATCCTCCCCAGTCCCTTTCCCTTTGGTAACTATTAGTCCATTCTTGGGTTCTGTGAGTCTGCTGCTGTTTTGTGCCTTCAGTTTTTTTCTTAGTTCTTATACTCCACATATGAGTGAAATCATTTGGTACTTGTCTTTTTCGGCTTGGCTTATTTCACTGAGCATAATACCCTCTAGCTCCATCCATGTTGTTGCAAATGGTAGGATTTGTTTTCTTCTTATGGCTGTATAATATTCCATTGTGTATATGTACCACATCTTCTTTATCCATTCATCTACTCATGGATACTTAGGTTGCTTCCATTTCTTGGCTATTGTAAATAGTGCTGCGATAAACATAGGGGTGCATCTGTCTTTTTCTAACTGGGCGGGTGCATTCTTAGGGTAAATTCCTAGGAGTGGAATTCCTGGGTCAAATGGTATTTCTATTTTGAGTTTTTTGAGGAACCTCCATACTGCTTTCCACAATGGTTGAACTAATTTGCATTCCCACCAACAGTGTAGGAGGGTTCCCTTTTCTCCACATCCTCGCCAACATTTGTTGTTGTTTGTGTTTTGAGTCTGGCGCGTTAGACCACTCGGCTATCCTGACAGCTCTTTATTGTTTGTGTTTTGGATGTTGGCTATCCTCACTGGTGTGAGGTGGTATCTCATTGTGGTTTTCATCTGCATTTCTCTGATAATTAGTGACATGGAGCATCTTTTCATGTGCCTGTTGGCCACTTCTTTGGAGAAGTGTCTATTCATGTCCTCTGCCCATTTCTTAATTGGACTATTTGCTTTTTGTTTGTTGAGGTGCGTGAGTTCTTTATATATTTTGGATGTCAACCCCTTATCGGATATGTCATTTATGAATATATTCTCCCATACTGTACGGTGTCTTTATGTTCTCCTGATGGTGTCCTTTGCTGTACAGAAGCTTTTCAGCTTCATATAGTCCCACTTGTTCATTTTTGCTTTTGTTTCCCTTGCCCAGGGGGATATGTTCATGAAGAAGTCGCTCATGTTTATGTCCAAGAGCTTTTTGCCTATATTTTTATCTAAGAGTTTTATGGTTTCATGACTGACATTCAGGTGTTTGATCCACCTTGAGTTTACCTTTGTGTATGGGGTTAGACAGTAGTCCAGTTTCATTCTCTTACATGTAGCTGTCCAGTTTTTCCAACACCAGCTGCTGAAGAGGCTGTCATCTCCCCATTGTATATCCAAGGCACTTTTATCAAATATTAATTGACTGTATATGTTTGGGTTAATGTTTGGATTTTCTATTCTGTTCCACTGGTCTGTGGGTCTGTTTTTGTGCCAATACCAAATTGTCTTGATTACTGTGGCTTTGTAGTAGAGCTTGAAGTCAGGGAGCGTAATTCCCCCTGTTTTATTCCTCTTTCTCAGATTGCTTTGGCTATTCGGGGTCTTTTGTGGTTCCATACGAATTTTAGAATTATTTGTTCCAGTTCATTGAAGAAAGCTGTTGGTATTTTGATAGGGATTGCATTGAATCTGTATATTGCTTTAGGTAGTATAGCATTTTGACAATATTTATTCTTCCTAGCCAAGAGCATGGGATGCATTTCCATTTGTTAGTGTCCTCTTTAATTTCTCTTAGGAATGTCTTGTAGTTTTCAGAGTACAGGTCTTTCACTTCCTTCATTAGCTTTATTCCTAGGTATTTTATTCTTTTTGATGCAATTGTGAACGGAATTGTTTTTCTGATTTCTCTTTCTATTAGTTCATCGTTAGTGTATAGGAAAGGAACAGATTTCTGTGTGTTAATTTTGTATCCTGCAACGTTGCTTAATTCAGATATTAGTTCTAGTAGTTTTGGAGTGGAGTCTTTAGGGTTTTTTATGTACAATATCATGTCATCTGCAAATAGTGACAATTTGACTGCTTCATTACCATTCTGGATGCCTTGTATGTCTTTGTTTTGTCTTATTGCCATGTCTAGGACCTCCAGTACTATGTTGAATAGCAGTGGAGAGAGTGGGCATCCCTGTCTTGTTCCTGATCTTAGGTGAAAAGCTTTTAGCTTCTCGCTGTTAAGTATGATGTTAGCTGTGGGTTTGTCATATATGGCCTTTATGATGTTGAGGTACTTTCCCTCTATACCCATTTTGTTGAGAGTTTTAATCATGAATGGATGCTGAATTTTGTCAAATGCTTTTTCAGCATCTATGGAGATGATAATGTGGTTTTTGTTCTTCTTTTTATTGATGTGGTGGATGATGTTGATGGGTTTTCGAATGTTGTACCATCCTTGCATCCCTGGGATGAATCCCACTTGATCATGGTGTATGATCCTCTTGATGTGTTTTTGAATTCAGTTTGCTAATATTTTGTTGAGTATTTTTGCATCCACGTTCATCAGGGATATTGGTCTGTAGTTTTCTTTTTTGGTGAGGTCTTTGCCTGGTTTTGGTATTAGAGTGATGCTGGCTTCATAGAATGAGTTTAGAAGTATTCCCTCCTCTTGTATTTTTTGGAAACCTTTAAGGAGAATGGGTATTATTTCTTCTCTATATGTCTAGTGGAATTCAGAGGTGAATCCATCTGGTCTGGGGGTTTTATTCTTGGTTAGTTTTTTGATTACCGTTTCAATTTCGTTGCTGGTGATTGGTCTGTTTAGTTTTTCTGTTTCTTGTTTGGTCAGTTTTGGAAGGTTGTATTTTTCTAAGAAGTCCATTCTTCTAGGTTTTCCAACTTCCTAGCATATAGATTCTCATAGTATTCTCTTATAATTCTTTGTATTTCTGTGGGATCCATCGTGATTTTTCCTTTCTCATTTCTGATTCTGTTTATGTGCGTAGATTCTCTTTTTCTCATAATGGTTCTGGCTAGGGGTTTATCTATTTTGTTTATGTTTTCAAAGAATCAGCTCTTGGTTTCATTGATTTTTTTCTGTTGTTTTGTTCTTCTCAATTTTATTTATTTCTTCTCTGATCTTTATTATGTCCCTCCTTGTGGTGACTTTGGGTCTCATTTGTTCTTCTTTTTCCAATTTCAGTAATTGTGTCTTTAGACTATTCATTTGGTAATGTTCTTCTTTCTTTAGATAGGCCTGGATTGCAATACACTTTCCTCTTAGAACAGCCTTTGCTGCGTCTCACAGAAGTTGTGGCTTGTGTTGTTGTTGTCATTTGTCTCCAAATATTCTTTGATTTCTGTTTTGATTTGGTCATTGACCCATTGATTAATTAGGAGAATGTTGTTAAGTCTCCATGTATTTGTGAGCCTTTTTGATTTCTTTCTAAAATTTATTTCTAGTTTTATACCTTTGTGATCTGAGAAGTTGGTCAGTAGAATTTCAATATTTTTGAATTTACTGAGGTTCTTTTTGTGGCCTAGTATGTGGTCTAGTCTGGAAAATGTTCCACGTGCCCTTGAGAAGGATGTGTATCCTGTTGCTTTTGGGTGTAGAGCTCTGTAGATGTCTGTTAGGTCCATCTGTTCTAGTGTGTTGTTTAGTGCCTCTGTGTCTTTACTTATTTTCTGTCTGGTTGATCTGTCCTCTGGAGTGAGTGGTGTGTTGAAGTCACCTAAAATGAATGCATTGCTGTCTATTTCCTCCTTTAATTCTGTTAGTATTTGTTTCACATATGTTGGCGCTCCTGTGTTGGGTACATATATGTTTATAATGGTTATATCTTCTTGTTGGATTGACCCCTTTATCATTATTTAATGTCCTTCTTTATCTCTTGCTACTTTCTTCGTTTTGAAGTCTATTTTGTCTGATACAAGTACTGGTACACCTGCTTTTTTCTCCTTGTTGTTTGCATGAAGTATCTTTTTCCATCCCTTCACTTTTAGGCTGGGGATATCTTTGCGTTTGAGGTGAGTTCCTTGTAGGCAGCATATAGATGGGTCTTGCTTTTTTATCCATTCTGTTACTCTGTGTCTTTTGATTGGTGCATTCAGTCCATTTACATTTAGGGTGATTATCGATAGATATGTACTTATTGCCATTGCTGGCTTTAAATTCGTGGTTACCAAAGGTTCAAGGGTTGCTTAACTATCTAACAATCTAACTTAACTTTCTTGTTAAGTTATTGTATACACAGTCTGATGTTTCTTTATTTCTCTCCCTTCTTATTCTTCCTCTTCCATTCTTTATATACTAGGTGTTTTATTCTTTGCCTTTAGTAAGTATCTGGATGGTCCGCTTTCTTCGCTATGATTTTATTTTCTCTGGTGACAGCTTTTTAGCCTTTGGAGTGCTTCCCTCTAGAGCAGTTCCTTTAAGATGTCCTGTAGAGGTGCTTTATGGGAGCCAAATTCTCTCAGCTTTTGCTTGTCTGGAAATTGTTTAATCCCTCTGTCATATTTAAATGATAATCGTGCTGGATACAATATTCTTGGTTCTAGGCCCTTCTGTTTCATTGCGTTAAATATATCATGCCATTCTCTTCTAGCCTGCAAGGTTTCTGCTGAGAAGTCTGATGTCAGTCTGACGGGTTTTCCCTTGAAGGTGATCTTTCTTCTTTCTCTAGCTGCCTTTAATACTCTGTCCTTATCTTTGATCTTTGCCATTTTAATTATTATGTGTCTTGGTGTTGCCTTCCTGGGGTCCCTTGTGTTAGGAGATCTGTGGGCTTCCATGGACTGTAAGACTATTTCCTTCCCCAGCATGGGGAAGTTGTCAGCAATTATTTCTTCAAAGACACTTTCTATCCCTTTTTCTCTCTCTTCTTCCTCTGGTACTCCTATAATGTGAATATTGTTCCATTTGGATTGGTCACACAGTTCTCTTAATATTCTTTCATTCCTAGCGATCCTCTTATCTCTCTCTGCCTCAGCTTCTCTGGATTCCTGTTCTCTGATTTCTATTGCATTAACAGTCTCTTGCATCTCGTCCCGTCTGCTGCTGAGCCCGTCGATGGCTTGTCTCATTTCTGCATTGTCTTTCCTGACTTCCCCCCTTAGCTCTTGCATATTTCTCTGTAGATCCATCAGCATGGTTATGACTTTTATTCTGAATTCTTTTCAGGATGATTCTGCATTTCCAGCCCTTTAGGTTCCCTCTCAGGAGTTGTCTCGGTCTGGGTGAGCTTGGTCTGAACCATATTCCTCTGTCTTTTCATGTTGATATGAGTGGTCGCTGGTAGGTGCCACGTATGTCAGCTGGGCTCTTTAAGTCTTAAAAAAAAAAAGAAAAAAAACAAACAAGCGAAAAAAGGAAAAGAAAGAAAAGAGAGAAAGGAAAAAGAAAGAAAAAGGAAAGGGAAAAAGAAAAAAGAATGCCTATCCGGTGTGGATTCTGTAAGGGTGCTGTAGGTGTCCCTGTTGCTCCACTATTCCACAGCCACGGCTGCGCCTCTCTTTGTAGCTCTGGCCGGGGCGGGGACGAATGGGAGGCTGTTGTTCTCTGTGTAAGTTTTAGTGTGGCTGCTACCTTTTCTCAGTCACCAGCCAAGGGATCCGAAATTCCTCAGTACTCCCAGCCCGCTGGGCTGAGCCTGCTGGGGCGATGGTGTTCCCTCGCTGGGTCCCCCGCCTCTCCAAGACTGCTACAAACCGCGCGCGCTTTTCTCTTGTCCCGGGGCGCTGGCTGCACGGACCCAGCGCATTCCTGGCTCAAAACCTGCACCTTCTGCCTGTCCAATGTCTGTTGCACCGCGCGATGTGTGCCAGCGCTCCTGGCGCAGACCACCGGGGCTGGTTATTTCTCATACCTGCTCTTCCACTCCCTCCCGACTCTGAATCCTTTCCTCCCGCCGGCGCACCAGGATGGGTGAGTGCTCGGGTGCCGCCGGGTCGCGGCTCCGTATCTTACCCACCTCGCGGGGTGCCAGTTCCTCTCGGGTGCAGCCGCCACCTGTGCCCTTTCCTCTGTATTCTGGTCTCTCTTTTAGGAATAGTTGTATTTGCTGTATTTTCGTAGATAAATATAATGTTGGGAGGAGATTTCTGCCGCCCTGCTCACGCCGCCGTCTTCCCGGAAGTCCCGTATAGGCTCTTTTTAAGAGCTGAAATTTTTCAGAAGGAATTTCTTATTGGACTTTTAAAAAGTTCTTAAGGATAGGAAGCTTCTCAAGGACTTTCCGTCAGAGTTCTCCTGCAATAACTACAGATTTGAGTGAATTCCTCTCTTCTCCTATTTTTGAGTTCCCTAAGAAATCCTGAGGTTCTTGGGTTTGCCACGAAGTGACCTTCTTGCTCACCTGGTAAGACTGGAAACTCTGAAGGCAAAATAGTAGGCAGTTTTTTTGATGGGGCTTTATTGGCTTTATAAAGTCACCTTTAGTTCCCAAAAGCTGTCTGGTCACATCCTTTGCAAATGTGGCATTCCAGTGAAAGCTTTGGCAATATAGCCAATGTTTCCAGTCTTGTCCTTTTACAAGGAGAACAGATTCAATTTAAACTTATGCAAATAACTATTAACAGTGAAGTAAGAATACTCACTAAGAGTTTCTGAATTCTGCAAGGATGGGGTCAGAAAAAAAAATGTTTGAATTCTGTTTACAAACGTATACTTTGCCAAATTGCCATAGGTTATAGAAAGCTTAAGAGAAAAGGTTTCCTTAAATCTGTCGAACAAAATGTTTAAGAACCAGTAATGTTCCAAACAAAACCTCACACAAGAATTATAATCACCCTCATCAGTTTATCTAGCCTCATGAAAATAATTCTGGTTTTGTTTGATCTTGGATTAGTAGTTTTATGAATACATCAGTTTTTTCCATGGAATTCTGCAAATTCTTCCCATTCAATGGTATGATCTTAAAGTTATTAGAAACCTGTATTCTAGAATGCTTGTAAGACTCCTTGCTGTGAACTTTTTTTTATTACGGTGTCATTGATTTACAATCTTATCCTCCGATTTCACATGAGCAACACTGTGGTTACTACATTCCCCCTATTATCAAGTCCCCACCACATAACCCATTATAGTCACTGTCCATCAGCATAGTAAGCTTCTCTGGGCTATACTGCCTTCCCCATGCACCCCCTATATTATGTGTGCTAATCATAAAGCCCCTTAATCCTCTTATTCTTCCCTTCCCACCCACCCTCCCCAGTCCCTTTCCTTTTGGTAACTGTTAGCCCATTCTTGGGTTCTGTGAGTCTGCTGCTGTTTTGTTCCTTCAGTTTTTGCTTTGTTGTTATACTCCACAGAGGAGTGAAATCATTTGGTACTTGTTTTTCTCTGCCTGGCTTATTTCACTGAGCATAATACCCTCTAGCTCCATCCATGTTGTTGCAAATGGTAGGATTTGTTTTCTTCTTGTGGCTGAATAATATTCCATTGTGTATATATACCACCTCTTCTTTATCCATTCATCTACTGATGGACACTTAGGTTGTTTCCATTTCTTGGCTATTGTGAATAGTGCTGCGATAAACATAGGGGTGCATATGTCTTTTTGAATCTGTGATCCCTGTATTCTTAGGGTAAATTCCTAGGAGTGGAATTCCTGGGTTAAGTGGTATTTCTATTTTTTGTTTTTTGAGGAATCTCCATACTGCTTCCCACAGTGGCTGAATTAATTTACATTCCTACCAGCATTCCCCTTTCTCCACATCCTCGCCAACATTTGTTGTTGTTTGTCTTTTGGATGGTGGCCATCCTAACAGGTGTGAAGTGATATCTCATTGTGGTTTTAATTTGCATTTCTCTGATGATTAGCGATGTGGAATATCTTTTCATGTGCCTGTTCGCCATCTGAATTTCTTCTTTGGAGAAGTGTCTGTTCAGCTCCTCTGCCCATTTTTTAATTGGGTTATTTGCTTTTTGGTTGTTGAGGCGTGTGAGTTCTTCATATATTTTGGATGTCAACCCCTTATTGGAAATGTCATTTATAAATATATTCTACCATACTGTAGGATGCCTTTTTGTTCTGTTGATGGTTTCCTTTGCTGTAGAGAAGACTTTTTAGTTTGATGTAGTCCCATTTGTTCATTTTTGCTTTTGTTTCCCTTGCCCAAGGAGATATGTTCATGAAAAAATTTCTCATGTTTATATTGAAGAGATTTTTACCTATGTTTTCTTCTAAGAATTTTATGGTTTCATGACTTACATTCAGGGCTTTGATCCATTTTGAGTTAGACAGTAATCCAGTGTCATTCTCTTACATGTAGCTGTCCAGTTTTGCCAACACCAGCTATTGAAGAGGCTGTCATTTTTCCCCATTATATGTCCATGGCTCCTTTATCATATATTAATTGGCCATATATGTGTGGGTTTATATCTGGGCTCTCTATTTTGTTCCATTGATCTATGGGTCTGTTCTTGTGCCAGTACCAAATTGTCTTGATTACTGTGGCCTTGTTATAGAGCTCAAAGGTGGGGAGTGTAATCCCCCCTGCTTTACTTTTCCTTCTCAGGATTGCTTTGGCTGTTCGGGGTCTTTTGTGGTTCCATATGAATTTTAGAACTATTTGTTCCAGTTTGTTGAAGAGTGCTGTTGGTATTTTGATAGGGATTGCACTGAATCTGTAGATTGTTTTAGGCAAGATGGCCATTTTGACAATATTAATTCCTCCTGCCCAAGAACATGGGATGAATTTCCATTTATTAGTCTCCTCTTTAGTTTCTCTCAAGAGTGTCTTGTAGTTTTCAGGGTATAGGTCTTTCATATCTTTGGTTAGGTTTATTCCTAGGTATTTTATTCTTTTTGATGCAATCGTGAATGGAATGGTTTTCCTGATTTCTCTTTCTGCTAGTTCATTGTTAGTGTATAGGAATGCAAGATTTCTGTGTATTGATTTGTATCCCACAACTTTGCTGAATTCAGATATTAGATCTAGTAGTTTTGGGGTGGATTCTCTAGGGTTTTTTATGTACAATATCATGTCATCTGCAAACAGGGCCAGTTTCAGTTCTTCCTTGTCGATCTGGATGCCTTTTATTTCTTTGTGTTGTCTGATTGCCATGGCTAGGACCTCCAGAACTGTGTTGAATAAAAGTGGGGAGAGTGGGCATCCTTGTCTTGTTCCCGATCTTAGAGGAAAAGCTTTCAGCTTCTCACTGTTAAGTATGATGTTGGCTGTTGGTTTGTCATATACTGCCTTTATTATGTTGAGGTACTTGCCCTCTATACCCATTTTGTTGAGAGTTTTTATCATGAATGAATGTTGAATTTTGTTGAATGCTTTTTCAGCATCTATGGAGATGATTGTGTGGTTTTTGTCCTTCTTTTTATTGATGTAATGGATAATGTTGATGAATTTTCGAATGTTGTACTATCCTTGCATCCCTGGAATGAATCCCACTTGATCATGGTGTATGATCCTCTTGATGTATTTTTGAATTCGGTTTGCTAATATTTTGTTGAGTATTTTTGTATCTATATTCATCAGGGATATTGGTCTGTTGTTTTCTTTTTTTGTCCTATCTTTGCCTGGTTTTGGTATTAGAGTGATACTGGCTTCATAGAATGAGTTTGGAAGTATTCCTTCCTCTTCTATTTTTTTGAAACCTTTTAGGAGAATGGGTGCTACGACCTCTCCAAATGTCTGATAAAATTCGGCTGTGCAGCCGTCTGGTCCGGGGGTTTTGTTCTTAGTAGTTTTTTTATTACAGATTCAATTTCATTGCTGGTAATAGGTTTGTTCAGATTTTCTATTTCTTCCTGGGTCAGTCTTGGAAGGTTGTATTTTCCTAGAAAGTTGTCCATTTTTTCTCGGTTATCCACCATGAACTTTTTGAAGACAGAACTTTTGGATCATAGCTGCTTGTAAAAGCTTTTGGAACAGCATCAGAGTAAAGTCTAACTATCTGTAAATGACAGAAGAGTTTAAAATGGCCATTGTTAAAGAACTCATGAGACTTCATTCTAATAGAGTTGACAACGTAATTTGGTTATTCCTGTGACACACAACATATTAAGATGATAACTAGAATTATGATATAATATTATACCAGAATATAACAGAATTTAGGAATTTTTATTATTTCTGGAACACTTCTATTAATAACATATACTCTTACAAATGTAAACTAAGAAGGTTAAATATCACTTCTTATTTGGCAGTGCTTTCTATTAGTTTACCAAATAAGACTAATTAGTTTAACATCTCTTTTTATAAGGAGAGAGATCCAATCTTTTGTGATGTTCCTGGAGCCCTCCAGAAAATCTCAGTTCGAGGTCAAAAAGACTTTAGAATTTTATTTGGGGGAAGTTGTCAAAAATATCAAAAGGTTTCAAAACACCTGATTAAATAGGATCATAGATCATTGTGAGATAATACTTAATTATCCATTTAACCAAAGTGACAACAACTTTGAAGGCAAACACTGAAAGTTATATAGTTATTTTAAAAAACAACAACAAAAACTTAGCTCTTTTTAATGGAGAAGACTGTTTTTTACTCTTTTTACTCTTAAGTTATCAGAGATCTGATAAAGACAACCAGAAGCACAGGAAGTTATTTTGATAAAACACAGATTCTTTGTTTCCTGGGCAGATTACTTAAAACATAAAGAAAACCCTTTTTCAATCTTATGAGTCTCAAGAGCAAATCCATAGTCCCAGAAAACATTGTCCTTTTAGGAGAGACAAGACTCAGTTCTATTTTTACATCAATGTACTTTTGATATTAAGGCTTATTTTTAAAACCCTTATAATAAATTCATTCAGTTTTAGCCAGCTTGACCACTGAGATAAGTTTTTCTCTCTCTCTTCCCAACTTTGTGTCTATTTAGTTTTTTCCTTTATTATATTCTTTCTCATTCTGGAACAACCAGTTATTCTACTTTAGGACAGAATTAATTTTCCCTTAATAAAAACATATTCCATATCTCATACCTTTTCATACCAAAACACATCCTACTTTCTTTGCATACAGAATTTTTTCCTCTTATTTCTCATTATTTTAATTACGTGCATTAATGAGAATTCTTAACTCTTAGAAACATTCATTTCTAGTGAAAGGTAGGAAATAAACAGTTGTGAGCCGTCTGTCACATACCAACATTCTGTAGATTAGCAAATATATGGTTACTTCATTTCTTAATTTCTAGAGGTGTATACTTCCTCCTAGTAAGTACATTTTTTTCAGTGAGGCACAAGACATGTTTACTAACAGACCCAAATATCTTTAATTGCTCTTAAATATGAGATCAAAATTAGGTAAATTTATGTTCAGTAATTAATGTTTCAGTATTTGGCCTTATTTGGAATGATCTATATATATTCAATGAATATCCATCACTTAATTTGACTTATCCAACCTCTAAGGGTGTAAGAGATTTGGGAAACTATTTTTAGGCACACATATTATAAAAATAATCATTGTTGAAAGTTCATTTATAAACTTTTATATTTATTTAATTGTTTTAAACAAATATGTTTAGATTACTTGTGAAAATCTCATGAAACATTAAACAGATATCTATCTTAAGTTGTTTTTCTATGACAAATTTTGTAACATAGAGATAATATGAGTTTCTTTGACTTGTAAACCAGGTAGAAAACTTGTATGTCTTCATTATATTTAATGTTGACAACTCAGGAGATACAGCCATTTTTTTGTTTGGCTGGGGTTTTTTTGTCTGTAATTTTGTTTTGTTTTTTGATTTTTGTTTTTTTTTAACTAAACCAACAACATTCTTAATTACAAGGATTACCCAAGTCACATGAACTAAAAAACATTTGTTTTAGTGTCTTTATTTCTCTGAGAGAATATATAACTAAGATAGCACTTTTTTAAGTTAATTAAATTGAGCTCTTTTACAAAGTTTTACAATACCATCTGGAGGTGGAAAAAATGTCACACATTTATAACATACACAAATGTACAGGCAAGCACAAATAGAGATCTTATATCTTTCCTTTTAAAATTTTAGCTATGTGTGAGGTACAGTAATACAAAACTCATTATTTTATAAAAGAACAGTTTGATCCAAATTGTTTTTCTGGCAGATTGGAATAAGATAAGATTACCTGTGCAGATGGCTTAAGCTTTTGCTATTTACATTTTAGTATTGTAGAGACTTTCAACATTATTCATTTGCCTATTTTCCAAATAGCTCCCTTTCTCTTTTTACCTCAGGTAGTTGCTTCTGAGTAGTTGTCCCTGAAACCCTTGAGAGTCCCTGATAGGAAGCCTAAAATTCAAGTGATTGTAGGAATCTAAAGTTCCAGTGACTGAGAGCTAAAATAAGAAGAGAAAAGTCTGGTGGGGGTAGACAGAGGGATGATGGAGATAGGAGTTTAAAAGACGACATATCAAAGGATTCAAAGAACTGAATGGAAGATTGAAAAAGGAGGCAGGAGGAGAAGAGGCAATGGGAAACAAGAGGTCTTAGAGGAGCCAGTGTGGGGAGATCTTGTTTCCCAAAGAAGCCAATAAAGTTCCAAATTTTCCTCACCAAAATGGTGCCAACAGGGAGGAGGTGGACAGAGTTGGCAGGGCAGATAGTCAACAGAGGTTTGAGAAGAGGATTTCAGTCAACAAAAATTCCTGTGGGAGGAAGAAGATGAAATAGAGAGGCTTTAAAAAAAAAACAGCTTCCATTGGGCTCTGAATATCAGCTTCCAATTAGACTAAGTTGAACATTAAGGCTCTTTAAAAAAAAACTTTCAAATACCTCACCACGTTTCAGCTGGGAAAAACAATAAATATTCTTGGCAGTATTGAACTCCTTTTTTAAAAATTATTTTTTCCTTTCTCTTTCAAACTAGAAGTATACCTAACAAATGACCTAAAGTCAAAACCAATAAGCCTTAATGACTTAACAGTGCTGCAAGAGACATCCCCAAAGAGGGTACAAAAGATATAGCCCTTCCAAGATCCAGTACTATTCCTGAAGATAGCCGAAAGACAGACAAGCACCCTCTTCCCTGCCTTGCCCCCTGCACCCACTCTAGCTGGCAACAGTCAATAAGATGCTAGGTACAAATGGGATGCAACCCTCATTTAGGTCTGGCCATATTTTTGTAGCCCCCAACCTGATGGTTGAACCAATAACCTGCATGTCCTGGGCAGGCAGAAAGCCAAGCCAAGTTCTTAGGACATAAGACAAACAGGAAAGTAATAGCTGTCCCTGGGAAGGCAAGGCTAATAACCTCAAAACCAAATTCATAAGAGTCACAATTCAGAGAACTAATTTTTACAAATGTTTTTCTCCTGCTAATCTGAATTTGGAAATGAAGGGACAATGTGAAAATTTACCTTCTTCTCTTAAATGGGCATTAGAGACAGAGATCGAGGAAAACTGACTTTAGTAAGAATTCTTATGCATTGCTGGCTTCTGCCGGTTCTCCCAGAATTTCATCTGCAGGATCCAGAGTGAGTAGGGTATTTCTACAGTCCCTTCCTTTGTCACCAGAAACTGTAGAGGAGGAAAATAATATTCCCTCTACCCTTCTGAGTTCTTAACTGAGACCCCCCTATAATAAAAGAGCTTAACAAGAGAAAGACAAGTTTACTAATGAGTATGCTTCATGTGTATGTAGAACACTCGGGAAAAAGAGGTGACTTTAGAATTCAGGATTAAATACCATCTTAATAGGGAAAGGAGGAGGGATGTAGACCCCTTGGGGAAAAGTAAATGCTTTTAGGAAAGATGAATGGTCATTAGAGGGAGCTATGATAGTCTGTGACAAAGTTTGTCTAGGTGTGGTGTCAACTTCTAGTCTCCTCTCCTGTGATGAGTCAATCCTTGGTTGATGAAATGCCTCTAGGGGCAGGATTTTTATTATTTATTTATTTATTTAGGGGCAGGATTTTATTTATTTATTTTTATTAAGGCACTATTGATATACACTCTTATGAAGGTTTCACATGAAAAAACAATGTGGTTACTACATTTACCCATATTATCAAGTCCCCACCCATACTTACTACCATCATCAGTGTAGTAAGATGGGGGGCGGGATTTTTATGACAATTTTAGAGGATTTATCTTTAGGCAGATACGGGAAGTTCGGAAAAGCCTCCCTGAATTTACAGTTTCTCAAGTTTACCTACAGCTCAAAAAATGCCACTTTGTCATATTTTGGTAGTGGCATACTCTGTTTACTTTCACCCCCATTTAATAGATGATAATATTGAAGGTCAGGTCAAATAATTGGTCATAGGTCCTATATATACTCTTTAGGCTGCCTCAGTTATATTTGAAATGGATATAATTTGTATCCTCAAATGTGTCTTTCACTTAGTAGGAACTCAATATGTTGAATAAATGATGGGATACATATTAAAGTCATGAAGTATAACTTTTGAGCTGCTTTGCCCTTCCTGAAAGTTTTAGAGGGGGATGTTTCTATTTGATACTAACTAATCTGCTGTGGAATGCGTGTATGTGAAATTGCAAAAAATTTAGGAGTAAATTGTAGACCTGTCTGGCTAACAGAAGTAACTTGAACATCATCAAACCAACAAGTAATAATGTGATTCATGTTGTGAATTTATTATCAAAGTTCAGATCAATATGAATTGGTAGCTTAATATTAGATTTCAACCCTTTAAAAGCAAGCGTATCCTCAGTACATTCAGCTTAAAATTGTCTTCTTTAATGAAGGAATGGAGTGTTCTGATTATGTTTTTAATGGTTGTTTTTGGATGTCTTTTGCTGTGTAAACTTGAGAGTGTTTGGCGTATAAATATGAGAGCTTTTACATTATAAATTTGAATGTTACTGAACTTCTCTATCCAGATTGCCTGCCCAGAACACTTACTAGTTTATCATCCAAAGTGGCGATAGCCTCTCAAATGAAACCAAAGAACCAATTGCTGTCTGGTGTTAAGCATTTTGATTGAAAAGGTGTACTAGATCAGTTATTACAGTAGAAATTATGGTTAAGATGAAGCTGAAACTTTTAGGTCACGTCAAATAAATGCTAAGAGAAGATCATTCCAATAAGAAAGTGTCCACATATGATTTTACAGCTATTCTGCCCAGATTTTTTCTGAAAAAGCTGGATAAGAGGTTTATTCTAAGTTCATATGTGCTATTGAATACCTTTGTTATAATACCTGGTAAAGGTATTAGAATACAAAATAAGGAATTGTATTATTACCACATTATCTGATTTATATCCTTTTATCTTCATAACTATCCTATGACACACATACTATTTTTTATCCCCATTTTATAGATAAGTGAAAGGAGGAACAGAGACGGTAAGGAATTTGCCCTAGTTATCAAGCAGTGGAGAAAGATGTCAGGCAATATGAATTGAGAGGCATACTGTCATATACTACGCTGACTGACTCTAAACTTTAGGCAGGTTTAAACACTTAGTCTTTACTGCAAGAACCATACAAGACTTACTGCAAAAACCTATGAGCCATGAATTGGTGGCTTTTGAAGCCAGAGAAATCTTGCTTCCTATCTGAGCTTTGACATGTTATGCAAGGCAAATTATATACTTAAAATCTGACAACCTCAGTTTTTAAACCTGTAAAACAAGTCATACCTCCTTTTACAGATTAAATGAGATAATTCCTGTAAAGCACCTAGCACAATGTCTGAAATGCCGCAACTGCTCAGTAAATACTCATTTATTAATTTAACTTCTCCTCATGAAGTTACAATTATTAGAAAACATTTAATGCTAATCACATTCAGCATGTATCTTTTATGTTTTCCAAAAAAATCCAAGAAGAATGAGTGAATTACATTTACTTATTCTTTATTTTCTTATTCTTTTATAAATCCAACATAGAGTAAATACCTAGTATGTGACAGGTGCTTGTAAGGAGATGCAGGAAATACAATGATGAATAAAAGAAGGAAATGCATATATGTCAACAAATTAATTTGATAAAACTTATGAGTGGTATTATAAAAGATGTGTGCAAAACAGCATGGGAATATAGTAGAGGGAAGACTACAGTTTTCTTGGAAGACTTAGGAAAACTTCTCTGAGAGTAGACTTGTACTTTGAGGCCTGTAAAGTATGCAGAAGTTCTACAAGTAAAGAAGAGGAAAGTATTTTTTAAAAAGAGGGATATTTGTTCAAAGTATGCATGAACAATACATACTTGAGACAGGCTATAGTTTATGACAGGAAACTTAGGTTGGGGCCAGATTATGAAGGACTGTTTGAGGTTAAGGAGTTTGTGCTGGATC
This sequence comes from Smutsia gigantea, assembly GCA_032199065.1. Taxonomy (NCBI): domain Eukaryota; kingdom Metazoa; phylum Chordata; class Mammalia; order Pholidota; family Manidae; genus Smutsia; species Smutsia gigantea. The sequence continues at coordinate 20,691 of JAVSCE010012544.1, read as the reverse complement.
TTCTATTTGGTAGGAAGTCAGTTAACATTTTACATACAGGGAAGAAATGTGATCAGAAACACACTTTATTAAGTTATATGCTGTATGGTGGATAGAGTTGTGAGAGTCTGAAGGCCATTCCCATCAGTTAGGTGGAGAGATGCAAGACTTAAACAGTAAATACGAAACAGGCAAAATTGAAATTATATTCTGTGTAGTTTATAAACCCATAGTGTATATAAACTCCTAAAACTAGAGGTTTACCTGGGAATGGTTACAATTTCATGCTTAGAAAAGGTGGAGTTAAGAAAAAAAAACAGTACATAGCATTTGAATTCTAACAATGGAATTTTGTCCTTAGGGGATGGTGGTAATATTCCATTTATTACCCACATATAATTAATAGCCAGGATTTTTTATAAAATCCTTGAAAGTTTGCATTCCATAAATCCATAAATACCAGCTTATTTTACATGTTCTATTTATTAAGTTTCAGCTAAATCATTTTCACTGATAACAGATTTTTCTGAAATTTTTACTATTTGTGTATATACTACAAAGAAAAACATTTTAAGTCCTCTCATCTTTGAAGTTTAGCCTCAGGCTGAATTAAATAAATAGCTAAACGTTATTCTTGATTATTACTCTTGTGCATTTTACCATATAAACATTTGAAAAATAGGTAGAAAAATGGAATTTTGTTATTAATGTTAATGCCTGGTGAGCAACACTATCTTATAGCATGACTATATTATTTTTGACTTCCTGCATATAGATAGATATGTTTCAGATGACATATTTTAACATATGGAGTGTACCTGAAATTGCACAATCTTTAAAGGAGTCAATTTGAGAATAGTCCAGTATGGACAGAACACTTAAAATTGGGAATTCTTTTCTAGTTTATAAACTTTAAACCTGATTATCTGCTATTAATATTTCAAATTATAATAGCAAAGACACTAATAAAAATAGTGACAACCTGTACTTTCTCTTTCCTTTTATGCCCTTTAAAATAGCAAAGGAATTGATGTTTCCCAACAGCAGTAACAGAAGGATCACTTTGTGACATGGGTCAAGTCCTTACAAAACTAAACTAGCCATTTAGTTTTGTGAACCATGTGGATGGGCTTTGGATCTGCCATGACAGAAGGTTACTAGAATAATGCCTCGTCTATTTGGAATCCCTAATGTATTACTGAGTCTGGCATTTATTTTTAAAAATATTTATTGAACACATACTATGTGCCAGGAACTGTTCTATGCACTCTTGAATATAACCCAGTTTTCCTGGTAATTTATTAATTCTTTTCAATACCGAAAACTTAAATTTTAATCAGTATCACTGGTCTGACAATAAAGTGACAACAGGTCTAAGCTCCCTCTGGAGGCTCCAGGAGAGAATCCATTCCTTTCTTCCAGTCTCTGGTGGCTGCAAACATTACTTGGTTTGTTGCCAAATCACTTCAGTCATCAAGGCCAGCATCTTCAACTCTCTGTTCCACCTTCACATTGCCTCTCCTGAGTAATTGTATTCTCTTTTGTCTGTCTTTATAAGGATGTTTGTGTTAGCATTTAGGGTTCTCTTAGCTAGTCCAGGATAATCTTCTGACCTCAAAACCTTAATTTCATCTGCAAAATGCCCTTTCTCAAATAAGGTAATACTTACAGGTTCTTGGAATTAGAACCTGATATCTTCTGGGGCCATTGTTCAACCTATTTTAATCCTCAGGCATATCTTGATGTCTGGTCAGGTGCTAGGACATAGAGATTGTAAAAATACATAGAATATAGGATCCTGAGACTCTGTAAAGTTGTAAACTCGATTTGCTTTTTATTTTAGCCTACAACAGGATCAGATTTTTAGATTTGGTTTTCAGAAAAGTTGACTTTGTAGCTAAAGGAAATGAGTTGTTTTAGGACAGTCATAGAAGCTTTCTGATTCCTTACCTTGGGCTGTGAATTTGGGCCCCAAGTCCATTATTTCCTTTCTCCAAGTTTACTAGTTGACATAGAAACAAGCAGTGGACACCATTTTATACCTATTTCCAGTAAAATGGGGTAGCAACTACTTGATCACCCAAAGCCTTACCTTGATTATAGGTGTTTACAGGTGATAATTTAAGTAGCTTTTGCCTTGACATGGTAAACTAGTATCTCCTTTACCACTGGTAATAGGTCATTAATGGCCTTAAATCCAGTCAGATTGGAAAACTGATACCAGATTACTATCATTATGGTTCTTTTACCGTGGATCCACACTTTATATCAATAACTGTATCAGTTAAGAGTTCAGTACAGAAACAGAAGCCTTCATTAATATGGACTAGGGCATTTATAATAGGAATAAAACCTTTCACAATTGTGGGAGAAGCAGGGGAAGTAGATGTCAAAGAAGAGAGTGTTGGATGAGTACTGAAAAGTCACTAAGCAGCCCTCCTGAAAGACTGGTGTGAGTACACAGAAAAGCTTTCAGAGGAATCTGGGAAGCCAGCCATGTCCTGTAACCAGAGTAGGATCATGCAGTAGAGCTGGTGGGAAAGTTAATGGAAAGCTGTCACCTCTCTATAGCTATCTTTCTATGTCCACAGTCAAGAGTCTTGGTGGGGAGCCTGGTCCCATTGTAGGGTCAGCAGTTAGGAAGAAAAGCTAACCTAGAGAAGGGAAAAGTGAGGATAAACTGGAACCTGCCGACACCTGTTTCTGTTTCACCACACTGAACTCTGGGACTCCTCTAAGATCCTCTAAGAGTAAGGCTCTTGCTTCACTTTTGCCTTCCAGATTTTGTACAGATTTGTGTTTGGCCAATTCTAACCTGCCACTACACAGAGAAAGGTATTTGCGGAAATGTGTTTGAGTGTAGCCAAGTTGCCATAACATAAGGCACCATAATTTCTCTACTTTTCCTCTTGCACCCTATGTCATAGCAGTTTATATACTTATATTATTTCTTGAATTATTTGAACAATATGTCTTGCATGCTAAGGAAAAGCCCCTTGCAGAAACAGATTATATTTGTCTTGTTCATTATTGTGTACCCATTGCTCATCACAGTGCCTGACCATAGTAAGTGTGTGTTAAATATTGATGGCACGTTGTGGAGATTTTGTAATAGCTGTCTTTCACTTATGCCTCCAATCTCCTTGCTCTTGAACCTTCACTAATGGTTAGTGCCTCTGGCCCCTACCTGACTTTTACACTAATCCTGTTCATTATAGAATACCTTCAATTTCTACCTTTAGCCGTAAGTGCTGGGAAATGACCATAGCAGAAAGTGGTAGAGCAGAATAGCACAGGGGTGGGGAAATGGGAGAGTGAGGAGTACATTCTTACGTGGCACCATGCATTCAAAGGGGGATCTTAGAGCACTTATTCGGTCATTGTTTTCCAAATCACTGACGTTATGTAAAGAGTACAGTAATGCTGAACAATTTTTAATCAAAAGTTAGAATGCAAATAGGTTTTATATTTGTATAGTTAAAGAAATATTTGAGCACTACTGATTTTATCTGAATATAAGAATAGAAACTGCAGTCTGTGAAAGAGCAGGTTAAAAATTGACAGAACCTTAACTTACATATAGTTACTGTTGTCTTATGTAAACAGACACCTGACACCTAGAGGAAGAGAAGGAAGGAGAAACAATGAAAAGTTGTTTAACTTAGAATGAAATAAGAACCGGAACAGTAGATCTTAGAGTTAGTTGTTAAGTGTAATTGAGCAGGATTGTACTTTTTTAAGCACTTGAAAGTGAACTAATTTAATGGAAATTATTCTGTCATAGAAACAAAATTGTATTGTATTGATAGAGTATATTACCTTCGACTCATATTTCTTTTGCTTTTATAAAAAATATGATTTTTTTTTTTTCCACAGAATTATCATGGATTTCAAGTATGATATATTGTTACTTTGGGGGAATATTGTATATCAACCTCTGAGATAGTTTGAAAAGAAGATATATGAGCACCAGTGTCAGAAGTAAAGTCTGTTGTTATTAATTTCATTTGTCATTATTTAGCATACAGTTACAGGTTTGCAGTTTTAAAGTTTTGACATCATGGAAGATAATGGACAAAAAATTGCAACTGAGGTCAGCATTCCTGTATGTATTTACTTTTTCTGTTCATTTACTTGGGAAAACCTTAGAAGTTATGTTTTTATACCAATAGGTGTTTCTGACCAGATATAATGTGAATTTATGTGTTTTTGTATGTACTCTGTTATGTATGAACCTCTAGTAGATTATTATACTTAGGGAGTATGCTTCAAAACTAGTGTTTAGAAAGTGTAAATATAGCTCACTAAAACCATTAAGTTTGAAGTTTAGCCTTTTGTTTTGACACTAGAAGGAAAATTGATTTGCAGAGTTCTTTAGGTATTTAGTAGTCTTTAAAAATCTATATAAATTTTATTACAGTTTAAAAACATTTTAATTTAGGACTTTTAGTGACAGGAGACATATCAACAAAATATAAACACTGCCTCAGTAGATATGATGGACTTCATACACAGACCTAAAGGTTTTACATATATATTGGTAAGCTATTGGAAAAAAGTCTATAGCCGAACTAATTTTCAGATTTATCCAAAAGGACCTATCTGTGTCTGAGAAGATGAATAAAAATTATTAGTATAGAATGTTTTGAATATTTCAGAACTTTGTTAATGCATATCTAATACAATTGATGGTATAAACAACTGTTTTCTCATTAATCCTGATTAATTTGGGTGTAGAGAGAGTAGCAGTGTACATTAATGGTACATATACCTTATGTAATGCATATGTTTTTTTATTGAAGTATTGTTGATATACAATCTTACATTGGTTTCAAATATACCACACAGTGGTTTGACAGTTACCCACATTATTAAATTCTCACCCCCTCTATTGTGGTTACTATCTGTCATCATAGAAAGATGTTACAGAATTGTTGACTATATTCTCCATGCTGTACTGCTATTCCTGTGACCAACTTGTGAATGAGAATATTTGTGTAATACATATTTTTAAACATTTAAAGGCTGTAAAGTAACAGAATTGTCTGACAGAGCATTGTAAAACAAGGATCTTCAGGTGCTACTTTAATGAAAATGATAATAAAACTAACTTTATAAATATCAAATTTATAAATCAGAGGAAAAATAATTTATTCGAGTGACTAACCAAACCCTGAAATCCTGTGCAAAGGACTTTTTCCATCTAGTACTCACAGTGGTTGCTGTAGCAAATCAGTATGACTGTAGTATACATACACACCAAGATTACAAATTATTATTATAATAAAATAATTATGCACTAATAATCATAAAATAGTTCATTATTATGTATGTTATATATTACTATATATATACTCACAGTTTATAATTTAAAAATTTAGACAAAAATTTTAGGCTAAAAATTGAAATTAGATTAATAGAATTATGTGTGTGTATTAGAACTGGAAGAGATGAGAAATCATATAAAGTATTAGATTTTAGAAAAATAACAATACTTGTGGCTTGCATAATATTTAGGAGCTACTTTAGAAAAATGTTATGAAAATTTTAATCTTTTAAATTTAAATTTTTAAAAGGAGAAGAAAATGATAAATGTTAATGAGAATGGGTAGATAAAAGTTCCACTCATTTGATGGACATTAAAGTTGTTAGGAACAATGAACTAGGTCTGTATATCAGTATAAATGGAAAAACAGTGTTGAATAAAGTAAGGGAGATGCTGAATAATATATACAGCTTGATGCCATGTATGTATATTTAAAATAATTATGGCATATGGGTATATCTATATATGTATATAACATTTTTTAAAGTGGACTGGAGATATATATTCCAAACCATGATAATCAGTTCCTTTTGGGGAGGAAGAAAGAAACAGGACTTCAAGTTGTGGCTTAAAGGAACTTGGAATTTATTTCCATTTTTTAATTTTTAATTTTTTTTATTGAAGTATAGTTGATATACAATATTATATTGGTTTCAAGTATACAACATAGTGATTCAACATTTATATATATTATTAATCCCAACTAGTGTGGTTACTCTCTGTCAACATAGAAAGATATTATGCAACTATTGACTATATTCTTTATGCCATACTTCCATCCCTGTGACTAATTTATATTATGATTGAGATTTTGTGCCTCTTTATCCCTTCACCTCTTTCACCCACCCCAACCTCTCCCCCATGGTAACCACTAATCTCTTCTCAGTATCTATGAGTCTATTGCTGTCTTGTTCATTTTATTTTGTTTTGTTTTTAGATTCCACATGTAAGTGAAATCATATGCTGTTTATCTTTCTCTGCCTGGCATTTCACTTAACATAATAGCCTCTAAGTCCATCCATGTTGTTCCAAAATGGCAGGATTTCTTTCTTTTTTATGGCTGAATAATATTCCTTTGAATATATGTATCACATTTTCTTTATCCATTCATCTATTGATGGACACTTTGGTTGCATATGTATCTTGGGTATTGCAAATAATGCAGCAATAAACATAGGGGTGCCTATATCTTTTCTTCGGGTAAATTCCTAGAAGTGGAATTACTGGGTCATATGGTATTTCTATTTTTATTTTTTTGAGGAACCTCCATACTGCTTTCCACAGTAGCTGTACCAATTTACATTCCCAGCAACAGTGTAGGAGGGTTCCCTTTTCTCCACACCCTCACCAACACTTGTTTCTTGTCTTTTGGATAGTGGCCATTCTGACTGGTATGAGGTCTCATTGTGGTTTTGATTTGCATTTCCCTGATGGCTAGTGATGTGGAGCATCTTTTCATGTACCTGTTGGCCTTCTGTATGTCTTCTTTGGAAAAATGTCTATTTAGGTCCTCTGCCTATTTTTTAATTGGGGTATCTGGTTTTTTGGTATTAAAGTATATGAGTTTTTAAATATATTTTGGATGTTAACCCCCTAGCAGATATATCATTTACAAATATATTCTCCCATACTGTAGGTTTCCCTTTTGTTCTGCTGATGGTGTCCTTTGCTGTACAGAAGCTTTTTAGTTTAATATAGTCCCACTTGTTCATTTTTTATTTTGCTTCCCTTGCCCTGGGAGATGTGTCCAGAAAAAAATTGCTCATGCTTATGTTCAAGAGATTTTTGTCTATGTTTTCATCTAAGAATTTTACAGTTTCATATGTTCTATTTAGATCTGTAATCCATTTGAAGTTTACTTTTGTGTTATGGAGTAATCCAGTTTCATTCTCATATATGTAGTTGTCCAATTTTCCCAAAACCATTTTTTGAAAAGACTGTCTTTTCTCCATTGTATATTCATGGCTCCTTTGTCATACATTAATTGAACATATATGCATGGGTTTGTTATGGGCTCTCTGTTCTGTTCCACTGATCTGTGTGTCTGTTCTTGTGCCAGTACCATAATGTTTGATTATTTTAGCTTTGTAGTATCGGTTAAGTCCAAGAGCATGATACCCTCAGAGCTTTGTTCCTCTTTCTCAGGATTGCTTTGGCTCTTTGGTGTCTTTTGTGGTTCCATGTAAATTTTAGGATTATCTGCTCTAGTTCATTGAAAAATGCCACTGGTATTTTAATAAGGATTGCATTGTATCTGTAAATTGTGTTGGGCAGGATGGCCATTTTGACAATATTAATTCTTCCTATCTATGAGCATGGGGAGCATTTCCACTTATTTGTGACTTCTTTAATTTCTTTCATCAGAGTCTTATAGTTTTCAAAGTATAGGTCTCTCCCCTCCTTGGTTAGATTTATTCTTAGGTATTTTCTTCTTTTTGGTGCAATTATAAATGGAATTGTTTTCTTGATTTCTCTTTTTGATAGTTTGTTGTTAGTATATAGGAATGCAACAGATTTCTATATATTGATTTTGTATCCTGTGACTTTGCTGAATCCAGATATTAGTTCTAGTAGTATTTTTTTTTTTGGAGTGTTTAGGGTTTTATGTATATAGTATCATGTCATCTGCAAATAGTGACAGTTTTACCTCTTCCTTACCAATTTGGATGCCTTTTATCTCTTTATCTTGTCTGATTGCCATTGCTAGGACTTCCAGTACTATGTTGAATAAAAGTGGTGAGAGTGGACATTTTTTTCTTTTTCCTGATCTTAGAGAAAAAGCTTTCAGCTTTTCACGATTGAGTATGATGTTAGCTGTGAGTTTGTTGTATGTGGCCTGTATTATATTGAGATATGTTCCCTCTGTACCCATTTTCCCAAGAGTTTTATCATGAATGGTTGTTGAATTTTGTCAAATGCTTTCTCTGCATATGTTGAAAATGATCATATGGTTTTTATCCTTCCTTTTGTTAATGTGGTGTATGTCATTGATTGATTTATGACTATGTATCATCCTTCCATCCCTGGAATAAATTCCATTTGGTCATGATGGATGATCCTTTTGATGTATTTTTTAATTCAGTTTGCTGACATTTTGTTGAGGACTTATGCCTCTCTGTTCATCAGTGATATGGGTCTCTAATACTCCTTTTTGATACTGTCTTTGTCTGGTATTGTTATTAAAGTGACACTGGCCTTATTGAACAAGTTTGGAAACATTTCCTCTTCTGTTTTTTAGAATACTTTAAGGAGGATGGATATCCTTTTCTTTAAATGTTTGGTAGAATTCACCTGTGAAGCCATCAGGACCTGGAATTTTGTTGGGAGTTTTTTGATTACCAGTTAAATTTTGTTACTGGTAATTGGTCTGTTCAGATTTTCTGTTTTTTCCTGGTTCAGTCTTATAAGATTGTATCTTTCTAGGAATTTGTCCATTTCTTCTAGGTTGTCAAATTTATTGGCATATAATTTTTTCATAGAATTCTCTTATAATTCTTTGTATTTCTGTGGTGTCAGTTGTAACTCCTTTTTCATTTCTGATTTTGTTGTGTCTTCCATTTTTTTATTTTTTAAGCCTGGCTAGTGATTTGTCTATTTTGTTTATTTTCTCAAAGAACCAGCTGTTGGTTTTACTGATTTTTTTTTCTATTGTATTCTTATTCTCTATTTCTGCTCTGATCTTTATTTTATCCCTCTTTACACTAACTTTGGGCTTTGTTTGTTCTTCTTTTTCTAGTTCTTTTAGTTGTGAGTTCAGATTGTTTATATGGGATTGTTCTTGTTTCTTGAGTTTGGCCTGTATTGCTACATACTTCCCTCTTAGAACTGCTTTTGCTGCATCCCATATTTTGAACTGTTGTGTTCTGTTTTCATTTGTCCTCATGTATTGTTTGATTTCCTCTTTTATTTGTTCATTGACCCATTGATTATTTAGAAGCATGATTGTTTAGCCTGAATGTGTTTGTGGGTTATTTTTTGGTTTCCTTCATATAGTTGATTTCTAGTTCATACCACTGTGGTCTGAAAAGCTGTTTGATACTATTTCAGTCTTTTTTAATTTATTGAGGCTCTATTTGTGTCCTAATATGTGATCAGTTCTGGAGAATATTTCATGTGTGCCTGAGAAAAATTTGTATCCTTAACATGTATGTATGTTAAATCCATCTGGTCTTGTGTGTCATTCAGCGCCTCTGTTTCCTTATTTATTTTGTCTGGATAATCTGTCCACTGATGTGTGTGGGGTGTTAAAATCCACTTATATGATTGTATTGCTATCTATTTCCCCCTTTAGGTCTATTAGTATTTGTTTTATATATTTAGGTGCTCCTATGTTGGGTCATATTTACAATTTTTATATCCTCTTGTTGGACTGAATTTTTTATTATTATGTAATGTCCTTCTCTGTCTCGTTACTTTGTTTTGAAGTCTGCTTTGTGTGATATAAGTACTGCTACTTCTGCTTTTTTCTCCCTATTATTTGCATGAAATATCTTTTTTCATTCTTTCACTTTCAGTCTGTGTATGTCTTTGAGTCTACAAAGAATCTCCTGTAGGCAGCATATAGATGGTCTTATTCTTTATTCTGCAACCCTATGTCATTTGATTGGTGCATTCAGTCCATTTACATTTGAGGTAGTTGATAGGTATGTTCTTATTACCATTTTATTAATTATTTTCTGGTTGTTTTTTAGTTCTTCTCTGTTCCTTTCCTTCTTTCTTGTACTCTTCTTATTTGATGGTTTTATTTAGTATTATGCTTGGATTTCTTTTTTAGAAATTTTTGTCTATTTTAGTCTTTAAGTTTGTTGTTACCGTAGTTTCCTAAATATATAACAGTCTATATGAAGCTGATGGTTGCTTGATTTTGAACACATTCTAATAGTACTTTTTTATTCTTCTTCCTCCACACTTCATGTATAAGGTGACAAAAATCTACATCTTCTTTGTGTATCCTTTGACTAATTTTGTGTATAGTTGATTTTATTACTTTTTCTTTTTACCTTCTTACTTGCTTAGTAAGTAATTTGTCTACTACCTTTACTGTAGGTTTATTTTCACTGATGAAAAATATTTAGACTTAACATTTCCATCTAAAGAAGAAGGGGACCTTGACTTTAGTTGTAATGTTTTATCCCTTTAAAAAAGTAAAGGTAAGCAAACCTAACAAGATTGACATCAGTTCTCAGTGTTGAAATCACGGACGTGTGTTATATTCTTGATACTTTATTAAATTAAATTCCACTTTTCTTTTCTTCGAGAAAGATCTATTATTTTTTAGGAGAAGGTAGAATTTTATGGTTACAAGACTTTATTTTCTGTGTAACTAAAAAAACTAAAAGTTTGTTGAAACCCTTTCAGTGAGAGCACAAAATGGTCTAGGTACTTAATTTCCCTTTACTACTAAAGTCCTGGGGTTTAAGGATTTTCAAAAAGGAAACAAAATTTATTAACAGAGTCTGTATCACATATCATTAGATGTCTGGGTGGTCAAATTATGGTTCAAATTTTTACTTATTAATATAATTAAAAATTTTCTACATTTTTCTCACCAAAATATTACCACCACTTTTTACAATAAATAAAGTAATAAATGCTATTTTTAAAAACAGAACCAACCAAAACAAAAGCCATCAAAATGAAATAGTGTCATTTACTCTAGTAATCAGGAAGAGTACATTTTTCAGATCTTAACTCTTAACATGAAGTGGAGCATTTAAACATCCTTAGTCTTCAGACCTTGCTGTAAATCTGAGGGGCTCACTGAACCACTAATGGATTCAGGGAGTTTAGTAACCAGGGTCCTTAAAGGAACATGGGCTGTAATTTGTTTACTGGTTCATAAGGGTTTTGACAACAAATCAAATGAGGCTACATTTCTGAAAGAACTTAGCACAGTTTCTTATTGATTATTGGTATGTAGGTTGCCTAGATAGGAAATTTTTATGAAACAGAATAATATAGAAACCAGAGGATTGACAACACTTGAAAGGATAAAAGAGGGCGAATTAGGTGGTAAGAGAAAAATGTAGGAAGGACTAAAATTAAGTCTTAAACATGAAATTGTTTAGTTTGTTTTCAACTATAATGGGAAAATAGTATAGATTTTAAAGTGAAGAAACAATTAGTTAATCTTATAAACTGTAGAAGTGGAACATATATTTGTCTTGGTGTATTGCATATTTATGGGTTTGCTGTGTATTTATGGTTTGTATTAAGTGAAAATACTTAGTTTTACCTTTATTATACTCCAAAACCAAGCTCTGTATTTGTATAATCTTAGAAATGCTAGTGTTTTGATTTTTTTCATTTTGAGTTTATTGTTCCCTTATGCAGAATTGTAAGTTAAATTGTAGTTCTTTACAGTTGATCTAGTACAAATGATCATTTGTTTGCAATATTTTAATTTTCTACTTTGTACTAGAAAACAACCCAGTTCTTTACTCCTGTGGTCTCCTTTACTTCTCATACAAAGTACTTCACTTCTGACACTTCAGGTCAGTTAAGGCAGGTATTCCCCATACCAAGCAATTCTCTGCAACATCAGCTGGGTGTCCTGCAATTTAACTCAATTCTAACACTATCTACTAGGTTAAGGGCTCAGTCCCACAAGACTGCTCCCACCCTACTTCAGATGCCACTCTTAAATAGTAGGTTCCCAGATTACCCACAACATCTGTCTGTTCTGGCTACAGATTGGAGGTTCCCACCACCCACTCCTCAGGTTCAATTAATTTGCTAAACCATGTCGTAGAACCGAGGGAAACACTTGCACCAGTTTATTAAAGAATATGGTAACTAATACAGATGAATAGCCTGATGAAGGTATATGTAGGGTGAAGTCTGGGAGAGTCTTGAGCACAGGAGCTCCTGTCCCCATGGAGGTGGGGTTCATCATCTTCCCAGCGTAGCTGTATTTGACAAGGTGGAAGCTCTCTGAACCTTATACTATTGGGATTTTTATGGAGGCTTCATCATGTGTGCATGATGGATCATTAGGTCCATTTTCACCCCTTGTCCCATCTTAAGAGAATGGGGGGTGGGGTTGAAAATTTCAAGATTCTAATCATGTCTTGTGTTTTCCAGTGTTCATCTCTCATCCAGGAATCATCCAGGAGCCCCCCCAGAGCTGTCTCATTAGAACAAAAGAAACTCCTCTCATCCAGGAAATAACAAGGGTTTAGGAGCCCTATGTCAGGAACCAGGGTCAGAGACTAAATATTAGAACTCTTAGTGCTCTTATCACTGAGGAAATTACAGGTTTTCAGGAACTCTGTGTCAGAAACCAGGGGTGAAGACCAATATATATTTTTTCTTATCTCACAGACTTAAAAAAATTATTAAAAACTGTATTAATAATTAACTGTTATCAAGGTGAATGCTTATGTTGATGTATGTGCTTGGAAATGGAAAAGCAAAATAGTAAAAATAGTATATCCTACTTTAGAAGCTGATCTTTAAATTTTCATTTGAAAAGAAAGAGTATTGCTGTTATAACAGGTACATTATAGTCCTGGCTGCACAGAAAAAACAAGACTTCCTTGGACAGATTTTCCAGAATTATATGCCAAATGTAAATTGCCGGCAACTTGCTCTCCTTCCATACAGAGAAAAAGCCCACAGAAGGTCCTTTGGAATTCTCAGTAGCATGAGTGAGAGCCAAGGAGCCTCAATTATACTGTCGTTTAACTGTATAACCTAGGATTTCCAATTACTGGTTATGTGATCTTAACAAATCATCTAACTTCTCTGTTTACTATTTTCTTCATTTTAAAATGAAGAGATTTTTACTAGATGATTTCTAAATCATTTTCCACCTCTAAAATGCTGTAACTTTAATTCACATTAGGACTCTGATTCACAAAAGTGAGATAAATGCAGTTGATAAAGTCTATGTATTCTTTCCTGTAAGCTTGATCCTCTAATTTGTATGTGACAAAAAAAGATACATTATTCAAAATTTCTCTCTGAAATTCAAGTGAAATGCCTCATTTTTTCAATAATTTTATTAAATTTTCTCCTCCTGTTCCTGGTGCTGCATTGTTTGTATTTGGGGCATATTCAGTTTATGCCTTCAAGGATTGACTTTCCCTGTAACCATTGCACTTAACATAGTATAGGCACTAAATTGTGATTGTTGAATATCTTTGAATGTATCATATGCTATTTTAATAATTATGAGCTAAGGAAAGAAAAGGATCATATATCTAGAACCATAATGGTAGCTTGGTTATGAGAGCTTTGAAGAGATATACTATAAACAGCATTCATATTAATGAAATTTAGGATGGAAGATGGAATCATGGAAAGGACAGAGTTGGGGTAGACTGTCCTTTAAGAATACTCTAACAGAATGCTATTGGTATTTATCCAAAGAAATCAGAGCCAGGACCAAAGCTATGAGGAAAGCCTAGTGAGGAATGCTGCTACTTAGTATGTCTTCATTCTTTAATTTTTAAAAATCAACTTTATTGAGTTATAATTTACATACAATAAAAATGTACCCATTTAAAATATACAGTTCATTGAGTTATGACAAATGAGCATATACATTACAGTCTTATATACAATCTTGTCTTGTATATAATATATATATGGTCATGTGTGCAATCATATAACCTTATACAATCACGCTAGAGAATTCACCACCAGAAATTCCTTGCTACCCTTTTGCAGTCAAACCTAACCCCAATCCTGGCTACAGTTAAGCACAAATTTGCATCTGTTACTGCAGATTAGTTTTGCCCTTTTTTTAATTTCATACAAATGGATCAAATAGTATTGTCTAAACACTTTTACTCAGTATGTTTTTGAGATTCGTTGATGTTTTATTGTATATCAGTATTACATTTCTTTTTATTGCTGAGTACTATACTATTCTGTCATATGTACATCAAACAATATGTTTAGTAATGCAACTATTTAATGTGCAGTTGGGTCATTTCCAGTTTCTGGCTGTTACAAATAAAGCTCTTATGAATAATCACATACAATTATTGTGGGTACCTATTTTCAGATCTCTTGGCTATATGTAAGAGTGGAATTGCTAAGTCACAGGAGATCATGTTTGTTTTTTTTTAATAAACTACCAAACTGTTTTACAAAGTGATTGTACCACTTTACATTTCCACTAGCAATGTTGAGAGTCATTTGCTCTAAATCCTCTTCAATACTTCATGCATCAATTTTTAAGATTTTAACTATTCTAATAGTTGTATAATGGTATCTTATTGTGGTTATAATTTATATTTACCTGACTATGATGTTTGAACATCTTTTCTCATGCCTGTTAGTCATTCATTTATCTTTTTTGGTGAGATAGCTATTCAAGCATTTTGCCCCATTTAAAATTAAATGGTTTGTCTTTTGTGTATTGTGTTGTAAGAGTTCTTTCTATATGTATTTTGGATGCATATTGCCAGATATATGTATTGAGAATATTTTCTCCCACGATGTGGTTCCTTTTATTGTTTTTATAGTATATTTGGAAAATCAGTTTTAATTTTGATGATGTCTAGTTTATACATATTTTTCTTTTATTGTTTGTGTTTTTTGTATCCTAAGAAATCTTTGCTTATCTCTGTGTGACTACGATTTTCTCCCATGTTCTCTTCTTGAATGTTTATATTTTAGCTTTTATAGCAGATCTGTAATCCATTTCTGGTTAAATATTTGGTGTGAGATATGTTAGAGTAGAAGTTCGTTAAAAAAAAAATCAGATATCTTGTTCCAGAATTTTTCACTGAAAAGACTGTTCTTTCTTTTTGGTACTGTTGTCAGTATCATTTGACCAAATATGTATGTATCTGTTTCTGGACTGTATTTGTTCAATTGATCTATACTTTTGTCCTATGTCAATACCAGTCTTTATTACTAGAGCTTTATAGTTCATATAGAATTTCAGTAGTTAAGTCCTTTAACTTTGTTTTTCCTTTTCAAAATTGTTTTGGTTGCATAGGACCTTTGTATTTCCATATAAATTTTAAAATCAGCTTGTCAATTTTTACTGAAAAAGCCTTAATGAATTTTGTTGGGACTGCACTCAATCTTTAGATTTGAGGCAAAGGGTGACCTTAGGTGGAAAGGCAGTAAACAGACCACACACACTGCATTAAGTCCTTCCTTGAAGGAGGGTCTTCATGGAACATCTCTATGTCTACCACAGTTATAGTAATTAATAGTGTTCAGATCTGCTATATTCTTACTGTTTGTGTGTGTGTATGTGCACATTCTATTAATTACAGAGAAAAGTGAGTTAAGATCTCACATTATGACTGTGGATATACCTGTTTTTCCTTTCAGTTCTGTCAGTTTTTGCTTTATGCATTTTAAATCTCTTTTATCAGGCACATATATATTTATAATGGTTGTATCTTTCTGATGTATTTGCTCTTATCGTTATGTATTGTCCTTCCTTAATTCTAGAAATAATTATTGTGTAATCTCTTTTTCCTGATATTAATATAGTCCCTCCAATTTTCTCAGTTATTTTTCTTATGGCATATTTTTTTCTATCCTTTTACTTTTTAACCTATTTGTATCTTCAGATTTAAAGCAAGTTTCTTAGAGTTAATAATGAATTGCTCTAGGGAAAGTATAAGCACTTGACAACTTTTATCATTGTGGGAAGTGGGTAAAGGATACATAAAACTCTTGTACTTTTTTCAACTTCTCTCTCTCTATATATATATACATGAGTCAGATTATTCAGGAGTGTTTGTAATTGCTTGTTGTTGGTGCACTGTTATGGTAATTTCTTTAAAATTCTTGTCTGATAATTCCAACATCTGTGTCCACTCTGTTGTTGTTTGTTGGTTGTCCCTACTCATCCTAGTTGAGATTTTTTTTCCTGTTTTTTGGTATAATGAGTATATTCATTTTGGATTGTATCCTAGACATTTTGAGTATTTTTAAGAGGTTACTTCCTAATTAAATTTCCTATAATACTAGATGGCCATTGTGGAAAGACAAAGGGTGGTGCTTCTTTGCTGACATTTACCTTGTATAGGGCAAGACCCTGGTGGAAATGGGGAGGGCCAGCACCTTGGCTCTCATTAGTGCAGGGTAAAGATGTTCAGCAAAGCTCCGTCCTACCCACAGCATCCGGGTGGGAAGGTTCCATGCTTCCAGGCTGCTGTCTTCTCATTCTTTTGGTTGAAGACACTGGATTTTTCTTGGGGTATTTTTGTATTTGTTGATTTACATCTGTTGGTACCAGGTTGCGAACCAGGGTGTACCACCAGGGTGAGATTCAGAGGTGGCAAAAAATCCTCATGGAATTCACTGTTGGGTCATCACTCGAGACCCAAGGTCTCTAACTACTTTGTCTCATTTTTTTCACCTTTCAGGATCTTCTGGTAGTTGCTATTTTTCTTTACTCCAAAATTTATATTTGTAATTAGTAAGAAGACTAGGGTGGAATACACTACTCCATCTTGTCTGGACCTAGAAGGCTCTAGGTGCTTTTTAATATATTCGTTTCTGTATTTTCTAATTTTCCTTATTTGCCCTTTTTATTTTGTTTTTCAGGCAAATGAAGATAAAACAATGTCTGCCAACCTAAAATACCTTTCCTTGGGAATTTTGGTCTTTCAGACTACCAGTTTGGTTCTAACAATGCGTTATTCTAGGACTTTAAAAGAGGAGGGGCCTCGTTACCTATCTTCTACAGCAGTTGTTGTTGCTGAACTTCTGAAGATAATGGCCTGCATTTTATTAGTTTACAAAGATGGCAGTAAGTTCCAGGTTTTGTTTTATAAGTCATTGCAATGTATTTAATTGTTTTGGTGTTATTTAAGTATGACATATAGGTAAATATATATGGGTAATTACACATTTCAACAGTATTGCATTATCTAACGTTCTAGTAGCAACATTTCAATATTTTTCAATTTATTAAGATGGTTTTAGTCTAGTAATAAAGGCATTTTATTCTAATCTGTACATGATTCATGTCTTCTGGTTAATACTGTAAATATGAAATGCAGTGTCTTGCATTTACATATAAATACATAGAAGGATACATATATCAACCTCATAACAATCAGAGAAATCAGATTAAAACCACAAGACTGAATGTTACTACCCTCTGATTGCCAAAAATAAAAAATCTAAACACACTAGAAATTGGTAGAATGTAGAACAAGACCTTCCTAAACTGCTGGTGAGAAAAACACAGTATTAATTATTTTAAAATTTAGCTAAAATTTTTATTTTTTATTATTATTTTTTTTTTATACTTTATTTTATCATTAATCTACAATTACATGGGCAATATTACAGTTATTAAACTACCCCTTCATCAGGTCCCCCCCACCAACCCCATTACAGTCACTGTCCATCAGCGTAGTGAGATGCTATAGAATCACTACTTGTCTTCTCTGAGTTGTACTGCCCTCCCCGTGCCCCCCCAACATTACATCTGCTAATCGTAATGCCCCTTTTTCCCTCTTATCCCTCCCTTCCCGCCCATTTTCCCCAGTCCCTTTCCCTTTGGTAACTATTAGTCCGTTCTTGGGTTCTGTGAGTCTGCTGCTGTTTTGTTCCTTCAGTATTTTTTCTTTGTTCTTATACTCCACATATGAGTGAAATCATTTGATACTTGTCTTTTTTGCTTGGCTTATTTCACTGAGCATAATACCCTCTAGCTCCATCCATGTTGTTGCAAATGGTAGGATTTGTTTTCTTCTTATGGCTGAATAATATTCCATTGTGTATATGTACCACATCTTCTTTATCCATTCATCTACTGATGGACACTTAGGTTGCTTCCATTTCTTGGCTATTGTAAATAGTGCTGCAATAAACATAGGGGTGCATCTGTCTTTTTCTCTTGGGGCTGCATTCTTAGGGTAAATTCCTAGGAGTGGAATTCCTGGGTCAAATGGTATTTCTATTTTGAGTTTTTTGAGGAACCTCCATACTGCTTTCCACAATGGTTGAACTAATTTGCAGTCCCAACAGCAGTGTAGGAGGGTTCCTTTTCTCCACATCCTCGCCAACATTTGTTGTTGTTTGTGTTTTGGATGTTGGCCATCCTCACTGGTGTGAGGTGATATCTCATGTGGTTTTAATCTGCATTTCTCTGATGATTAGCGATGTGGAGCATCTTTTCATGTGCCTGTTGGCCATCTGAATTTCTTCTTTGAGAAGTGTCTATTCATGTCCTCTGCCCATTTCTTAATTGGATTATTTGCTTTCTGTTTGTTAAGGTGCATGAGTTCTTTATATATTTTGGATGTCAACCCTTTATCAGATACGTTTTTTATGAATATATTCTCCCATACTGTAGGATGTCTTTTTGTTCTACTGATGGTGTCCTTTGCTGTACAGAAGCTTTTCAGCTTGATATAGTCCCACTTGTTCATTTTTGCTTTTGTTTCCCTTGCCCGGGGAGATATGTTCATGAAGAAGTTGCTCATGTTTATGTCCAAGAGATTTTTGCCTATGATTTTTTCTAAGAGTTTTATGGTTTCATGATTTACATTCAGAGCTTTGATCCATCTTGAGTTTACCTTTGTGTATGGGGCTAGGCAGTAGTCCAGTTTCATTCTCTTACATGTAGCTGTCCAGTTTTTCCAACACCAGCTGCTGAAGAGGCTGTCATCTCCCCATTGTATATCCAAGGCACTTTATCAAATATTAATTGACTGTATATGTTTGGGTTAATGTTTGGATTTTCTATTCTGTTCCACTGGTCTGTGGGTCTGTTTTTGTGCCAATACCAAATTGTCTTGATTACTGTGGCTTTGTAGTAGAGCTTGAAGTCAGGGAGCGTAATTCCCCCTGTTTTATTCCTCCTTCTCAGGATTGCTTTGGCTATTTGGGGTCTTCTGTGGTTCCATATGAATTTTAGAATTATTTGTTCCAGTTCATTGAAGAAAGCTGTTGGTAGTTTGATAAGGATTGCATTGAATCTGTATATTGCTTTAGGTAGTATAGCCATTTTGACAATATTTATTCTTCCTAGCCAAGAGCATGGATGCATTTCCATTTGTTAGTGTCCTCTTTAATTTCTCTTAGGAGTGTCTTGTAGTTTTCAGAGTACAGGTCTTTCACTTCCTTCGTTAGGTTTATTCCTAGGTATTTTATTCTTTTTGATGCAAATGTGAATGGAATTGTTTTTCTGATTTCTCTTTCTGTTAGTTCATCATTAGTGTATAGGAAAGCAACAGATTCTGTGTGTTAATTTTGTATCCTGCAACTTTGCTGAATTCAGATATTAGTTCTAGTAGTTTTGGAGTGGAGTCTTTAGGGTTTTTTATGTACAATATCATGTCATCTGCAAATAGTGACAATTTGACTTCTTCTTTACCAATCTGATGCCTTGTATGTCTTTGTTTTGTCTGATTGCTGTGGCTAGGACCTCCAGTACTATGTTGAATAACAAAGTGGAGTAGAAGTGGGCATCCTTGTCTTGTTCCCCGATGTTAGATGGAAGCTTTCAGCTGCCTCTTCGGCCATAAGTATGATGTTAGCTGTGGGTTTGTCATATAGCTCTTTATGATGCTGGAGGTACTGCTCGCCTATACCCATTTTGTTGAGAGTTTTATCTCAGAATGGATGCTGAATTTTGTCAAATGCTTTTTCAGCATCTATGGACATGATCATGGGGTTTTGTTCTTCTTTTGTTGATGTGGTGGATGATGTTGATGGATTTTCGAATGTTGTACCATCCTTGCATCCCTGGGATGAATCCCACTTGATCATGGTGTATGATCCTCTTGATGTATTTTTGAATTCGGTTTGCTAATATTTTGTTGAGTATTTTTGCATCTACGTCCATCAGGGATATTGGTCTGTAATTTTCTTTTTTGGTGAGGTCTTTGTCCGGTTTTGGTATTAGAGTGATGCTGGCTTCATAGAATGAGTTTGGAAGTATTCCCTCCTCTTCTATTTTTTGGAAAACTTTAAGGAGAATGGGTGTTATTTCTTCTATGTCTGGTAGAATTCAGAGGTGAATCCATCAGGCCCAGGGGTTTTGTTCTTGGGTAGTTTTTTGATTACCAATTCGATTTCGTCGCTGGTGATTGGTCTGTTTAGTTTTTCTGTTTCTTGCTTGGCTTGGGTCGTGAAGGTTGTATTTTTCTAAGAAGTTGTCCATTTCTTCTATGTTTTCCAGCTTGTTAGCATATAGATTCTCATAATATTCTCTTTATGATTCTTTGTATTTCTGTGGGGTCCATCGTGATTTTTCCTTTCTCATTTCTGATTGTGTTTATGTGTGTAGATTCTCTTTTTCTCTTAATGAGTCTGGCTAGGGGTTTATCTATTTTGTTTATTTTTTCAAAGAACCAGCTCTTGCTTTTATTGATTTTTTCTATTGTTTTATTCTTCTCAATTTTATTTATTTCTTCTCTAATCTTTATTATGTCCCTCCTTCTGGTGAC
>JAVSCE010012543.1:0-206649 GCA_032199065.1 Smutsia gigantea | reverse complement strand
AAAAAAACTGAAGGAATAAAACAGCAGCAGACTCACAGAACCCAAGAACAGACTAATAGTTACCAAAGGGAAAGGGACTGGGGAGGACGGGTGGGAAGGGAGGGACAAGGGGGAAAAAGGGGCATTACAATTAGCAAATGTAATGTTAGGGGACCACAGGGAGAGCTATACAACCCAGAGAACACTAGTAGTGACTCTATAGCATCTCACTATGCTTATGGACAGTGACTGTAATGGGTTTGGTGGGGGGGGACCTGATGAAGGGGGTAGTGTAATCACCATAATATTGCTCATTTAATTGCAGATTATTGATATCAAAATAAACTTTAAAAAAAAGAGGACTAGGCTGGGACAAGATTACACAGGCTGTGGTAAGGATTAGGGGTAGTATTCAAAGTGCAATGAAAACTCAATGGAGAGTTTTAAGCAGATACATGACATCATCTGGTTATGTTTTTAAAAGATCCCTCAGCTGTTGTGTGGAGAACATACTGTTTGGGGCTTGTGGAGGAGACACCACTCAGAGACTTTTGTAATAGTTCAGGTGAAGGATGATAGATGCTCAGGCCATGCTTATAGCAAAGGGAAAGGGAAAGACTTGGATGCATCGGGGATATGTTTTGGAGGTAGAGACAAGGCGACTGGCCCATTAGTCAGGTGTAGGTTCAAAGAAAGAGACAAAACAAGAGTGATTTCTAAATTTTTGACTTGAGTAACTGGATTAAATTTGAAGAGGAACAGGTTTGGAGGGGGTGGATATCTGGAGTTCCACTTCTGAGATGTCTGTTAAACATAATAATAGTATCTACCTTGTAGAGAAAATAAACATATGGAAAACATTTAGATCAGTCCCTAGAACACAGCAATTGTTCAATAAATATTAAGTATTGTAATCATTCTTCAAGTGGGCCTATAAAGGTAGTTGAGGGCATAAAAGAGTTCTCTGAACGATCAGGACTGAAGATATAAATGTGGGAAGTATACCAGTCTGGGAGAATTCAGTACAGCTCAAACGAATTTTGGTGAACTTTTCTATTTTCAATGTCCGTGGGTCAATACTTTTGTAAAATAAAACAAAAATTAATTACTTTACAAATAAAACATACACAGTATACAATAACTAATGTGCTTGGATGCCATGGCAATGTCAAATGGCTATAAAAGTCTCTAGATCTTACACTCAATTTCCGTACTTATCTCTCATTACAGACCAAAAAGAAAGTTTGCAGACCAACACCGTCCGGGGAATACCCTTGGAAGAGCACCTGGCACTCAAAGCCATGACCGTTGCTAGAGAACGGTGCAAACCTTGGCTCAAACCCTGAGATGTATTTAACTCAAGTAGAGGTAGAGCGGGGAGGGCAGGAAGGTGTTCAGCAAAGGAACCTGAAATAATGGTAAGACTGTCTGAATATGTGAGCACACAAGTAATCGGAAATCATATATATTTACAAGTAATCAGTTTTAAGTAGGTGTAAGAAGAAAGGCGTAATCATTCCTGCCAGGAACTCGCTCCTCTTCCCACAGATGTCACATCTGAAGAGAAAGACACCCGCTTCCCTAATTCACCCTCACAAACACTTCAGTCTAATCATGGGGAGATGCAATCTAGCGCTCCTGATACATTAAGTTTCCAAAGCTCCTTCACTACCAAGCTGGGCTCCGCTTGTGCACAGAACATTATCCGACCCGATAGCTACGAGCTGTCCCCGCAGGAGGCGCCAGGCCGCAAGCAGCAACACCTCTGGTTAAGTAATTCACGACCGTTGCCCTGTCATTGGCTCCTCTCACTCAAAACTCCGGCTCCGGTGGGCCCGCAGCCTGACGCGGAACCCATGCCCCGGACCACAGAGCGGCCGAAATAACTCTCAGGCAAAAGGGTGGGATTTCTGGGTGAGGACGTCAATCAAGGACTCCTGAAGTCGAGTCCTTGCTCAACTTCACACTTTCTTGAGCCCGCACTCGGGGACCCCCCGCGGCAGAGCGGTTTGTTCCCTGAAGACGGGCTCCTGGTTTCACGCGTTCTGCTAAGCGCAGGATAAAAAACCGCGGGCTGCGGCGGAGGAGCCTGGGAGTCTCCCTCACCTCGGAAGGGTCCCCGCTTCTGGGGCGTCGAGCTCCGCGCGCCGGCCGAGACCCTCTGCACCGCGGGCGCCGGGCCGGGGCGGGGCGGTGACTCACGCGGTCGCGCGCCGGGCACAAGCCTGCACCTCCGGCCGCGCCGGGCGAGGGGCTGCGCCCGCCCGCGGGGCGCATGCGCGCTGCCGAGCGGTTCGGCTCCCGCCCCTCCCTCCCCGCCGATCGCTCTCTCCTCGCCCGCCGGGTGCTGAAGTTGGGCGAATGGCAGCAGACCCGCTCCGCTAGAGGACCGCGCAGCCCAGCCTCGCGCCCCCGGAGCCCTCGGTGCGCTGCCCACACCTCCAGGCCACTGGGTAAGATGCTGCCTCTGAAAGCGAGCGGTGCTAAGTACTTGACATCAAAATGTCTGCTTTGCGCCGAAGGATGGATTTTGTAAAGGTGGCGGTGGGGGAGGTGAGGGGAAAGAGGGGGCGGAGGGCGCCGCCGCCTCAGCCTCGGCGAGGGAGGCGGCGGGCGCGGGTCTCGGCGCAGCCCGCGCCGCGGGAGGGAGCTGGGGCCGCGCCGCAGGTTTGGGAAGTTGAATCCCGCGTTGCTGCCACCGCGCGGTCCGCCCGCCGCCCTCCGGCTGCCGCGGAGGGGCTGGGCGGCTGTCCGGCCCGCCCCGGGAGCCCTCGCGGGGGTCCTCAGTGGACAGCTGGGCGCCTGCGGGGACCCGGCGGGGAGGGCCGAGGGCGGCGGAGACCCCGCGGGGGCGCGCGGTCCTCCTGCGGGATTCCGTGGTGGTTTGTGAGGAAGCCGAATGTGAAATTAGTGTCCAACAGACCGATCACCTCGGGGAGCTATTTTTTCTTTTTTACCTTTGGGAAAATGCACTATACAGGTGTCGGGAAGGTGTAAGCAAAGGGATTGCAAAAATGCATACCTTGAGCAGCGGTAAAATATCTGAGGTGTGTGTGTAAGGGGTGGGGGTCTCTTTTGTTCCTTGTCCTCCCCTGAGTCGAAGGAAAAGGGGTGCTTTCGTGCGGGGCCCGGGGTCGATTTCACAGCCACCGAGGGGGCGAGGAGGAACGCCCACCAAACCCCTAGCCGCCGGCCGGGTGGGTGTATCCAAGACTCTCCTGCTGTGGGCGATGATTTTCTCTGTCGGTGGAATCACAGTTTAGTGGCTGCCTCCTCTCAGCCTCCCTCCTCCTCCTCTTCATGTGCTGCGGCAGAGGCTGGGTGCAGACACTCGGCCGTTTCCTCTCCTTCCTACCTCCTTGCCTCCCTGAAAAATGTCGGAGGACGTGAGGATGGCGGAAGGACAGAGCTGGCCGCGGGAGCCACGGGTCGGGGGATGCTCCGCGCGAGCCCGAGGCTGCTGGCGGCGCGTCCCGGGCAGCCCGCGCCAGCCTCCCGAGGCGCTGGGCTCCTGGGCACCGAGCAGGGGTCGTCTGGCGAGAGAGCTAAGCGGTGCGGGGGCCCCGCCCTGCGCCCTCCCACTCCATCCCGAGCCTGGACACCAGCTCACCTGGGACAACCTTAGTGGATCCGGCGACACTGACCCTGGCTCCTGTCATAGTTTTCCTAACCTTCCTGACCCTTCCATAAACAATTCCTTCTTTAAACGAGTCACTTGGAAGGTCTGTCTGGAGAACTTTACAAGCTTCCCATAGTTTTTTCTTTCTTCTTCTAAAAACTGTTTTAGAGCAAGATCATTTCCATCATGGGTTGGCTATCACAAATCATTGAAATCCTATAGTTTGAGTCCTATTTCAAAGAAGCATTCCTTAGACTGGATGTCATCCGCATTTCCGGCGTTCATACATACTGGTTTTCCAGGTGATAAACCTTTCTGAAAACTAATCGGGGAAGTGAGAAACAATTTTTACTCATAACAGAAAACAATGTTTTTCTCCTGATTTCATAGCTGTTAGACACGGTGTGTATTAAATAAGCTGAAAACTGAAACACTTTAAGTTGTATTAGTTTCTAAAATCTTTTGTGGTAATAGCAGGTACCCATGAAATATACATTACAGCACTCATATCTAATGTAAAGATGATTTACACTCAATTCAAATGAATGAACAGTTTGACCTCCTCCCGTTAAGTTACTGTTATTAAGCTATTTGTTACCATGAACTAAAATAGTAATTAACACACTCATAGGAGAGTAGATTTATTCAGTACTTTTATAATCGTAAAAACTGTATTTAGAGAAACTATGGGAGAGTAGTTCATTTGCGATTTTGAAGACAAGAAAACATGTTCATTATTACAAGAAGATTGGACGGTATCATTTACTAAATAAGATGACTTTCCATGGCAATGACACCTGATCTTAGAACCATGGGCATCATCTTTCCACCTAAATTTGTAGTCTGTAAGATTAAGAAAACCACCTAATTCACAGAACAAACAACATAAGGCATATGTTGTGCCAATTTTGACCTTTTTGCTCTGGTTCCTTGGTGGTTAGTCACCATGGAAAGGAATTAACAAGAAGAGTTAATTTGCTGTCCCTGTTAAATTCGAAGGCATCCAACTTTTCCTTCTCAGATATCTCTTAGCTTTTAGGGGTCATCCTACAGGGTCCTAATTTATTTGAACTCATAATGTTGAAAGTCTAAGTCATTATCATTCCTATGGACTTCTTGTACTTTGCATAATAATAATGACAACAACTCCTTAACATTTCCTACCACTAGGGCCAGGGGCTTTGTAGACCAGGAATAATTAATTAATTAATTTTTTTACTCATTTGACCTTATTGTAACAAATAAAAGTAAATTATCTAAATCTAAATTGGTAAAAAATTCTAGACTCACAAGCTAAAAAGTAAAGCATTTAACTATTCATCTACACTTGTAGAGATAATGCTCTTCATATTCGACATCCATTTGCTGAAAGACAGGCTTTTCTGGAAAAGTGAAAGGTAGGCAGGGACAAAGAGATACGGAACCAAGAGGAGTGGGAATCCATCCAAGGACATTCCTTCTGCTGAGAATGTTTTTCTGATAGTCCAACTCTGCTTACTGACAATGAAGATACTACACAACTCAGAGGGGAAAATGCAATGACCAGTGTCCACCGAGTGGACGAGAATAATGCTGTGTGGTGTTAAAAAGCATTTTATTTCCCCTGACTAGTATAGTTAAAGTATAAATGCATTGTAGAACTTAGCATTGTATGACATTTCCAGGTGGGTGTCCTGGATCTTCAGAAATATAAGTTTTTATGAAAAGCTTAAAAATTAAAGCATCCTTAGATTCAATGTTAGATTGACTGATACTCTCACCTCCCCTAGCTCTTCTCATCTCCGCTTACCTTTCAAAGACTTTCCTAATGTCCAAAGAAAGTCATTTAGAGAGTTATTCCTGTTATTGTGCCAACACCTAGCATAATATGTGGCAAAAGGCAGGTGTTAAATAAGTATTTCTTCAATGAATAAGCTCTGCAGAATTGACATGGCTCATGAAAGTCTTCCAAGATTTGGGATTACATTTTTTAAAAGAGCATTTTTGCTCATTACCAAATACACTAGTTTGAGATCAAATGATTGTATTCATGGTCTTTGGGAGGAAACAAGTTTTAGAACTGTCAATTTTTGAATATGCACATATTTAGTATAACATTTATCTAATTTTTTGTTTCAAAATTATAAAAGTAATATATGCTTATTTTAGATCTCCTAGAACACAAAAAATATATGAAACAAGAAATTAAAATTCCCAGTGGGAAGGCATGGATATGGTGAACATGGGCTTGTGTCAAGTTGATCTTAGCTCCTCCATTTAATAGCTGTGCTGCCACGGTCAAGTTACTTACCTTCTCTGAGCCTCAGTTTCCTCAGATACACAACAGAGATAAAGACCCACCTCCCAAGATGTTTCAACTATAAACATAATGCAATGTATATAAAATACTGAACATGTGCCTAGCATGTACTGAGTAGTTATAATTATCCCAATGCCTAAAGAACTGCTATTGAAAATACAGGGTAGTTTTTACCACTAGTTTGTTTCCTATGTGTAAATGGACCATTTTTTGAAGAACTGGAATCATACTGTAGAACTTCACATTTGCTTTTTAAAAAATTAACATTACTTTGTTGGTTTTTCCCAAGAAATTAAAATAGGTATTAATGCAATTTAGTGACTGAAAAATCACTCATCTTATAGATGCCTTAATTTATTCATTCTTTTATTTTGGGGTTTTTATGTTATTTCCAATATTTTGCTGCTTTAATTAATGTACATTCTTATGCCTAGATTTTGTCTCCATATCTGTATAACACTTTTCCAGTAGGCTTGATGCTTAGAACATCTAGTTCTTGCCAACAAAATACCATCTTTAAGAAACCCTTGCCAACTTGATAGATGAAAATGATATTTTTCAAACTTTCATTTCTTTGATTACTAACCATGCTGATAAGTTTTTGACATGCTTATAAGCAAGTTCATTTATTTTGTCTTTGAAGATAGCTTGTTCAAGTCTTTTCCCCATTTTTCTATTGGTATTCTGGTAGATTTTTCTTTTTTTGGGTGGGGGTGCTAAAATTAATTTAAAAAAAAACAACAGAAGCAAAAGCCAACCAAAAGGATATGCTTAGGGACATGTGGCAAAGACTATAGAGAACATGTGGCTGAATCAGACTCTAGCTCAGCTTGAGTGGAGCAAACATCACCGAAGGCTGGAGCTGGATCAGCCACTGTGCCTGGGCTTTCTGAAGTGCACCATTCCTTTCAGAACCCAGAATCACTTAATAGTTGGGGTCTGTCATTTTTCTGTTTGGGTATTGTGCCCAGCCCATACACTCACACTCTACTAGGAGAAGCATGTACTCGGCAAGTTGCCGTGTTTTCACGGATTGTTTCTGACAATTGCCCATATTATAGGAGAACTTTGGAGTTTTCTTGAGATAAAGGAAATTGAAAGGGAATGTGGGAGTAGATGGCAGTCCTACAGGGCACTAATAGAAATTTCTTATCAGAATGAAATCATTTAAGTTTAATTATAAAACCAGGCCAGATTAGAATGGAATCTTATCTCAAATTTTAAGCTGTAGGTGATCTTAAATATTTAAAAAGAGAATCTAATCTAATCTCTTAGTGACTTCTGTCTGTAGTGTTTCACATGATTCACTGCTCTTGTAAGCTCCTGGTTTTGACTTTTTGAAATCTATGACTCTGACTAATTTGGTTTCAAAGCTTAAATACTTAGCTTGAACAATCTATCAAGTCCCTTCTATATTAAACTAACTAGAAAGTGTAAAATATTAAAATTATTTCTAGCTCCAATTTATCAAATAGAGTAAAACCTCAGTAATTCAGAATCAACAAACCTGGAATTTATAATGAATGGGAAGCCCCAGTAGTGTAAGCAAATGAACATAAAATTCCATTTCAAATAGAACTGAATTTGAAATCTTGCTCTACTATTTACTAGATGTGCAGGCTTTTTCATTAAATCATGTAAATGCTTCAGGCTTAAAATTCTAGCATGAGTAATAAACATCTGAAATCTCTCTGAATTTCTTAAACTCTGTATTTGAGATAAAAAAAATCTCTGTGTCAATACATGTAATTTTATTATAGACAATAAATGTGGTTCACAAAGCAAATATTTACTTCCTTGTATTAGGTCACAGGCTTTTCATAATACTGCTGATTGGCTATTGAAATACAAAGGGTATAATTCAAGATCTGTGGCATTACAATAAAACAGACACAACCCAAGGGAAATTATGACATAAATGAAATGAGCAGGTAAGTGTTTATTTCATTTCTTCAATTATTTCTGGCCTTCCCAATGGTATGGTGAGTTGACAACACTGTATTTATTTTTAGTCTCAATGAAAGGCAAGGGCTGTTTTTAGTGTATTACGAAAGGTTATCTTGCCTAGAGATTTTTATAAGTCAATTTTGGTTCTAGGAAGGCCATCCCATGTCTCCACGCTGTTTCCCGCACCTCTACTTTAATTAAAATCATATTTGAAAGTCTGCTATATGAAAAGCAGCAGTCTATATGATTTAATTTAGGGGATGTGAAAAAGCATATGGAAAATTGCCCCTGAATGAAAGAAACTTTTTTAAAAAAATGGAGAATGTAAGTCAGTAGAAAGAGCCCAGGTTTTGGATTCAAATAACCAGAGATTTAGCCTCAGCCTCGTTAAACCTTGCTATCATCATCTGTAAAATTGAAGACTGATTGTATGTACCTCAAAAATGTTGAAAGAGTAAATGAAATTAAGTTTATAAAAATGCTTCATTTGTTGGCAGTCACTGTGCAAGTGTTAGATGCCGTTCTAGAGTTGAATAGTTAAAATAAATCCAAAAAACATCATGTAGATAATAAATACTTGAAGGGATTTTAATTTCTTGACAGTATTTGTCTTAACTAATGGGTCCTTATTAATGTTGAAGTTGCTTTCCATGTATTTGCTGTGTTATCCTTTCCTGACCAGCTTGTTTAACCAACCAGGTAAATGAACATTCATTCATTCATAAACATTCTTGGGCACCTACAATGTGCCAGGCTCTGTAATAAGATTTTTGGATGCAAAAATTAATTGAACATGGCCCCTTTCCACAAGGAATTCACGTAAGAGTTTCTGCCTAGTGAGCCCTGATCATTCGAAATTTACAAGTTGTAACTAACTGAAACCTAGACGTAATGAACAAGGATCTCTTTAGGACTCAGCAAATTTAGGCTAATCTCAGAGGGTGCATGTCTCTACCCCTAATAAAAGCTGCTAAGCAGAGACACAGATAAGAGGAGGGGAAAGAGGAAGTAGCTCTGTGGGTGGATGATTGAATAGCCATGTAACAGCAAGACTGGAAGTTTAACTCTCTTTGTGAACCCACCCCGACTCCCAACTCTCCCGTATTAAAGTAAAGAAAATATCTACAAACATCTGTACTGTGCCTTTTTTCCCCCTCACTTAACAGGGTACCCCAGATGATCATCGTAATATAATTTAAGGTATGTTAAAATGTTGGGTATATTAAAATGAAATCAAAGGAAGAGAGTTGATAACTCCACCATCCTTAGGATCCCATTTCCCATGCAATAAAATACTATAACATTTTCTCCTTCTTTGGTAATCTTTTGTAATATAGTAAACTGACTAAAAATCCAGAATATTCTTTTCAGATTATTAAAAAAAATTACATTTGATTTTGGAGAAAGAAAACCATCTTCAACACTTACTTGTTGACATTATTAGGGTGATCCCTAAATCTAGCTACTAGGTTCATCTTGATCTAGGACTATTTGATATCGTTTATAAAATCAAGGCAAAGACTTCAAGTCCTTCCTAGCAAATGCTGTGAATTGACTCTTAATTTGCCTGTATATGGTAATGACAGACATTGACATTATGAATGAATTAACTTGAAGGTAAGCTAAACCCTCAATTCAGCCACTAAATTTAACTTGCTTGTCATTAAACCTTTAACTGGGCTGTTAATAAGTAACCATTTGTGCTAATTTGCAGTTTGAACATATTTATTACTCAATCTATTTCTACTCACCACTATCATACAGGATTTTACCTGTGACCTGTGAGTTTAGAATGATCAAGACCCACTAGATAAAAGCAAAAGGAAAATGAGTATCTTTCATGAGGGCACTAAGGCCTAGACAGGCTATAAAGCCATACAATAACCTATATCACATACAAACTGTTATGACTAACTGAATGCTATATTTTGAATTGAAGTGTTAAATGCCCTAATGTAAATAGAAATATTTATATACTCCAGTATGAACTGGAGGATGATTCCCTACCTACTGCATGGGTAAAACTTGACATTTGAGTTTCCCCTTTCTCCTTTTCTATTATTATTAGTAATAGCATTAGTTGTATAAGCATTATTTCTAAATAGATGCATTGATAAGGAAGGAGTATCAGTTCTCTTTGTACATCTAACACTTTACAGGGGAAAAATAGGTGTTTATTTTATAAATTTTTTTTGCCTGAAATTTAAAACATATCAAGAACTCAAACACTGAAACTGTCAGAGAGAAAAAAAAACAATGCTGGTGTTTTATTGTCTTCCAGTCATCAGGAATAAACTGGCCTGATTGTTATATCTCTGCTAGTTGATGAGTAAATATGTTGGCAGTTTTGATTCGAGCTTACAGCCCATGTTTTCTTCATCTGCACATGTCCAGTAACCTGAATTTTTGCTATTGAAGAAACATTTTAGACTAAATTACCTTTAGTAAATCCAGGTTCTAATGACCCACCTATATTTGTATAAATGGTGGATTTAGTTGAAGAATATCTTCATATATCATTTTTAATGTTGAAAACCGAGAAGTAGAGAAATCCTTAATATGGGAATTGTCTCCAAAGTTTAATCTTTTGTAAAGATGATTTTATGTGTCAGTGTCTGAGTGTATGTGTGTTTTCCCTTTTTGTTCATGGTTTGATAGCAGGAAACAACTGACCACATGCGTGTGTAATCATAACCAAGTGATAGGAAAGATACACACTTTAGAATATAAGGGGCGGAGCCAATAAGATAAGAAGGAATGTCAGGTTAAAAAGCAGGAGGGCTAGGCTCAGAAAACAAGACCATTAGCTAAAAACTCATTATGTCTTAAAGTATAATATCATTCACTACAGTATTATGTAACTGCTCTATTTTGTAACCACTTCCAGTTTCATGAATTCATGTGACCTAATCTTAAGAAAGTAATTTTTTCCCATTAATTTAGTAATTTCATTGACTGAACATCTGAATAATGCAAGTGGTATTTTGTGAGGTAGAATTTCATTAAATACATGTTAATTTCAGGAAGGAAAAAAGGCAAAGCGTTTTTCTTGATCTGACATGGGTTATGTTGAATAGCTAAAAATTCTTGTGTGTGATGCTAAAATTCACTCACATTCGTAAAAATTCTCCAGATTTTTCTTACCAAGTGTAACTATTCCTAAGTCCATCTTAATGAAATAAATTTTATTTTTGTATAATGACACCTTTACATTTTGCTTTAAAATGCCAGCCATGAACAAATGTGTATGCTAAGCTTTGCTTCATTGATCAGTGGGGCAGTGCAAAGATTTAATGTCTAAACTATTTATTAAGACTTTGGGGGAGTGACAAGTGGGCTTGGAAAGCTTATCTGCTCATTGCCACTGAGATTATTTTAAGGAGAATGTGGATTTATGCCTTAGTAGGACCACTGAAAGTAGTTACTCAGTGAAGTTGCTGATTACAAATCACAGTTGGCTACCAGCCCTAGGAAAGTGTTAGAGCTCAGGGAAAAGGAAGGAGGTCATGTGCTTGAGAGCTGAGCTCACAATCTAAACAATTAAATTAAATCTAAAGGGACAGGCAGAAATAATGGAAAGAGAGAATGATCTTTCTGTGCATCTGTAAATATGGCCTCAAGGATCTGCTTTTCCAAGTGTTTGCATTAAATTTCCAAGTCTTTTTTCTGGGTCTAGTCATCAATTTCACCTTCTTTGTTTCCTGCCTCCTTATTCATAATTAATGCAACTAACTAGGGCCTTACTCTATAACTGGGAATAGTAAAGTCAAATAAGCCATAGCCAGGGCTTAAGGAGCCTAAATACTACTTGAAGAAAGAAAATATGTATGTAAATTGCTGTTACTCTTTTATTCCAGGAGAGAAATCAAATGCTGTGAGAACTCAGGAACTTTATATTAATTTTAGATGCCAGGCCAGGATCTGGCAGAAATTTCATAGAGGTTGTGGCATTTTCTCAAGTTATTGAAAAGCAGAATTTTGACAAGCAAAGAAAGGCCTTCCAGGCTCAAAGACAGTGCAAATAAAGAAAGGTGTAGAAGTAAGAAAATTCAAGAAGTACGTTGTGCAGGTTTTCCAGAAGTATATAATAAGCACAGGAAATCACAGGAAGATATGGTCAGAAAGGAGACAGATGCTGGCAGATGTTAATACCAAAGCAAAAAGTCAGAATGGCTCTTGACAGTCACAGAGTGAGTGTCCTGGGCTCTGTATCTGTAGGGAGTGAGCCGTGTGAGACTATAGCAGGTCTATGTTTAGGGAGGAGAGGGCAGCAGGGCCAAGTGGGAAGAGATGAGGTCTGGATTGGGAAGTGGCAAAGGGCCCAACCTAAGGCCATGGAGATGACATTGTGAGAACAAGCTTGATTTGGAGCCTTTAGGATGTGGTCACCAGTGAGATGTAAAAGATGTTAAAGGAGCCTTAAAGCCACATGGAGGGTTTGAGCCTGTGTGTCTGGGTAACACATATGCCATCAACACCTGTAGAAAGCAAACTGATGAAGAGGTTAGAGAGGAAATAAGCCCAGTTTGGTTTGGGAAATAGTTTGACACAGCCATCAGAGTTCTAGCAGATGTTTAGTGTGCTGTTGGTTAAAAGTCTAGTTGATTCAGTAGAAGCAACAGGTAAGAGTTTAGGCTTTGTCAATAGAGGCACATAGTATCTAGAATGAAGTTGGTGACAGTTCTCTCCTATTCTGCATATTCAAACCATAACTGAAATTATTTTGAATTTCCTTTGGGACACCATGGTGCAATACAGATGGTAAAATTAACAAAAAACAATAATTCATTGAAAAATGATGAGGAATTTGTACCTCTTAACCTGGAATAGAGTGGTTCTCCTAGAGAATATGTGGGTTTCACCATTTGGAGAAGAGCCATGTGAAATTATTAGACTAATTTAAAATTGCCCCACTGATATATTGGGAACAATAAAACCAAATGGCAGAGTTGTAAAGAGATGACATGTGTATTGCCCTTGGCATACACTTGGCATTCAGTGCTTCTCATCTCTTAATTGTTACTCTTAAGAACAGCATTAGAACCATTGGACATCATGCCATAGACATAGATTTTGCCGTCCTATTGGAAATAACTTTTTAACAGTCAGAGCTGCTTGGTTAAATGGTCTGCCTTGAAAGCTGGTAAATTTGCTGTCAAATGCTTGCTGGATGAACACTTGGTAGAGATGTTATGGAGAAGACTTAAGGACTGGAGTGTGTGTGTGGGTGACAGAACTGTGAGGCCTCATTCTAATACTGAGGTTCACATGGTTCCAGGGAATGTGGAATGCAAACTCAGGGGAGAGGCTGGGACTAGAAATAAAATATGAAAATCTTCTACTTAGAGGTGACAGTAGTAGGTGATTGCCAAGTGAAAAATGTAAAGAGCAGTGAGCTTAGAATAGAGTCTGGAGTATATCTGCATTGAATGGGCATGTGGGAAAAGGTGGAAGCTCAAATATATACATATATATATTCATATGTAAGATGGTCAGAATGGAAAAAAGTATTAAAGAGAAAGAAGATACTGTAGTATGCCATGAAACCAAGGAAATGGAGCTGTTCTCAACCAATTTTATTCATATTTATAGTAATCTTTCAAAAACTATTCAAAAAGGGAGACAAGTTTAAGAAGGAAGAGCAACTGAGTTATTTCATGTGGCAGACAGGGTAAGATCAGGACCAAGGCAACATGTTATATTTTGCAATGAGAAAGTTCTTGTGATTGTCCAGAAAGCACTGGTGATTAATGGTTTATACATCATCTATTTCCAAAAGGTTTGAGGCAGCTTAAATAAAAGCGCTTTCACACAAGGCATTCAAAATGAAACAAACTAAAGATAAGACACAAAAATAAATAAATGGAGGAGAGGGATGAACTGCCACAAACATGGATAGGATTGTTACTTTAACAGGAGCAGAACATTTTACCTTAGGGTCTGGCTGCCAAAATAGGAGGGTTATGGGACAGGTTACCTATAACTCATTGGTTAATAAAAGAAAACAGTTTTCAGAAGAAATTCAGAAGAATTTCTATTTTCTGGCACTAAATTTTCTGAAGTGTATATCCCATAGATTCTTAGATAGGGAGGGTGAGCATAACAATGGGTCAGCCTGAAGATGCAGGCTTGCTTTGAGTTGCTGTTTATTTTTTAAGCCCTTGAAGGTCAAGTATGTTGTATTAGGATGGAGACTGTAAAAGACTACTTGGGCATTTGAAAAATCAGAATATAAGACAGCATTACAGAGGAGAACTATCTAGGTGGGAGATACCAGGGTAGTTAGTTACAGGAATATGAGGGAGAGGGGGCACTGAGTGCCTTGCAACCTCAGGTCCTTTGCACTTGCCACTCCCTCTGCCTAAAAAGCTCTCCTGATCTTTTTCACCATTTAAGTTTAAGTTCAAATGTCACCTCTTCAAAGAGACCTTTTCTGGACACTGTACCTAATGTTGGCCCTTCTTTATCCCTCCCTTCATTTGTAACTCTCTATTTTTTGCTTTATTTAATTTACAGCATTTACCTCTCTCTTAAATTATTTTATTTACTACGAGTCTCCCTCCTCCCATGAGATAGAACACAAACTAATATACAGAACAATGCCAGGAACAGAGTAGGTGCTGACTATGTTGAAGGAATGAATGCTTTGTGGATGGGGAAGGACTCAACTCAGGATGAATGTGGTAAGTAAGTAGATGGTAGTGCTGGTAACAGAGTAAATTCTCCCTAAAATGCTAGCTGAGAAGAGGTTGATGATTATGATGAGAAATTTTGTACAGGGAACTTTTAGAACACTGAGGTTTGGAAGAACACTGATTCTCCAAACATTTTTCTTACCATTCCCAAGGAGCCAGGATCCTCACATGAATGGTATATCCATGAATATTCATTGATCACATTTCTAAGGGGTTGAGCCTAAGAAGTAAGAGTACAATGGGCCCAACCTTGTGGCAAATTTCCTTTTATCTCCCTTTGGATAAGATTGTTTGATATTACCCATTTAAGTTTTGGAGAATATCTTTCAAAAACTGTATGCTATTTTACCATAAGCAATATTGTAGGACTCTTTCTAAGAATCATTAGATATTAGGTGCAACTTCTTTTATGATCCCTCCTGGCAGCTAACAATAAAATCCCTACTGTGTTCAAATGGGTGTGTACACACACACACGTGTGTGTAAGGAATGCATGGCATGTTGCTCACAGTATAAATCA
Organism: Smutsia gigantea; assembly: GCA_032199065.1. Lineage (NCBI taxonomy): Eukaryota > Metazoa > Chordata > Mammalia > Pholidota > Manidae > Smutsia > Smutsia gigantea. Next base: position 191,590 of record JAVSCE010012543.1, on the reverse strand, counting down.
AGGCACTGACACACAAAGAGAAAAACAGTGGTGCCAGTTGAGAGAAGACCCTTAGTATTGGAGAGGAACCTGAAGCTTGGAACCTAGAACCAGCAAGCTCATGGGAGCCAGGGGAGCAGGTGAGCCAGAGAATACTTTGAATGAGGACTAGTTGTTTGAAAGCTATGGAGAGGAGAGGGAACTGCAGCCTCAGCCGGAGCCTAAAACCAGGAAAACTTTCTTAAACATATATTGAGATTTAGAGAGAACTAAGTTTGTTGGCCGTTGAGAAGCAAAATTATCAATGAGGAAATCTAAGGGAAAATGCCATGGAGTTTTCTGAAGCATCAATTTTATTCATTTGAAAAAATTTTAATGTTTCCATATCAAAATAAAAGATATTAGAGAAGAGCATGTAATATCTATTATTTACCTATTCATTCATTCTTTCATTCACTCATTTCAGGGTAGACCTGGTGCTCAGAAACTTTGATGATTTAGGCCCTATTTTGGGCTTTATCTCCAGACTCCAGAGGAAAGACAGCAGTCCAGAAGTAGTAGAATTTCCCAAGGTTATGGACAGGCAAGGAATTTTAGACCACGGAGCAAAATAAGCTCAAAAGGCACCTTGAAACTATCTGAGTCCACAGAAATAATGGGTTCTTTTTTTCCCTCATCTCATCACTAATATTTTAACTCATAGCCAAAAGAAGGTGGTGTGGGGACAAATATCACAAATTGTTTTTTCTCTAATGGCTTCACTGGAAGCATCCAAAATGACAAAAAAGTGTTCACAGCTTAGAAAAACACAAAAACATTCAGCTAGTTTCTGTGAATACTGAGTGAGGTGTTTTGATCAAAATACTGATTATGCAGTGGTCATTTGGCCAAATATTTGATTGTTAAACAAGTAAACAGACTTTACCAATTATAAGTTTGTTAAATTATTCCACAAGAGAATATCTGATCTAATAAGTTTGCTTTTGTGTAATAAGCAAAAGTAAATTACCATAGTTTCAGACAGGTAAGAATGCAAGTTTAAAAATGGAAGTGAGCATTAAAAGGAAAAATAATCACCTCACAAGCTCATTGGAAAAGCAGTCTTTTGAATGCAGTATGAAATAAAGTAGATTTTCATGGGGGTAAATAGGAAGTTGAAGGTCAAATAATAAAAACAAAAGGAAGAATCAGTGTTTAACTGCAAATTTTTCAAACCACAAAGGAGAAACTAAATTCATAATCTCTAATGTTTTGTTGTTGTTTGTTGCTTATCTTTCACTGCATTTGGCTTTCATAGAAATAGTGGGAATGAAGAATAAGTGATTTGGGTAAAAGAATTAAGTAAAAGGGATTCATACTGAATTTTTGTTCATGGCTTAACCAGTGAAATTTCTCTTTTAACAAATATTTAATGAGCACCTACTGTGTGCCAGGCACTGTTCTGGAAGATTCAGGTTTATTAGAGTACAAAACAGATAAAAATCCTTGCCTCCATGAGGCATAGGTATTTGATCTTTGATTATTTTAATTCGCTCGTAGAGGGAATCCTTTGTAAAGCATTTGAGGTTTTTTGTAAAGCAGGCCTATTAAATGTATATATTCTTTCACTCCTATATCAGCTGCAGATGAGTGAGGCTTTGAATGAGGTTGTACCAAAGGCATGGTGGCTTTATCGGATTGAAATGTAATGGGAATTTTCTACATCTTAATTATTTAAAAAATTGACATGGCTTGATATCAGTCCATTTCAAGCAGTATATTGTACTACAAATATATTATTAATTGCAGTTCAATAAATATTGGCATGAGAGGTCAGAGGAAGGAAATTTCATTCTCCTGCCTTCTCTCATTCAAGGAAATAAATATATGGCTGGTAGCATCCAAAGTTCTGGGCACAAGGGGGAGAAGTGAGCTTACTTTTCTTAAGCTAGAAATCTGACTTCCCTCCAGGAATTTCTCAACAAGCTGCCTATTTTATCTTTATTCCTTAGCTCTTTCTTGCATTTGCCTGCCAAACTTGTTTCCTAGTGTTCTCGGCTCTGAGGTATATTTCAGAGGATTTAAAGCATAATTAAGTTAAGTAGAAGTGTTTTGAGATACATCAGAAAATTAAGTTCACATATAACAAAGGTAGAAAACCAAAAGGAGGATGTTCCTCACATGCATATTTAAGCATAAGATAGGAATGCAGTTTTACTGTGTCTAAGCTGTTGGAAAAATGATGTATGGAAGCTGTATAATATGCAGAGCCAGAATAGAAGTGAAATGAATACAAATGAATAAAGCTGTAAAAGAGGGCAGAGGCCATTGAAAATTATGAGGATGTGGCACATTTTTTTTTCCTGGCAGGTGTTTAGCAGATTGCCCTATAACTGACATGTACTCACAGTTTCCAATTATATTGTAGAAGAAGCAATATTTCCTGGAAGAACTCATTTGGAGCAATCTGAGGTCCCCTTTACCTATGATTTATCTTGGTTCATAATGACATATATAGAATCACAGGATGGCTTTGTTTTAAAGGATAGCAGTGAAGCAAGAAATGATGAATTATCAAGAGCTGTTAGGGATTTGATTGTTGCCAAAGGGAAATGAAGGAAAGAAATCTGATTGTATTCCAGGAAAGTAACTGTAGCTAATGTTCTGTTCAGTATTTTATTTGTTTTGCGATGATGGACTTGAGAAGATATTACAAGTATTCTACCACCACTTGCAATAATTTAAGACTAAACAGAGCAAGTGATATTTTTACAGCTGAGACTTTTAAATACAATTTTTTTTAAGTTATGTGTTGTTTGGGTAGAGTTAAATATGGTCATCCTGGTGTCTGATGATAGAAAATATAGTACAAACTTTTAAAAGTTTGTTTTCTACTTGTAATTGTTTTATACAAGCAGAATGAAAAAATCATTACAAAATTCATTTGGTTTAAGTTAAAAGAACACTTAAAGGCTCCATGGTGAAATGAACTCAGTTTAAATAAAATAATAAACTTGTTTTTGAACACTTCAAATGTAAACTAAATGTTAGGTGTTTGGAAGAGTAGATGGCACTAGTGGTTATGAACTTTAAACCACTAAGATGTCTCTTTCATCCTGAGATAGAATTCAGAACTGAGTTAGCTAAAGCTATAAAACTGCTCAGAGAACAACTCATGAATCCTAGCATGGCTGTAATATTCATATAGGATCACTAGCGATATATCAGGATGTGTCAGGTGGCCACTATTAGTCATCTAGATCGTTGATCAACAGTGTGTGTCTTACAAAATAGCGAATTCTCTCAGTACTGTTGGAGGACAACCCTTTCCTCCCCTTTCTTCCACCGTGCTCCTACCCCAAAAGACCAATACACTGATCTCCAGAAAATGGTTCTACTCTTCCACTTCTGGGCCTCTGCTCACACTTCCTTTCCTGCCTGGAATGCTTCCCTTCACTTTCTTAAATTCTGACATTCTTTTAAGGGCTAAGCTGAAGTCCTAAGACCATCATGTATCCTTGTCCAGCCACCTGACAATGACCTCTCCTTCCACAGAAACTGCCTGCATCACAACAAGGACACTGGTATTCTTGTCTTCTCCTTGGGCAAGCCCTTTTCCTTCCTATATTCCCCTCAGGGGGTGACCTCGGTCACCCACACTGGAACACCAGAGCCAACCTTGAGTCCCCTCTCACTCACACCCTACTCAGTATCTCATCTATCCCTAACCTAGGTTGAGTCTACCTGGTGAACACTTCTTACCTCTGTCCTATTTCTCTGTTTTTGCACTCCCAATTCACCAGCATCATTTTGCCTAGACTGTTGCAATAGCTGCCTTGCCTACACTCCAACTTCACTCAACCTGCCCTCTACACTGGTGCTGTCATGACCCACATATGACTCCTGATGCTACATTGGATTTATAAAGCATATGGCATCTCCCCATCACATGGATAAAATCTAAATACTTTGCATGGCCTTCTCCCTGATTCCTCCCTGCCTGTTTCTCCCCAGTTGCTGTTCTTCCCAAGCACCTTATGCCCGAGTCATGTTGAGTGAATGAATGAATCTTTAAAAATAAAATAGGCTATGCTATTATAAGCCTCCTTGTTTTTGCTTATGCTATTGTCTCTGGATGAATTGTTTTATTTGCCTTTATCTGCTTAGAAAACCTCACCATACATGTTGCCAAATTGCTCTGACTACTCTGGGCATAATTCTATGCTTGCTTCTCTGCAAGTGAACACTGGTACAGACTTTACCATCTCAGAGCAAAGTTACTAAACTTATTGAGAGTGGGGACTAATTTTTGGGGGGGTATGGGGCGGCAGGGGGAGAGCTTTTATTAAAATTCCATCACAAACAAAGGGTGTCTAATAAATATTTATTAGCTTCCCATGAAACTGGAAGCTTACATGTTGACACTCTCTACAATAGGCCATGCCTTATAATACGAAAACAAAGTAACATCTGTTGCCAGGTAGGCCAAGATTAGATTGGACTGATGAAGTAGACACATTTGGGATGCCTAGGGCAGATTCACTCAGGTTGGCCAGGTTTCAAATTCCATGAGGCTACCCTGCTTAAGGTTAGCATTTTGCTCTGAGTAAATCCCAGAGTCCTTATATCGACCTACATGGACCTATGTGATCGGTCCACCTATCCATCCTCTTGCCCCCATACCTCTCTGAATTCATCACCTTCCACTCTCCCCCCTTTGCTACCTTGTCCCAGCCTCATAGCTGTTCATGTATTGGGCCTCTATTCCCCCTTCCCGGAATGTCCTTCCCACAGATGTCCATGTGGCCCACTTCCGTAGCTCTTTTATCTTTACTCACCTGTCACCTTTTCAGGGACTCCTTCCTTGTCCACTATTTAAAACTGTAGGCTCCCACTCCTTTCTACCCCCTACCTTGTGTCTCTTTAAAGCAGTTAGAAGTTCTGTGTGATTTTTATGTCTTTTATTCATCACCAAATCCCAGGTACTAAAACAGAGCCTAGCTTAAAGTAGCCATTCAATAAATACTTCATGAATAAGGCAGTGAATCTATCTAACATGTGTAGCATTTCTGCTTATATATCCAACAATTATATTTCTCTTTGAGTAATCTTTATGTCCATGTCTAATCTCAGGTCTGGTTGTTGGTTAATGTCTGCCTTTGTTAAACATGTTCAGGATTTAGAGTCATGTATCTTTGGTTTCATTCCTGGTCCTGCCAGTTTCTAATTATGTGACCTTGGGCAAGTCATTCCATCTTTGTGGGTCCAGTTTTTCTTATTTGTAAAATAGGGCTGATACCTAGTGAATCACTGGGACTGTGACAAATACTTGCACAATGATAAAATTCTGTAAACATGTCAGAACTATTTTCTGTTAATTATTTTTATTATCTATGTGAGGATCTGAAGAAGCAGCATGATGTGATTAAGACTTTAACATAAGCTTCAAACAGACATGTATGTGAGTTCTGTCTCTTCTGCTTATTAGCTGTGTGACTCTGAAAAACTTAATTTGCCTCTTCTTCTAAGTAAAGAACTATTTTATCTCAGAATTCATTAAAATACCAAAGGCAGTGATATGCCATGTTTCAAACAATTCTACATGCACATTGTTTTTCCACATTTTAACATCTCAAAACTCAATATGCACTCAACAATTTCAGAACTCAGTATGCACTCAACAATTAATAATGTCTTTGGTTCAGTGAAATGTGACATCTACTTCAAAACTTTTATATGTGAAATTGCATTTCAGAATCTTTCGGGTCACTCTGACAATTTTAAGATATCTGTCTCTCTTCCTCCATTGGGAAAAAGTGGCTTTCCATGAATAATAATATAGTGGCAAATTTTGTCTCAAAATGTTTAGTAGCCATTAGCTTGCAAGGGAGAAGTGATAAATTTACTTAAGGCATTAACCATGAAGTAATTGGCTCAGTTTATTTCCTTGTAATAAGAGGAGGGCCCTTTGCTTTTCTGGATCCCTCTCCTTGTATCTTCACCCCTAGTTTGGCTTACACTTTCTCTTCCCTTTGGTTTGATCTTGGAGAATAAGAATAGAAGAATATCCTGGCAACCTCAGCAACTGCACTTTAGCATAATATGGTTGCTAGGAGAAAAAGGTAGCTGCATGTGAGAGTACATGTGTCTCTGCCGTCCTGGAGGAGCCACTGGTCTGTGGCAGAAACCTGCAGCTCAAAGCAGCGTTCTCCACCCCGCATTCTGTGGAAGGGTATGAAAAGAGAATTACCTTATGCCCTCTTTCAATGAGTGGTAATATTTTATGGCCTATTTTAAATAAAATATGAACATAAAGGGAATAAAAAACTTTCTACCAAAGATGTCATCATAAAGAAATGTAACATTTCAGCCTGTTATTCCTTAGACACTCTTGTGTTCAACTGAAATTACTAATGCAGTGTTATTATCTATCTGTAGGTCATTATTCAAATGTCACATCCTCCTGTATATCTTGTCATTTCTTGTAGTGTCCTGGTTTTCAGTTAACAGAATTAGAAAAGAATAACTGAAGAGTGCTATGTGTCGCAAGAAATTCTACACACATTATCCATGTTCTTTGTTCACTCAACGATAAAAATTCTGAGATGATGTAGTATACTTTCATAATGATTTGTAATAGAGAAAGCTCATTGCACAATTCATTTTATTCATTCAGCAATTATGTATGAGATTCTACCAAGTGCCAGCCACTGAGTATCAGGGCAGTGGCTAAAAATAAATATTTTAAGATAGAATGCATAAAACAAGACACACACACAATGAAAATAGAATGCCTAATGTTTGCATCGTATTTTTCATTTGCTTGAGGAGGGCACAAAAATGTTTTGGGCTTAGCCCTTATTAGCATTTGAAAGAAAGTAATATTCAGAAAAATAAATATTTTTGGATCATCCACATAGGCCAGCCCTCTGTTGCCAGCTGTGATCAGATTCCTCCATAGACATTGCAGGCCTGGAGGAATGCTAAGGGAGCACTGTTGCCTATGATGTTTGATAGCCACTGGAGTGAGACAGGCTAAAGAGGTCAGTGAACTATCCCTGGATAATTTTAAGGAAACTTGAGCTGTCTGTCCTACCTGTTTTTATTCTGTACTTGATGGGTTATAGACAAAGCCTATGACTCCATTACACATCTATTACATTCTATATCTGCATTTTTTAAACTAAGGAACATGTGATTCTGTTCACCTAGCTGAAAGTGAAATTCAGCGACTCTCATTCTTCCCTTCTCTGGAGAATCGATTAACCAGATTGATGTGTAGCAAACTCTTCTAACTCATGGGCCCATGCCAACTAATGCTTTATTTTTTTCACTTTGATCTAAATATTAAAAAATGAGAATGTTAGCCCCATTTGGGTATACTTCAATCCAAAACAAAAATGGAAGTAGGTTACAAAGTAATGTGAATGTGACTTCAGTATGGAACTTAAAACATTTTTTTCTATGAGTAGAAAAGACTAAAAATTTATGTCAAATAAAATGTCCCAGCACAGTTAATTATTCTACCCTTCGTAGGCCAAATCATATCTCTAGGAATGTAACAACTGTAAAACTAGTCTTTCTGTGGGTTCACATGTGTTTGTGTACATATACACACCTTGTATTTGTAATTTTACTTGACTTGGAAGATGTGTGACCTTTGCCAGTTTTACTCCTAGAGAAAACCAGAGATGAAGTGTGTTTCTGGCATGTTACATGTCTTATCTTCCTTACTGGTGTCCTGTCTGACTCTCTCAGCATCATCTTGTGTCCACTGCTAGACTATATTGAAGGGGTTAGGTGGTAAGGCTTATCACTTCCCTTAATAGAGACTGTGAAGGAGCAAAATACCTCTGAATTACAAGGCAGCTCGTTTCATTGATGGAATGCCAGACAGTGAATTTGGTATTTTGCTGATAGGTACCACTTCATAACCACCAAATACTATTAACTGCTAAGGTCAGTTCTCCAGTGTCCATTTCCATTTTGTGAAGGAATTCTGCTGTATACAGAAATGATGTCTGCTTTTACTTCTAAATCAATAATAGCATACAGTGTGGTCACTAATAGAATATATAGTAGAATGGGAATGAACTTTGAAGTCTGTCAGACTAGGTTCAAATATTAATTCCAGTGCTTAGAACATGGGAAAATTGCTTAAATTAAAATTGCTTAAATTATTTGAAACTTGGGTGTTCATGTGAAAAGTGGAAAGAATTACTTGAAACTTGGGTTTTCATTTGTAGACTGTTAGAATTATAAGGAATAAATGAGGTAGATTAAAACATCTAGCAATAATGTCTAATAAGTACTAGTACTTAAACGATTATTTCCATTACTTTTGCTCTCTGAATCCTAATTCCATTTATAACATTTGGTTCTAGTCATAGGTCGATTTGGAGGATTACATTAGGATATAAGCAAGCATCTAGGAGAAATAAGATTCTGGAAGAAAGAGTAGATAAACTATAACCAATTGAAGCATAATGCCTCTTGCACAAAAAGAAATATATGATATACCAAAAAAAGCAGCAGTGTATGGCACATGAATAAAAGTATTTTGCCTTTCAATACATAAGTTGCCTGGTATTACTCTCACATAAAATCTTGATTAATCAGAACACTCAGGGATAGGAACTCCTAGTTAAATGATCTGCTCTGTTAATTAAGGCTCAAAAAGTCTTCTTTAATTTCTTGGGGAAAACTCCTGTCAAGGTGAAAATGTATTAATTTGCTTTTCTTCCCCATCAAGGAAAATGTCCTGAATATAGTTTTCAATTTGGGAACTTGTAGCATTTCAAAAAATATTAAAACTAGTTTTCATTTAAAGAGCTATAAATTTAAAGAGAAGAAGCTGAACTCGGAGTAGCCAAGTAATGTTGAGGAGTAGCATGCCAAGTTCTATGATAAGTCCTCACGTATTTTCTCATTTACTCCTCATAACCACTCTGAGAGGTTGTGGGTAAAATTGCAGTACTTCCAGAATCTCTCACCTGGCTTTAGTGCATCTCCATAGATAGGTATTTCCAGGGGCTGGAGAGGAGTAGTCCATCTCCATATGAATAGGTAATTACAAGGGCCAGCGAGGGCTTATCTGGACTAGAGAGGTTGGGTGGGGGCCTCTTCTGCAGCCAGGTTGCCAGAGACACCGGGGAGCAGAAGTGGACAACTGCTTGTAAGAAATAAGCTTTATTTCTCCCTCTAACTGATTTCGGTTTCAAAGGTATTTGCCTGGGATTTTCTCACCTGAGTTACAGAAGTATTAGTCCCCTTGTGGAGAAATAATTGTACAAATAAGAAAAATGAGGTGCAGGGAATTTAGGTACAATGCTTACAGTCATTGAAATAATGAGTGGTGCAGTCAGAATTTGAATCCAGGACATCTGTTTCATAAAAACCTAACCTTTTTTTTCACTCAAACTTTTTTTATTGTTCTTCAAGAAGCCACTGATAAATTACAAAGTTGCTTGGATTTCAGCAAGACAGAAGCTTGGTATGGGCAGAATGCATACTTCATCTAAGGGCAGATATAGTTATCCTATTGATAAATACATTTTTAGAAGAGAGTTTTTTTTCTCACAATTATTCTTCTCATAATAGCAGGGTAAAAAAAATAATCAAATTAAGTCAGAGTTAGACTTATTTTAACTTCATTTTTCCTCCAGAGATAGTTAAAATTTAGTCCATATAGTCTCCACTAAATCTCCTTTTAAAAGTTTTGAAAGTACCTAAATGTGAATCAATAAATATTAAATATTAAAAATAAAGAGACAAAACCACTTTTCACTCAACTCTGCAAGAAGAGACGGAGAAGGAAAGGTATGAAAGTCAAGGCTTCATTTAAGAAGCGTTTACTAGGGAGTGAGTGGATTGGACCTTTATTTCAACTAGGTGCCAAGTGTATATGTGTATCTTGCTAGCGTGTTCATTTTCACTCTGCAATACACTATGTCTAGAGTGATTGTATGATTTATCATTCAAGTCAGTTTAATTTTTAGAAAGTGAGAAAGGCCACAGGAAAGTTGTCTTGAGCCACGAGATGTGAATATGAGCAATTCCATGCAAATCAGAATGAATGGACACCTAACAGTGACCCCCAGAATCACCCACTCAGGTAGTTTTGGCCCTTCTTTCTCTTTCACTGCTTCAGTGATCCTCCTTATAATTCTTCCTAGAGACATTATTCTCAGGTAGTCCTTATTGTTCACCATTGCTTCTTCCAGACCAGTCTCTCTCCCAGCTCCCTAAAAATCTCCAAATGTGAACTTTATGTAATTGGTTTATGTCACCCTACACTACTCAGCATTGCTATCATCTGCTTATTTCCTGTGTCACACTCCCTCATTTCTCCCCATTTTTGCTCTTGGCACACTCATTCTCACAACCTTACTCCTATTCTTAATTCTTGTAGAGATCCATCCTAGAATTCCTTTACCTCTTCTTTCCCAGTGACCTTGTCCTCCATTGTATGCTAGACACTCATTCCCATGTCATGCCTACTTAAATTGACACTTGGCAAATTTCTGCAAGTCCTCCAAAATCTCAACATTGGGCAACCCCTTCTCTGCCCCGACTGCCTGTATTACTAGCTCATCCTTCTCCCACACATCAGCAATCCTTCGGCCACACAGGGACCTAAACTCCATGAATTTACTACCCATCATCCCCTTGATGTCCTCTCATTCTAGGGTGCTGTAGCTTTTGAAAAGTTCATATTTGGATCACTATTGTCTAAACCGCACTAAGTACATAGTAGCTGTTTAATAAATGTTTGTTGTAATGAACATATAAACTCATAGGTCATTTTTCATTGTTTTTGTTCCTAGGAACTATTTGATCATTCTCTCATGCAGTTATGATACATATTTTATCAAAAGCCGCAGCTGACTAGTTTACTACATTTTCCATGATTTGTCAAGGAACAAATTAATCAAAGTGCCTATTAAGCTATTACATTTCATTCTTAAGTTACAATCCAGCAAGATACTGAGTTGAAACAGCCACAAAATAAACAGGTTCTAGATAGTTCCCCTATCGCCAACGTAATATTTAGAGGGAGAGGCCCTGTAATGAAGAAGGAGTAGTCTCTACCTTTGGCCATGTTTTTCCATTGCTTTCTGTCATCTTTCTGAAATCCATCAAGAAAAGTTTATTTATCTGAAATTAACATAGAGGTTGAGGTTTTCAGTTTTAAATGAATCATTCCACATGAAGACATAAAGGCCTGTTCTATGACCCTTTGATTCATCAAACTTGAAAGGTCAACATTTTATAGTGGTGCATTTTTCCATATAAAAACAAATATTCCTGTTTTAGAGGTTAATATGAACTATTATTTATGTGGCAATGGCCACATAGCTATAATAATCTGTGAGCTGAAAGAGACTTGAGATCATCATGTAGTTTGATCCTCCTGTTATAGAAAAGGAAGAAGAACCCTGTGAGATTAAGTGGGCACCTTAATGCAGTAAGGAAGTGAAGAAGCCAAGTTGACATCCAGGGCTTACAATTTGCAGCAGCTACAGCTTATTGAGTGTTTAAGTTGGTAGCAAACACTTTGCCAAGCATTTAACATGCATCATAAAATCCTTATGGTTAGGTGGTACAGTAAGTCTTTTTATCCCTATTATTTTTTTCAAATCAGGAAACTGCCCTAACTGGCTATGTAACATTTCTGTATTACACAGCTAATAAGGGACAGAGCCTGACCTCAGCTCCTGGAGCTCACTTTTCCCCAACACTCTATGCCCTTTCCAAGCCTGTGCCTTAGCATGTGATGTTTCTTCCTCCTGGCAGGCCTGCTAGCCTTCTTCCCTCATCTTTAACACCCAACTGAGTTGTCACTACCTCTGGAAGCCACTCCAGACATCTCCTCTGGATGCCAGTAACACTTCGCTCATACTGATGAAGCCCTTCTGTTATAGCATTATGAATTACCTGTTTATGTGTCTTTCTTTCCACAAAACTGTCAGCTCCTTGAAGATTCTGTCTTATTTTTCCTTTATATTTCTTGGACTTAGCATGTATCTAGGACATAGATTATGCCCAACAAGTATTAGTTGGTGACTATAACATAGGATGAACTATGTGTTTTAGGTCTGAAGCTGATAGATTCATATTTTCATGGCTGAAAATAGTTTGGATGCTAAGTATTGTTTACAGTTGTTTGCAAACTACAAATATTTTTATATACTTTAGATAATCAAGGGGCTCCCCATATGGAGAGTTGTGCCTTTCACAACTCAACAAATATTAATAATATATAATTAGATCATTTTCTCAGAATCTTCCCCAAATTGGAGATATAACATTCTGGTAACCAGTTTGAGATTCTTCTTCTTAAGATACGTATTTCAGAGAATCATCTGGAGTAATTTTAGAAATTCATTTCTGTATCACCATAGAATAGAGTATATAATTCAAAGCTACTATACTATAGATTCAATTATTAAGTGAATAATCTTCCCAAGAGTAAATATATCTGGCATTAAGTTTCAAAATCACTTATTAAATGCCGCATTTTTCCACAATACAAAGCAGAAGTATTTAAAACATAACAATATCATCTCAGGCATGGTTATCCTGTTTTACTCAGTTGTAGTCATTTTATTTCTGTTTTTTTTAATATTTATCATATGGTGGCCAAGATACATATCCTTAAAGTACTTTGAATAGACTCTCTTTAATATCAAATATATTTCATTATGAAACATAATGATTTTTCTCTCTCAGCAACTCAGAATCTCTAAATAATTTTCCAGCAAATGAACAAAACTGAATTTCATAAATACTGTGTACCCTCAGAGAGTAAGTCACTTAAACTTGCTTTTTTACCCAAATTATTGTAATTATTTTCTAAAGAAATATTACTTATAGTCAGAATCACAGAGGCAGAAAGTAGAACGGTTGTTGCCAGGAGCAGGGTTGGGGGAGAATGGGACTTATTTAATGGGCATAGAGTTTCCGTTTTATAAGATGAAAATAGTTCTGGAGATGGATGGTGGTGAGGGTAGCACTTTATGATGTATTTAAAACCACTGAACTGTACACTAAAATGTGGTTAAGATGGTAAGTTTTATGTTTGTATATTTTATCACAATAGAAAAATTTAAGTTATAATCATCTCAAAGTTTGTTAACCCTGGAAAAAGTGCTCATGTGAAATAAGAGTTGTTCAGTGATGTTTACCAAAATTGTGTCATTGAAAACAACTCAAGGACATGGATTTCAACACTGATATCATTATTCAATATATTTATTGAATACCCACTCTATGTCTAGCTTTCTGCTTAGATCCTGGACGATAGTTTAATTTAAAAAAACATGCTACTTACCTCAGTGATTTCACACTGAATGACATACTAACTAGAACATAGGGATCCATACACAAAAATAAATAGCATGTCCATGATAGATTAATAAAATTGATATGCATATTCCAAAGAAAATATGGCGACTCCTTCAGAAATTCCTACAAAACATACCAAACACATATTAAACTCTTAATGGACACATCTGAGATTTTGTGTTATTATTAAAATTGTTATTGTTTGGAGATAAATGTTTATCTGATATTTTATTTATGAAGATGATTTTAACTACAAAATGATATGTGAACGTAACTATGAGAAAGATGAGACATTTTAAAAATTAAATGTTCTAATTCAAAATGTTTTATAGAGCTTTGATAACAAAACTGGATATTATCTACAGAAAACTCAAGTTATAGAGCTTTAATTGATAACAAAACTGGAATTTGTCTTGATAAAACTCAGTGGAAATGTGTTGTATAATTATCCCCTTCTCTACGAAGTCAAGACTGTGTTGAATTGGTGCCCTTCTGGAGGCCTCTTTGTTCTCCCCGTCCCTGTGGATCTGTAAAGTATGTGTACCATTTGTCCTGCTCTTTAATTACCTCCCCCAAATGTTTCAGTATCCCTGTCACTTGAGCCATTCTTTACTCCTCACCTTTGGACAAAGGTGAGGAGTGATCTAAATCAGGAGTTTGGTCCCTTGCCTGGTATTTGAGGAGTCTGTGAAAAACAATGTAAGCTTTCTTTTTGTGGGAAAAAGAAAGATGCACCAAACCAATACTAGCGTCACTAGTGCCACAGATATTTCATTTACTTAGAAAAAGGATCAGCATACTGGATACCAGTGAGAAGACGTCCTTAGAGAACTGTGAATTTCTGAGATACAGAAAGAATTGGGTCAGATTACCCTAAAATCTAATATGCAGTTTATCTCCATATAGATACCATGAACATAGCATTGAAAATACCCACTATTGAATGACACCAGCCCAATACTTTTTTGATGTATTGCAATTATTATGTGCAATAGTTCAAAGAAAGTGTTTCAAGTACATAGTACTTGGCTGTAAGACTAATTAATTCCCGCCAATAATAACATTTCTTAAGTAACATCTTTCTGTTTCTTGGTTTCCCCCAAGTTATTTGTAGTCATTGGTAGACTCCTCCCTGATACAGGAGAGTGAAAATTTAGTACTCTGAAGTGCTGATAATGTCAGGGGTTAGTCCATTTTACTTTAACCCTTTTACTGATTTTCAAATGAAAGCACATCATAGCAGGAAATTGAAATCATAACTGCTTCTGTAACACTTTGTTCCTCAGGGGGTGCTTGGACTAAAAGGAATGTACAACAGCAAAACACATTTAAGGTACAAGTTATATGAGTCATCAGTCTCTGTGTAATTCTAAAACATTCATAAGCCAAATTGTACTGGGATAATTTGTGAGCAATGTTCTGACCTCTACCATTCCCACGTCTCACTTGACTTTGTAGCTTAGAGGTATTTTTTTTTAGAGGTATTTTTTAAAGTGGACTGTGTCACTCTGATTTTGTGATATCCCAAGCGCATTCTGTTCCAAGCCATGTGTAATTGTACATTCTTTATCAAAATGCAGAATAAGCAAAGATGGAGGTGGGTGAAGAAAGAAGCACTCTAAAACAAAACAACCAAATTAATGGAGTGTTACATTAGAATATTGGTATCAAAATATTTGTAGTTTCTTAGAGCATGATACAACAGATATGGATAAAAGTTTCAGTGTCAGCCAAACAGAAAGAATGCTTTTGACCATTCTAAAGAAATGCTACTGAAGTTTTCAACTGCTGCTATGAAACTCTTCAACTGTAAAAAAATGCACCTATGTATTTAGATATATAAACAAAACAGCATTTTCTTCAGACAGAAAGAATTATCCAAAGTGGACAATCATATACCTTGTAAAAGTCTAACATAGTGCATGTCTAGGTCAGCTAAAAGATGAATTATGTCTAGATTTTTAAAAGAAAAAAAACCTAAGTCCAGTGATCTTTTGAAATTTTTTTAATGATTGGCTTAAATTGAAATTTTAATGTAGTAGTACCTATCAGCCTTAGGATATTTCCAGCTGAATCTGGACATGGTATTTCCACCAATTTCTTAATGTACTCTTTGTTTATCATCTAAGAAGCACATGGCTTGATCTAAAAATGTGTTTTGTCAAATACTAATTGAAAATTGCTATTCTTTTTTTTAATTCTCCCAAATTTACAGAATATTATTCAATGGAAATAGCATTTTGAAGCCAACTATTTGCATTAGAACCTTTATACCTAAATTATGGATTTAAAGTGTTGTGTCTTTGCATACTATATAATTATGGGAATATTAGTTCAACAACCATTAATGAAAATATTTCCTTAAAAATATTTATGGGGGACTCTCTTGTCCCCTCCTGGTATGAGCTGGGAGCTCTGTACTCTCACTCGATCTCTAAATAAAAGCCTGTACCTTGCTCTCCAAAAATATATATATATATATATTCATGGATTTACACATGACAAAATTATATGAGGTAGTTCTCCAAACTAGCCACTTTTTTCATCTTCAAAAGTAGAATTCAGTATCTCAGTACATCTATGGTGCACATCTTAGGATCAGTTGTGCTTTGAGATGATTGTATTCCTAGGCAGCAGCGTCACATGAAGGCCATATAACAGTGAGATTAATTAGTAGGGATCTATCCCAGATTTGTGCTATTTCTAAACTAAACTCCTTTTTCTCATAACTTTCTGACCTATAGAATTAGGTAATTAAAAAGGCTAAAATTGTCTTTAAGATATTTTTAAATGTTTAGATTATTTACTCTTTATACTGTCACCCTTGTCTAAATCACTGATTTATTATTTTATTAATTGTTGAATGGTCTTATTGTAGACATTAGCAACTAGGCTGTGAAAAGTACATTTTTACCTCTACCTTTTGTAGACGTGGACATCCTTATTAATGAAGTTATCAGCATCCCTATTCATTTTTCATTAATTGATTTTTTTTTACCTAAATCGACTTGTTTCTCTAACACTGTATACTAAATAATATTTCTGAAAAGGGAACTTCAAACTAGGAATAATAAATTATGATTCTGTAAGTTTCATATACTGTTCAGCCCTTAAGTTAATCAAAGAGATGTAGGTCAAGAGTAAAATGGTGCTGCCCAAAGAATCATCTGTGAAAGATTATATGGACTATATGTTGATGTCCGGAAAAGATTCATTAACACTTTACCTTTTATCTGGAAAAAAGGTTTCATAACACATTCAGTAGACTCAGCTGAGACATAGTAACCAGCATGTTATAAAAATTATAAAATGAACTTTTAAATTATATATATTTATGTTACATAATTATGTGTTATTAAAAAAATTGAAAGGATCATCTTTCTCTTTGCTCCACTCATCAGCTAAAATATTAGATGATTTTTTCCTTTAGCAGACTGTAAAATGAGTGGGTAGTGGGAGAAAGACCAAGTTCAAACAGATCATTAATGCAGTTAATTGCCCTTGAAAAAGGAAAGATTGTGCAATCATCTGTATCAATTTCAGAACCACACTTTTTGTATATATCTACCCAGATTTTCTAAATACCACTTTCTTACACATGAAGGGCCATGCCTCCTTGATGTGTTGTTAGAAGAAGCAGCATTCACCACATGACTGAATCATCCCTAACCATTCTTTCAATACCTAATTACCAATACTGCAGTTAGTTTAAATCCATGGTTTTCAGCTTTATTAAAAATGGACTTTGTATTTCCAGATGAAGTGGTATTTAAAATTCTAATTTCAAGAATATAAATGTATTTTACTAATTGGATTCAATTGGCAAAATGAGGACACAAATCTATTTCTGCCTACACAAACCCCATAATCAGTCAATCAGTCAAGATATGTTAAATATGTGTTTAAGTACAAATATGTGTTTTATGATACATCCTCAACAATATTGCCGGTTGGCCAGTTAGCTCAGTCAGTTGGAGTGTGGTGCTGATAACAATATTGAAGGAGGGAAGAGAAATTACCTTTGGCTGATCAGAGATTTTGAAGCATTCCTGAAAGAAACAAGAGGAAACCACAGCCTAAATCAATGTTCGAAAAAACTTTTGTAGGTTGGGAAAGTTCTAGAGATTCTGCAAACATACAGTCACAAAATACATTGGGTAGGATATGCTCCTGGGAAAACCATTAGGTGAGCAATGAAACTACATTTGGATCAGTTGTGTTATTACTCATTCCTTTTCCTCTTATAATTATCTGTGGGCAGCTGCAGTGTTTACCCCAGGCTAAAGTATCTAATATGGCCTATTTAAAAATACATGGTACTATCTTAGATGGCTTGTAACCTGAAATATAAAATAGATAAACCACATACTCCAAAGTTAAGCTACCTTACACCTTACCCCCACCATGCCATACTTTGCACCCCACATCACCAGAAACATCTGCACATGCTCATGGTCAACCAGGGAGTCTCATGTATCAGGATGAGTAGACAGTCAAGGAAAACAAGAAAGATGAGTATCATGAAAAAAATGCAATAATGCCAACAAATGAACTGAGAAAAAAAAATGATTTTAAAATAAAAGTAATGAATTCCTGAAAGTTCAGATAAGATATATCTCATTCATAAAATAAAAATAAATTTATAAAAGGAAACAATTAGGCATATTGGGAATTAAAAAACATTTAAAGAAGAAAAATGTATATTAATTTAAGTTTATACATTTGTAAACTTAAGAATAATAGGTTAGGTTTAATGCACATGAAATGTTTAAGCAGAGTAATAAAACTAGGGTTCTGTTTTATATTAGAGTCAGCATCTATATGTTACTGTTACATAACAGATTACCCTAAAACTTAGTGAAATCAAATAGCTCAGTTTCTGTGTGTCAGGCATCTGGGCATAGTTTATCCCAGTGTTTGTGGCTTCAGTTCTCTCCCAAGGCTGTAATTGGGGTGTCAGCTGGGGCTCCAGTCATCTTAAGGTTCAACTGGGGAAAAAAATCTGCTTCCATACTCACTCAGTGGGTTCTGGCAGGAGCCCTCCTGTCCCCTCTGGCTGTTGGCTGGAGATAGTGATTCTTTGGCATGTGGGCTCTGCTACAGAATGGCAGTGAAGGGTGTGTTTGTGTGTGGTGTATGTGTGTGTGTGAGAAAGAGGCCAAGACCAGCCATGATCTTTTTGTAACCTAACCTCAGGAGTGACATCCCAACACTTTTGCCACATTCTGTTCCTTAACGGTGAGTCAGTAAGTTCAACTATATTCAGGAGGAGAGGATTACACTCTTGTGTGAATACAGTGAGTCAGGGATCATGGGGGGGCCATCTTAAGGTTCTCAGAAGTCTCCTCCCATTCATTACATCAGCTCAAATCCCAGAATCTCATTCTCTAAATCAGACCCAGATGTGGTGCTGCTTAGGCATAGTTCTGTATTACAGCTCATTGAATACTTTTCTCTTCATCTCTAGACTAAGGAGACAGGCTACTGATCTCCCCATTCACCCAATGTACAAAGGTAGGACAGGCAAAGATAACCTCTATAGGCATTTCTCCTCAAAAAAGGAGGAAATAAGAATTCAAAAAAGTCACTGCTCCATAGATATTCTGGAATCCATTTGGGAAAATATTGGACATTCTTGATTAAGTCTCAAAGCCTAAGACTAATTCTCCATGGCTCTCAGCTCTGCCTCTGAGTCATCTTCCCTTTCTTTTGAAAGGTGCATGTGTTTGCACCTTAGTATGTGCAAATGTTTGCATTTATAAAAGACAAGAGGATACGTTTGTGTATCACTGGACAACTCAGAAGACTGGTGAGCTTGAAGGAAGCACAGAATTTGCTCAGTCATACTTCCAGATAGTGTCATGAATTAGCTTATCGTGAAGCATCGAGAAATAATTAGTGGTACTGGCTATTGGCCAGATTCCTGGGTTCACACCAGCCATCTGTATGGTTAGTATAGAGAATGTTATGTGACCAACGTCTCTGTAATTTAGTTTCCTCCTGTATATGATGGAGTTAAGTAACTACAGTGCCTGCCTCTTAGGGTATTTGTGACAGTTAAACAATTTATTATATCCAGTATTCTTATAATATTGTCTGCTGCCATTAACATTAGTAATAATAATGCATAAGCATTCTTGAAAGATGATCTACTCTGGAAAGTACACTGTAGGAGTTAGGGTTTCCTTCTGGGTAGCTGTAAATATGTTATCTATCATAGTGATTGTAGCATCCCTTCTTCTCGAAATCTTTTAAAACAGGATTCATAATTTCTTTTCAGCATAATGGGCATGCAGGCTGATTTGTAAAGTGAAAAATGAGATCAGTGATCACTGGTGTTCTCTTTTACCCTGGCGATTCAATAGTAATTTTTCTCATGCTTAGAATTAACTTTCAGATAGCCTGTGAGTTAAAGAATCTATATATATTTTTTACTGTAACTACATTTATTCACTTCTAATTTTTCTGTTATTATTACTATGCATTTTACTTCTGTGTATTTTGTAACCCCCAAAGACATGATTATTGTTTTAGATGTTCAATATTCATTTATATTTACCCACTTTAGCCTTTACTTTTCTCTTCGATTCCTTCCTGTATTTCCTTCTCTCCTCTGGGATCACGTTCCATCTGTCCTTTGGGGTTTCTTTTAGTTTAGGTCTCCAAGGGATTGGTTCACTCAGTTCTTGTTTATCCAGAAACATCTTTATTTGGACTTCAGTTTTGAGGAATATTTTTATTGAATATAAAATTATGTGTTGTCATTTTTCTTTCAGTCCTGAAGGATGTTTTCCCAATGTCTCTGACTTACAATATTTCTGTTGAGGAGTAACCTGTTATTTTAATGTTGCTATTTAAAGATATTACATCTATTTTTTTTTAATTTCTGACTGATTTTTAGATTCCCTCTGCTTTTTCAGAAACTTTAGTATTCTGAGCTTAGGTGAGGGCTTTTCTATTAGTTCTTTGCTTGACTGTATGCAACTTGGGGTTAATAGGGCTTCTTGTGCCCTATCTTTTGCAGGTCTTGGAAAAGTTTTACTATCATTCCTTCAAATAATTTTTCTGCATTTCTTTTTCCTTTTCTTTTTACCATTGTCTCATATGGTTTTTTTTTTTGGTATCATTAATGTGCAATCACTTGAACACTATGGTTACTAGACCCCCTATTATCAAGTCCCCACCACATACCCCACTATAGTCACTGTCCATCAGTGTAGTAAGATGCTATAGAATCATTACTTGTCTTCTCTATACATAATGCCTTTCCTGTGTCCCCAGCTGCGGCATTACGTGTGCTAATCGTAATGCCCCATTTCCCCCCTTATCCCTCCCTTCCACCCATCTTCCCCAGTCCCTTTCCCTTTGGTAACTGTTAGTCCATTCTTGGGTTCTGTGACTCTGCTGCTGTTTTGTTCCTTCAGTTTTTTCTTTGTTCTTATACTCCACAGATGAGTGAAATTATTTGATACTTGTCTTTCTCCGCCTGGCTTATTTCACTGAGCATAATACCCTCTAGCTCCATCCATGTTGTTGCAAATGGTAGGATTTGTTTTCTTCTTATGGCTGAATGTTCCACTGTGTATATGTACCACATCTTCTTTATCCATTCATCTGCTGATGGACACTTAGATTGCTTCCATTTCTTGGCTATTGTAAATAGTGCTGCGATAAACATAGGGGTGCATATGTCTTTTTCAAACTGCACTGCTGCATTCTTAGGGTAAATTCCTAGGAGTGGAATTCCTGGGTCAAATGGTATTTCTATTTTGAGTTTTTTGAGGAACCTCCATACTGCTTTCCACAAAGGTTGAACTAATTTACATTCCACCAGCAATGTAGGAGAATTCCCCTTTCTCCACATCCTCGCCAACATTTGTTGTTGTTTGTCTTTTGGATGATAGCCATCATAACTGGTGTGAGGTGATATCTCATTGTGGTTTTAATTTGCATTTCTCTGATGATTAACTATATGGAGCATCTTTTCATGTGCCTTTTGGCTATCTGAATTTCTTCTTTGCAGAGGTGTCTGTTCAGATCCTCTGCCCATTTTTTAATTGGATTATTTGCTTTTTGTTTGTGGAGATGCATGAGCTCTTTATATATTTTGGATGTCAACCCCTTATCGGATATGTCATTTATGAATATATTCTCCCATACTATAGAATGTCTTTTTGTTCTACTGATAGTGTCCTTGGGGTACAGAAGCTTTTTAGTATGATATAGTCCCACTTGTTCATTTTTGCTTTTGTTTCCCATGCCCAGGGAGATATTTTCATGAATAAGTTGCTCATGTCTATCTCCAAGAGATTTTTGTCTATATTTTTTTCTAAGAGTTTTATGGTTTCATGACTTTCATTCAGGTCTTTGATCCATTTCAAGTTTACTTTTGTGTATGGGGTTAGACAGTAATCCAGTTTCATTCTCTTACATGTAGCTTGTCCAGTTTTGCCCACACCAGCTGTTGAAGAGGCTGTCATTTCCCCATTGTATATCCATGGCTCCTTTATCATATATTAATTGACCGTATATGGTTGGGTTTATATCAGGGCTCTCTAGTCTGTTCCATTGGTCTATGGGTCTGTTCTTGTGCCAGTACCAAATTGTCTTGAGTACTGTGGCTTTTTTAGTAGAGCTTGAAGTTGGGACGCATAATCCCCCCAGCTTTATTCTTTCTTCTCAGGATTGCTTTGGCTATTCGGAGTCTTTTGTTGTTCCATATGAATTTTAGAATGATTTTCTCTAGTTAATTGAAGAATGCTATAGGTATTTTGATAGGAATTGCATTGAATCTGTAGATTGCTTTAGGCAGGATGACCATTTTGACAATATTGATTCTTCCTATCCATGAGCACGGGATGTGTTTCCATTTATTGGTATCTTCTTTAATTTCTCTCATGAGTGTCTTATAGTTCTCGGAGTATAGGTCTTTCACTTCCTTGGTTAGGTTTACTCCTAGGTATTTTATTCTTTTTGATGCAGCTTTGAATGGAATTGTCTTCCTGATTTCTCTCTCTGCTAGGTCATTGTTAGTATATAGGAATGCCATAGTTTTCTGTGCATTAATTTTGTATCCTGCAACTTTGCTGAATTCTGATATTAGATCTAGTAGTTTTGGAGTAGATTCTATAGGGATTTTTATGTACAATATCATGTCATCTGCAAACAGGGACAGTTTAACTTCTTCCATGCCAATCTGGATGCCTTTTATTTCTTTGTGTTGTCTGATTGCTGTGGCTAGGACCTCCAGTACTCTGTTGGATAGAAGTGGGGAGAGTGGGCATCCTTGTCTTGTTCCCGATGCTAAAGGAAAAGCTTTCAGCTTCTCACTGTTCAGTATAAATGAATCATATTCTGTCCTCTTTGTATAGCCCTTGGGTTATGTCTGTTTAGCCTTAGGAATACTTCCATCTATAGGAGTGCCTCCAAAATGCACTGAAGAGGTGGTTTGTGGGAGGTAAATTCTCTCAGCTTTTGCTGTCTGAAAATTGTTTAATCCCTCCTTCAAATTTAAATGCTAACCTTGCCTGGTAGAGCTTTCTTGGTCCAAGGCCCTTCTGCTTCATTGCAGTAAATACATCATGCCACTCTGGTCTGGCCTGTAAGGTTTCTGTTGAGAAGTCTGATGATAGCCTGATGGGTTTTACTTTGCA
Source organism: Smutsia gigantea (assembly GCA_032199065.1). Classification (NCBI taxonomy): domain Eukaryota; kingdom Metazoa; phylum Chordata; class Mammalia; order Pholidota; family Manidae; genus Smutsia; species Smutsia gigantea. The sequence continues at coordinate 168,632 of JAVSCE010012543.1, read as the reverse complement.
TGTGATCTTTTTTCTCTCTCTAGCTGCTTTTAAAAGTCTCTCTTTATCCTTGATCTTTGCCATTTTAATTATTATATGTCTTGATGTTGTCTTCCTTGGGTCCCTTGTATTGGGAGATCTGTGCGCCTCCATGGCTTGAGAGACTATCTCCTTCCCCAGATTGGGGAAGTTTTCAGCAATTATCTCCTCAATGACACTTTCTATCCCTTTTTCTCTCTTCTTCTTCTTCTGGTACCCCTATAATGCGAATATTGTTGCATTTGGATTGGTCACACAGTTCTCTCCATATTCTTTCATTCTTAGAGATTCTTTTTTCTCTCTGTGCCTCAGCTTCTTTGTATTCCTCTTGTCTAATTTCTATTCCATTTACCATCTCTTCTACTACATCTAATCTGCTTTTAAATCCCTCCATTGTATATTTCATTTCAGATATGGAATTTCTTAGTGATTGAATCTCCGACTTAAATTCATTCCTGAGTTCTTGAATATTTTTCTGTACCTCCATAAGCATGTTTATAATTTTTATTTTGAACTCTCTTTCAGGAAGATTGGTGAGTTCTGTTTCATTTGGTCCTTTTTCTGGGGTTTGTGAGATTTTTGTCTGAACCATGTTCTTTTGACATTTCATATTTCTTTGTGGTGCCCACTAGTGTGCAGAGACTCCAGTTTCTGGAGCTGCTCAGCCCCTAGAGTGAGGTTGGGGGTCGTAGGGGCGCAGAGCTGGTTCCTGGGAGGAGGAAAGATCTGTTTCCTGATTCCCGTCTGTGGTGCCTGTCTCCAGTGTCCGAGCCAGTGGGCCAAGCACACATGTGTAAGCCTCTGTGTTTTGCATCTCTAGCTGTTGTAGGCAGGGCCTCCCTTGGGCTGGCCTGATGCCTGTGCAGTGATTGCTGGTTGGCAAGCAGGTGCCAGCAGGCCGGGAAGAAGGCTCAGCAGGCTGTGTGTCACAGTGGGGGGCCTCAGAGCTGAGTAGGCAGCCAGGGGGATGGAGCACCTGAAGCTCCTCAAAGTTCCCAACCAGCTGGGCAGAGTGTGCCCAGACAACCTTTTCCCTTCCCCCATGTAGCAAGCTCCATGCAAACCCCACCCCTTCAGCAGCCCTCTCGCTGCTAGGAAGCCTCTCAGACTGCCCACCCTTCCTCTGACACAGAGCGGCCGGGTGTGGATCCCGTCCTCCACAAACAGCTGGAATGTCTGTCTCCCAGGCCCTCTGCCCATGAGAGCTCCCCAACCTCCAGAGCACCACAGAATATAGGCTTCCGCTCACAAAGCAGATCTCCAGGGCTAGGTGTTCAGCAGTCCCAGGCTTCCAACCCCTCTCTGCTCTCTCTTCCTTCCGCCGGTGAACTGGGGTGGAGGAAGGGCTTGGGTCCCCCCGCATTAAGGCTTTCATATGTGTTACCCTGCTTCATGAGGTCTGCTTTGTTCGTGAGGTCTGTATGCAGTCTGGTTCAGCCTTCTTTCTTCTTGCTGTTTTAGGGTTAGTTGTATTAATTAACTATATTTTTGTACTATTTGTGGTTTTGGGAGGAGTTCTCCATGTCACCTCTCCTGCTGCCATCTTGAATCTCCCTCTAAAGAATATATTTTTAAAAGCACTATATACATATTTGTCATTAGGTCTGAAAATCAATTCATATTGAATATGATGAATCATGCCATCATGCAATCCTGTTCTCTCTCTCTCTTTTTTTTTTCTTCTGGTTTTGTCATTTTCTCTTTTTTGGTGGAAGGAAAAAAGCAGCATACAATTCTTTGGTGCATGTAGTGATTAAATCCACAAAAGAATTCTTGAAACAATTATTTTAGTAGTGGTCCAGAATAACTGAATCCCATGAGTTATCAGGGATGTAATTATTCTTCAAGAGTTTATTTCTCTTAGACCAACACAGGAGAACATGGATCCTAGGAACTCTGCTGAATTATCCAACAGTAAAATTGACCAGGTGAGGACAACCCACTCCTCTACCTTCCATTTTCATATGTTAATCCTTCTAAATGAAATCACTCAAAATTACATGTTCAGCACATCATGCTTATACTTGAGGACTTAGGTACGTGTGTTTTATTTTCAAAATGTCAGTCTCTTGGGCATTTATTTGATTTTGTTAAGGAAAAAAATGTAATAGTAATGAAGTAAATGTGGCTGTGAAACTCCAACATAATATTTACTAATACCATTGATAGGTACACAGAGAACCAGACATTTTGTGGGTGCTTTTTCTTTCAATTAGAGCTGTACCACTCAAAGCATAATTTGCAGACTAATACTGGTATGTGCGCTGATAGTTACTGACCAGTCTAAGAGTATAAATCAATGATCTGTTTTCCTTATTCTTTTGCAGTCCCTCAACTCAGTGTGACCCAGTAATAAACATTTTACAGACTAGAATTCTGAGAAGCACTGAGCTAGATAGACTATTACAGGTGCAGTCAGGCCAATCCCTCTGTCCACGTTATGGTGTCAGGGTCTGGTCTGGACTCTGCTGTTCATGATCCTGATGAAATTCACTCAGCTATTTTGTATCTTGGTTTTCTCCTCTGAAGAGCATGTGGCACTAATAATCCCTGAGCTCTTTCCAAAGCATTCAAATTTTATGCAACGATTGAGTTTAGGTATAGCCATAGAGAAAAGGCTAAAGAAATTATGGCAATTAAATATAATATTAACATGATTAATGTGAATACTGTGTAAGATAGAAACATGACTATAAGTGAAATGAACAGTAGCCCTATACTTTTTGCATTATATACCTTATTACAACTACATAAAAATACATATATAAAAAAGATTGAGCATGCATTTTTAAAACAGAATTTTAAAAGGTTTGTGAAACTATGAGGCCTAAGCATTGAATTTTTTCTTTCTCTGCTACCTATATTTTTATAACAGGGTTATACTACTACAAATATCAATGAAGAAACAGCATACAAATGCATTCAATTAAACATAGTACATTTACCATTTTGAGTCTTTTTCTACATACCTTAATCACTGTAACTGCTCTATTTTTCCCATGTGGAATTCCCTATGGCATTTCTCAGTTCCCTCTTCCTGTGCCAGGTAATATTCCAGAGCAAATATTTGTATACTTCCACCCCTTGGAGTCAAAGAAGCTGTTGGTTGGACAGTACCTACATAACCTTCTGTTACGTTAAAGGAGGCACAAATTTTCAGAGCTAAGGCAGTATTTACCTGTCCTTTGTATTACATCCCAGTCTTCTCAGGAACCTAAGTCACTTCCATCTTTAAAAATAAAAATTCCTTCCCTTGACTTTACATCCTTTTCAGCTATGCTGTACCATTGCTCGCCCCTTCACAACCAAGCTTTTGAAGGCGTTATTTAAGCTGGCTGGCTCCCTCTCCTTACCTCTTCCTTTGTACCTCAACCCACTCCAGGCAGTCTGAGGTCCTATGACTATATTAAAACTCCTCATCCGCTGGCAGTTATTGACACCCCTGTAGTTAAATCCAATACACTTTCTTGATTTCTGTATCAATCAGATATAGAATCCACTCTACATTATACAGAAAACAAATTTGTTAAAGGCTTTTAAGTAGCGCACAGATTTCCAAGAGCACGAGTGATCCAGGCTCTGTAGCTAAATATCCAGGAGCAAGGCCTACCTGGGGCAGCTGTGGAGAAACATCAGTGTTGTTCCTTTTCTGCTACTCTCATCCTTGAACAGCCAAACCTATCTATCACCTTGCATGACAGAAGACAAAGTCCCTCCAGTGTGGCTATTTCCTTCCTCTGCTAAAGAAACAAACTTGTTATTCACCCAAATTCCAACTAGTAAATCATCACTACATTCTCATAACCCAGGATCACACATCATATCTGAGTGCTATCATCGACTTTGTCAGTGTTCCTGTTTTATAATAATGAGGCTTACATGATATTTCCAATATTTGTGTGTGTCTTTAAAAATAAATTGTTTATCTGGAAAGCAATATGACAATATGGTAAAACTAACGTTATCTCCTCAAGATAAGTATGTCATTTTATAGTTTGCAACATCAACAAATTCAAGTAATTTTAGCTTAATATTGCACATATTTCTTTGTTAAAATACGGGTCTTTGGGTTTAAATTTAATTGATGTTGTAGTAATTCTTACATTTCAATTCCCGTATCTAACCATGGAGTAATATTTACTGGTTCTGTTTCTTGTTTGTTTCTCCTTCTTTCCTCCTTCCCCATCAATATTGTCCAAGAATTAATGAATCATGTCCATCAGAGATTAGTACTAATGACCTTATTTCCATAAAAATAGACTCACCACTCTGCCAGCTTTTCTTTCTGCAAGCTTGACTGTAGGAAATGACCAATTAGTTAAAAATTTTAAAGAAATTATGTTTATCTCCCATAAATCTGACCATGGCCTTAATCTGTTTCAGCATTTTCCCCAAAGAGAAATTTATCTTAAAATCTGTGATGGCAGTTGTAACTATTTTTAACCTGTTTCCTAAAAATGAATGAAGAAAACTAGATTTCTTAGCCTCACAAGATATTCCTTGTAAATGAACACAATGTTTTCTCACAGTTGGAATTCAGATAAACATTTAATTAGAGATACAGTCTTATCTTGGGGGAGATGGAGACCAGATTTGTTGGGGAGAATTCTAGACAGGAGGTCTTTTCAGATAAAGAACTGCAGAAATCTGCATAGGGTCTTCTTCAGTCTTTGTTGGGTATTAGACCATGAATGCATAAGGTAAAATTCCACAAAGTCGATCAAAGAAGGAGACAAAGGTTGTAAGCTAAATAGTTCTCAGGGCTTACAACTAGGCAGGAAGCCACGCAAGCTCTACCCAGCCAGAGTAGATGGATAATCCACAGTAACCACCTAGAGCATTTAGTGGGCACCCTGGTTGTGTCAGACCTTAGTACAGGGGCTGAACTGCCACTTGAGTAATTGATACTCTATATCCACAGTATCAAAGCTTAAAAAGGGGCTTTGAATGGATATGCTGATTTGCAAGTAATTCAATAGTTTACCAAAACAAAGTCCAACTCCCACTAAAGAAGACAACAAAATCTAGACATCTAACAATGAAAAATTACCATGTCTAGCATCCAATAAAGAATTAGTAGACATACAAAGACACAATAAAATGTGACTTATAACCAAGAGAAATATAAGCCAATAGAAGTAGAATTTTTAAAGGTCATAGATGATAGGACTACTAGAAAAGAGTGTTAATACAGCTATTATAAGCAATGATGAGGAATTAAATGGAAACATGAACAGAGAAGAGAAATGCAATTTATTTTTAAAAATCACAACATAAAATGTTTATAGATGGAAATGCAATACCTACAAAACAATAAAATCACTGGATGGGCCTAAAAGGAGACTGTAGAGTGGAGTAAAAAATCAGTGAACTTGAAGATATATTAATAGAATCTACCCAGCTTGAAACAGAGAAAAAAATACTGAAATAAAAATTAATAGTGTCAAGCTGTGTTAAATATATACATAACTGGAGTTGTAGAGTTTGAAAGGGGGAAATGCACAATAAACATTTGAAAAAATAATGGCTAACAGTTTTCCAAAGTTGAGGATTCTGCAAACTCATAGTTCAAAGAAGCTCATTGAACCTCAAGCAAGATAAACTATACCAATGAACATAAAATAAAAAACCAGTAATAGAAATCTTAACAGCTGCCAGAACACACACACACACACACACACACACACACACACACACAAAGTAATTATAACTGCAAACTTCTCTCAAACACTATTTAAGTCAGTAATAATGGAATGTCATTTTTAAGTTTTGTAATAGTCAACCTAGAGTTATTACACCCTCCATCTATCTTTCAAGACAGACATCTAAATAAAAATTTTATCTGATCATCAATAACTGAGAATATTTGTGCTAAACAAAACTGCACTACATGAATATTAAAGTAAGGTTTCAGCCAGAAAGAAAATGAGACTATATAGAAACAGATCTTCACGAAGAAGTAATCTGCCAAACATGGTAAATATATGGATAAATATGAATTTTTTCTTCTTATTTTTCATTTTTTAAATTTATTAATTGGTTAAAGCAAAAGTAAGAATGTATTTTGGGGGGTTATATCATATATAAAAATAACATGTGTAACAATAATAGCACAAAGAGCCAGAGTCATGTGAAATGGAAATACACTGAAGGAAGAAAAGGGAGAAAGAAGAGATTAGACAGATAGAAAACAAATATCAATACAGTGAACTTTAACCATATCAATAATCACTTTAAAATAAATGCCTAACTGTTCCACTTAAAGGGCAGATATCTCAGACTTAATTAAAAAAAAAAGACCAAACTATGTATGTGTGTGTATATTAATATATAGCCACAAAAATCACTTTAAATATGAAATTAAAAGTAGATAATAAAAGGACAAACAAGGATATACTGTTAAATCTGGAATCATAAGAAACATGGAGGAGCAATATTACTATCAAAGACCTATACTTCAAAATAAATAATATAACCAGGAAGAGAAAGGGACATATCAAGAAAAAATAGCAATGATAAATATGTATGCACGTAAGAAAAGGGCTTCAAAATACCCCAAACAGAAACTAACAGAACTGACAGGAGAAATAGGAAAACTTGACAATAATAATCAGAGATTTCAACATTACTTTGTGAGTAACTGGTAATACAAATAGAAAATTGAAAAGGATATAAAAGAGTTGAATAACACAATCAATCAATTGAAATTCACAAGCATTGAACCCAAGTATAGCATAACATTCTTTTTATGTTATGTTATGTTATAGTAACATGAAATATTACCAAGATAGACTACTTGCTGAACCATAAATCAATTTTTATTAAATAAAAAAAATTAAAGTTGTTTTAAAATATTTACAGTAAGTTCTCAGTCCAAAATGGAATTAGATTAGAAATTAACACAAGAGATATCTGAAAAACAAATACATTTTCAGTAAACAATATACCTCTAAATAAACCATGGTTCAAAGAAAAAGCTTAAGAGAATTAAAAAATGTTTTGAGCTGAATGAAAATCAACATATTCAAATATTTATAATGCAACAAAAGCAGCACTTAGGAGAATTTATGGAATTTAGTGCTTATGTTATTAAGGAAGAAAGTTCTCAACTCAAAATTACCTAGAATTCTAGAATAATGAACTAAAACAGAAATTTTAATTAAAACAACAGAAGGAAGGAAAGATGAGAGCAAATATCATGAAAATAGAAAACAAGCAATAGAAAATTAATTTAGTGTATTGCAATTAATTACAATGCCTTTAATTGCAATAATAATAAAATTGACAAACATCTAGTGAGACAGTCAAGAAAGGAGAGAGAAAAGACAGAAATTACCAGTATCAGAAATTTAAAAAAGGGACATCACAACAGATCCTATAGATATTAAAAGACTAAGAAAACTCTGTCAACAACTTTATGTCAATGATGGACAGTTTAGGTAAAACACACTAGTTCCTTGAAAGACCTAAGAATAAGAAACAGAGTAAATGTTCCTATAATTATCAAAACATTGAATTCATAACCTTGAAACTTTCTCCCAAATAAGATCCAAAGGGCTGCTTAATTCTCCCACATATTTAAATTAGAAATCATACAAATTCTCAAAAATATTTTCAAAAAATTGAGGAAAGAACACTTCTCAACTCATTTAATGAAACCATCATTACCTTTATATGATAATTAAGTAGACATATTAAAAGAAAACTAAACATCAAAATCCCTGATAAAAATAGAAAAATCCTTTAAAATACACCAGCAATTCAAATCCAGCATTATGTAAAAAAGGCCAATACATCCTGACAAAGTGGTTTTTGTTCCAGAAATACAAGTTTGCTTTGACATTTTAGAGTCAATTAATGGAACTTATCATATTAAGAGAATGTAAATAAAGAGAAAACCATATGGTCATATCAGTATATGTTTAAACAATTGACAAAATTCAACACCTATTTATGATTAAAAACTTAGTAAGGTAGGAATAGAAGGAAATTCTTGCAATCTGGTAAAGAGCATCTATGAAAAATCGACAGCTAACACTAAATTAATGGTGAAACCTGAATGTTTTCCCTTTCAGATTAGGAACAAACATAGGATGTTCTTTCTTACCACTTGTTTTCAACATTGTATTAGATGTCCTAGCCAGTGTTATAAAGTAAGAAAAAGAAGTACAGATTGGAAAGGAAGAAGACAAGTTATCTTTATGTGTAGAAAACAGTTTTTGTAGAATATCCTAATATACTAAGACAATTTGTAGAATATGCACACACACACACACAACTACAGCTAAGATATGGATTTAACAAATCAAGATACAAAATTAATATACAAAAAGCTACAGTGTTTCTATATACTATCAATGAACAACTAGAAATTGAAATTAAATTGTGCCATTTTTAATAATTGTTTAAAACCTGTAATATTTATAGACAAATCTTTTAAAAATATGCAAGGCATAATCCCTGAAAAACTAAAATATAGCATTAAAAGAAATTTAAGAAGATATGACTATATAGAGAGATACTATGTTCATGGATCAATATAGTAATATTTTTAGTGTTGATTCCCACAAGTCAATTTAATTCAATCTGAATCAAAATCCCAAGGGACTTTTTGTAGAAATTGAACTGAGAAAGTGATTCTAAAAGTACATGGAAATGTGAAGCATCTAGAATAACCAAAATGATTTTGAAATAGAAATACAAAGAATAGGAAGTTGCACTAACTCATTATTGACTTCCTATAAAGATATTATACATCATTCAAACACAGAGTCCAGAAATAGATCCATAGGTACATGGTCATTTGATTTTTTTCTAAAATACAAAAAGAACCCAGTGAGTAAAGGACAGGTTTTCCAACAATGTTGCTGAAACTATTGGATACCTATACTGAAAAAAAAAAAAAGAACTTTGACTTTCAGTTCATTCCATGCACAAATATTAACTCGAAATGGATTAGAAACTTATATGTAAGTTTTAAATTATAAAATGTATTAAAAAAATGAGAAGAAAATTCTCATGACCTTGTGTAGGCAAAGATTTCTTAAGACACAAATAGCATGACCCATAAGAAAAAAAATGACATTCTGTTTCATCACAAAGAAATATTTTGCTCTTCAAAAGAAACCATTAACAAAATTAAGTGTTAAGGCACAGATATGCAGAAATTATTCACAGTACATATGTCTTTCAAAGGACTTTTGTCTAGAATATATAAAGCATTCTTACAATATAATAAGACAATCCAATTTAAGAAATGAGCTAAAGGTTGGAACAGAGACTTCACAAAATGAAAGATAGTCATCACAATAAACACATAAAAGGTGATCATTAGTCATTAGAGAAATGCAGATAAATGAATTCTCATTTAACCTAATATTTAGTGAAATAGGAACTGATATTATTCCTATTTTACAGATGTTAGTAACTTAACTCAAAGTCATGGCAATCTGACTCCCAAGCCAACACCCTTAGTCACTGTACACTATGCTTTACTTTAATTAATAATGTTTTCTACATGAAATGTTTCTAGAAACTTAAAATCACTCTAAACCTCTAGAGAAAAAATACTGAATTTTTCCAAACTTTTAAAAATAAGCACGTTTTAAAATTATGTTGTAATGTATAACCACATGCATGTGCTGTTTCATATTCATGAAGAGATGAGTCTTCATGGTAAATTCTCGGAAATGGGATTGGCTAGGCCAAAGGATAAATGCACATGCATTTTTGTTAGATACTGCCAAATTCCCCTTCTTAAGGGTTGACCAATTTTGTTTTCCCTCCAGTTATATATAGAAAGTAGCTCCCTCTCTACAGCTTTTCTCACAAGATTTGCTGTCAAACTTTTGAGTCATAAATTTGATATTTGAAAAGTGGTATATCAATGTAATATAATTTGTATGTATTTTGTTATGCATAAGGTTAAACTTTGTATGTTAAAGTGCAATTATATATTGCTTTTTAGTGAACCATTTATATATGTATATATAGATCTTGTGTCTACTTTTTTAAGTAGATTTTTGGTCTTTTTCTTCTTTTTAAAAGACCTCTTTATTTATCTGGAAATTAACCCTTTAGACTATAAATTAGGAACATTTTCTTCCAGTTTGTTCCCTGTAAATTATGCTTATGCTGGTGTTACTTTTGTTTCATTTTGTGTCTTTTGCCATGCAAATTATCTTATATTTTTCTAGCATTTGATCAAGGTTTGCAAGACTTTTCCTTCTCCCAGATTATAAAGGAATTCACTCCTATTTTCTTGGAATACTTACATATTTTCAGTTTTTGCATCTATGTCTGGAGTATATTTAGGGAATATTCTGGTATATAGTTGGAAGATTTGGTTAATTTTATCTCTTTCCAAATGTCTGTTCATTTCTTCTAACACACTTAAATTGCATTATTAGTCCATACTAAATTTCCTTTTTTTCTCTCTCTAAATAGTATCAATATTGAGCTAAGCTTACCTGTGGGTGACAAATAAGAGTGGAATTTTACAAATACAAATCAATTTTCATTTTATTTAAAGCTAGGTTACCTAATTTGATGTATGTAAATAATTTTTAAATACAGCAGAGAATAAAATGTATGAGCTCATTTATTTATACTGTTACTCATTGTTTTGTAAATTCATCTATTTGAAATAATCAGCCCAATTTTGCTCTCTATTCTGATCAGCATCAAGGGCCAGGCAGCTTGTATTTTCACACTGAATTGCACAAATGGGATGATGGTCTCTGCATCAGTAAGCTTCTTTTATCGTAATAGTGCACTTCAAAAGGAAAGCTCGAAGAATGGATTTAGCTCCTTTCTCAAACTGAGGTTTCCATATGAAAGGCAAACAATCAACCAACCAATAATCTATCTTTGATACTAACCTTGGACTGTTGTACATATAAAAATCCTTTTTAAAATATTACCAGTCCAATTAAGGATGAGACTAAGATATCTGACAACATCCAATTTAATGACGAAGATTTCTAATAAACTGGATCCTGTTTATAATATCTATGTACCTGGCAACTGAGTAGGTAGCCTTTTTTCTTCCAATTACAGAATTAAGGAAACATTTATTTCCCAATCTACTCCAGTCATTTCAGTATGGTAACTAGAGTTCCAAGTATTTCTCACATCCATTCTGCTCTGACAGGGAGTTTTGTAGTGAGGAAGCCTTTGAAAATGAATAATGTCCCTAGGTTTCTGGTAACTGCTTTCTCTTGTCCAGGAGTGTGACATCCTCTGTCTGTTACCTATACCTGATACCTGTCAACCTAAACCCAGGACACTGCCTTGTCCCTTTGGGTATCCTTATTTTTTCCTACCCTTTATTTTAAAACAACCCATTATTAAACATGTCAGATTTTGTTTTGCCGTTGGCTATTTTCTGGCACCCTGACTGCTAAATCTTTGAAAATTTCACAGAATATCCAGAAGCTACTAAAGGCATGCCTGTGGCACCTCAAGCTGGGTCTGGGAAAGTAGCAGATACTAGTAAGACCTTTTCAAGTGGAGCAAGCCTGTTTGGATGAAAAGACAGTAACTGCCTCTCCTGGGCTGGGCTTGGGGGGGGGCTGGAAGAGAGAGTGGAGCAAATGGTTGCCCGGGAAATAAGTGAAGCATTTCCTTATGGTAATTCTAGTGGAATAACATTTACACTGTTTTTTGAAATATTTTAGAAGCCTGGGAGATGTATTTGCAATGAAGGGGATATCCTTTTATTGCCAACCAACCTATAAACCTTAAGTGTAAACCAAAATTAATGAAAGCCATGGGGTCATTAAGCTGACAAACAAACAAGACACTATCTTTGTCCTGAAAGGAGTTGTACATAGTAAGAACTTAATATATGCCTGGTCATTGATTTTCTAGATTTATAAACCTTCAATTATAAGCCACAATGTATATATATCCTTAATTGTTGGTCAAATATTTCACAGATCATATGAAGCGGAATCCAAGTACTGTAAATTTGTTTGTATAATGAACCACCAACAGGTATTTAAATAAATGCTCTTTTATAGGCTTCCTCACTGAATAAAACAACTTAACTCTGATGGTTCCAGCTTACTGTGGAAAGATACAGAAACCTAGACCATCAAGAGAATTTGGCAGAATCATGCATCATGGATGGACTCAGCCATCCAGCCTTTCCAGAGCACCTGGGATATTCCTATTACTTAGCAGAGAGATTTGCATAAAGGTTCTTACTCCACTTTATGAATGCTTCTTCTTGGGTTGTATCAGAGCCTTGCACTACAAATCTGTGCTAGACCACATTGCCCAGGAGTCATCTACAGAGAAATAAGGATCCTAAACTCTGGAAATAGGCAGTCCTAAATCAAAACCTGTACTGGGTGTTAACTGGATATCCACTGGCTAATCTCTCTGATTTCAGTTTCTTATACAAAAAATGATAATACCTACCTCATAGGTTTGTTCGGAGGGTTGCATGAGAACGTATATAAAAGCTGCTCAATTAAAAAATCACCTGCTTGAACGTAAAATGGTGCAGCCACTTTGGAAGACAGTTTGGCAGCTTTTAACAAAACTAAACATTCTTAACATATGACCCGGCAATCATTCATTGGTATGTACCCACAGGAGTTGAAAATGGATGTCCACGCAGAAACCTGCACATGACATTTGTAGCAGCTTTATTCATAATCGCCAAACTTGGAAGCAACCAAGATGTCCTTCGGTAGGTGAATGAATAAATAAACATCCAGACAATTAATACTATTTAATGCTGAAAAGAAATGCTCTATCAAGCTATGAAAATACATAGAAGAACTTGAAGTGCATATTACTAAATGAAAAAGCCAATCTAAAACAGCTACAAACTGAACTATAAGACATTCTGAAAAAGGCAAAACTATGGAGACAATAAAAAAGATTGGTATTTGCCAGGGGTAGAGCGCAAGGGGAGATGAATTCACAGAGCACCAAGGATTTTTAGGGCAGTGAAAACATTCTTCTAATACTATAATGATGGATACTTGTTCTTACACATTTGTCCAAACCATAGAGTGAACAACACCAAGAGTGAACACTAAGGTAAACTGTGGACTTTGAGTAATTACAATGTATCAGCATAGGTTCATCCTGGGTAAAAGTGCACCATTCTGGCAAATGATGCTGATAATGGGGAAGACTATGCATGTGTGGGGGCAAAGAGTATATGGGAAATCTGTGTATCTCCCTCTCAATTCTGTTACACACCTAAATTGCTCTCCAGAAAACAGTATTTAAAAAAATTTTTAATGACTTATCTTCATTCCACTTCTATTTAATTATATGATCCATTTCTCCCTAACTCAGTAACAGTGTCAGAGCCCTTGTTTCATGTGGACAACTTTTGCTGAGACCTGTGATAACTGCAGTGTAGTTTTTAAACGATATTTTAATGGCTAAAAATGTGGAACAGAGCAATGCGGTGGCATTTTTCCAACAGTATGTGAATTGCTCATACTTTACTTTTTCACACTCCTAAGTGTGCTAATATTTCTGTTCTGAAATGGGTTTGATAAACCATTATCATCAGCATTAGCTGAGCAGCTCACGACTGTAGGGCAGTGCCTTAGATGCTAAAGACACAAATAATAATTCAGTAGTTCCTTCATCTTCAAAACATTGTATAGGAAGTATAAAAATAAGTGTAATTAACATAAACTGAGAGCTCACCATGTGCCCAGCACTGTGCCTATTGCAGAGATCTTTTCATTTAATCCTCACATAGCCGTGAGTTAGGTAATATGATTACCTAGGGCTTAAAATGGTTAAGTAACTTTCCCAAAGAGTAAGAGGTATAGAGCTATCGTTTGAATTCTCAATAACTAAGATGGAGTATGTTCTCCCTAGCCATGCTAGTTCTGACACTTGGTACAGACCGTAAGTTAGAACATTGCTACTCAATGTGTGATCAAAAGTGATCTGCGTGTTGATTTGACCAAATATTTGTTATTGGTCCACAACAAAGTAAGGAATGAAATTGAAAAAAAGAGTTTAGAAGTGTTTATAGCAATCTGACAGAGTAATTTTATGTAATAAATGTAATAGTGAAATAACTAGTTCTTGCATATTGCATGGTTCTTTTTTTCATCTTATTATTCACTTTAATTGTATTTGACCAAATTATGGCTCCACAACTGATTGGAAACTTGAAAACAAAAAAACAAAACAAAACAAAACAAATACCTTGGTCCTTCACCAATAGTGTGAGAGTCACTTTTTGAATACAGAGGATTAGTGAGGTGGGAAATTGTCATAGATGAAGAAGAAATTTGATGACAGTGGGAATAGTTAATGAAAATTGAATACTTAGCTTGTGCCAAACATTGTGCTTAGTTTCTCTCTCTCCCTCTCCCTGTCTTACCTGATTCTGTTCTGCATATTACTGCCAAAATCCACTTCTCTCAGAGTTAATTCTTCACTATAAATCAAACCAACAGGTTTCCTTTTGTTACCGATGCTCTTCTATAAGTGTATGAGGAATGAGAGTGATTGTACTTCCCCTTCAAAAAAAAAAAAGCCCATCATTTGCTTTCTATCTCTCCCTTATTGCAGAGGGTACTTCATGGGAGTTGGTAATAGATGTGTTGGGGCTCCTTGATAGAACCTTTATTCCTTAATCATGAGTAGCCTTTCTAACAGCGTCTGCCCACTCTTCCTGGAATGAGTAAAAATGTTTTGCTGTGTGAGTAAAGGCTGCTGATTGAATTGATTCCATCACTTACGTACTTCCTGGAGGTTGGTGTGTTTCTCAAAAAAAAAAAAAAGAAATGAGATGATAATGAACTCTATGACAGAACCAGTTGGCTGAAAATACTTATGTTAAAGGCAGAGTGAAGGTTAGTAATTATTTTGATTAAACATACATAATAATGTGCTACTGGGAAAAATGACCATAAATCCTCTTTGATGAACTTTTACCTTGAGTAGGCCTTTGAAGGTTTACTGGCTACATGATTGTATCTTTAAACATTCTTTTTAGATGTCTGTTAGTGTAAGACAAAGTCTACAAAATAGCTTTGGAAAGAATAGGTAATATACTACCTCACATGCTGAATCTATCTGAGGAGATGGTGAAGTAAAGCTGTTCTTCACTATAGAAAATTATTATGAAGTGCAAGAGAGAATCAGAGTTAGCTTACTTTGGCTAGACTATAAAAGTTCAAATAGCACTTGGGATATTATATTAGACACAAATATAAAAGGGACATATTTTGTGTTTTAGCACCTTCTGAGGATACTTCCACATAGTATTAATCTTCTTATTCCCATTAATGTTTATATAAACACTGCTCTGTATTGATTTTCCCTAGCCATTATCCCTGTTTGTGTTAACTATCTTAAATAATTAAATGAATAATTACTATTAAGAGAAACCGTCTCTGGCACACACACCCCTTTTCAAAAGTTGTGGCTTTGTTTTCTGTACTAAATGATTTTTATTTTCACAGTTTTTTCCCCTTATATTAACTTGCTTATCTTCTTTATGAAATGCTCTCTGAAAAGCAGTTTGATAGTTCTCAAAATGAATATGTCACATGGATGAATGTACTGTCAGTACTTTCAGAAGTGAACACCTTATGGACTCTATATTAATCACTAGTATTTTCTAGAATGGCATCATGAAAGTAATAGGGCTATGCAAAGGATACTTATTGTCACCACCCAGTGTTTATGACAAAGATTGCTTTTACTATATTTTTGGTCCTGTTTCTAAAACATTCACATTAAGCTAAGCTGCTGTTCTAAATTAAAGCAAATCCTAAGTAAGTCAGATAAAATTGGATTTTTAAAAGCTTTCCTTCATCTGTACTGGTCTTCTAGACTTTCTGAAATTGCTAAGTAATTGAATGATCTTCCCCTTCATTGCAACTGCAAATCTGGCCTGTGTTGAAGAACTCTATTCACCTCTACTAGAAAGAAGCCTTGTCTTTCTCTTGTTTCAATCATTTAACACACATTGACTGAGCTCACTGCTTCTCAATCTTCATGTGATGAAGTTCCTGGAAAGTATGGTGCTTTTTACCCCAGGTCATTTTTGATAGCATTAACATCAAGATAACTAACTTTTAAATTTATGTGTAAAATTAAAAACTGGTTCACATTAGATTCCAAAATAGAAAAATGTTAGTAGGTACCAACATTTTAAGAAGAAAAAAAAAGGGATAAACTTTACGAGAGACGTTTCTCCCCATTCACTTTTTTCCTCTAAGCAAAGTAGAGAATGGTTCTAAGTGGAGAGGAAAGTACAGCAGTGATTATTTTTTACTCTTTTATATATTTGTATATTTATAAATGTGAAAATATTACCAACATTAAGAGAGAATTGCTGACTCAATATAGTTGATGTTTATATATCACCTTAGGAAAATGAAAAAACATGGACAGATTAAGTGATGGAGTCAGAGTTAACCACCCAAAATGTGGACCAGAATCATATTTTTAGGATTATGCACTCTGACCACACAGAGTTGACTTCTTGAATTCCTTGTAGTTTGAGTCCAGTCATAAAAATGGTGATTTTGGAAAACACAGCCCTAAAAAACAAAAACTGGTTTGGATGCAACTCTTTTTACATAAACACATTATGAGACAAAAAGTGACATTGAAAACTTGCTCTGTTACATAGATAGATGCTGGCTTAGCTAAAGCAGAAATTTAAAATTGAGGACTGAGTTGTTTTCCTTTACAGGAAATATACATCACAGCCAGGAATAAATATCTGTACATGGTGGATTGCTTCCTTGTCCACCCCAATGCTAAAGAAGGCATTGCAAATTGAGCTTATTTAGCAAATACCTTTTTGGGGCTAAACACTGAATCAACAACTATAGGGCAAAACTGAATGCTTTCACTTAACATGACAAGATGGCTGCAATTATAATGAAGTTTGATTGTTGGATAAGGAGTTGATTGTGGGTACTATGAGTCACTTGAGGCTCAGTTCATTTACATGTGATAAAAATTACAGCGTTGGTTGTGAAATGAAAAACCAAACCATCAGTCTTCTTTCTTCATTGAGTAAGCCTTTGTATAGATCCCTGGGATAGGAAGATTCTACCCAATGGAGACAGAAACTTTACAACCCACACTATGAGAATTGAAGTGAACTCTCAGTAAGAAGAAATCTTCAACATCTGTAGCCTGAAAACATTGTAGATGTTAACTGTAATCATAATGCTGTGCATTAGATCTCCAGAACTTACTCATCTTCTAACTACAAGTTTGTACCCTTGACCAGCAGTTCCCCAAGACTTCCCACCCCAACTCCAGCCCCTAGTAACCACCATTCTACTCTGTTTCTAGGAGTTCAGCTTTTTTAGATTCCATACATAAATGCTATCATGCAGCATCTTTCTCTGTCTGCCTTATCTCACTTAGCATAATGCCCCCAAAGTCCATCATTGTTGTCACAAATGGCAGGATTATTGTCTTTCTCATGGCTGAATATGATTCCATTGTGTATATACATCCCATCTTTATCCATTCTTCTGGGGGCAGATGCTTAGATTGTTTCTATGTCTTGGCTGTTATGAATAGTGCTACAATGAACATAGAAATGCAGATTATCTTTTCTATAGGCTGTTTTCATTTCTGGTGGACATATACCCAGACATGAGATTGCTGGATCATATGGTAGTTCTATTTTTAATTTTTTAAAGAACCTCCATAGTATTTTCCATAGCAGCTCAGCCAATTTACTTTCCCATCAACAGTGCACAATAGTTCTCTCTTCTCTACATCCTCAACAATACTTGTTATTTCTTGTCTTTTTGTTAATAGCCAGATGTGAGGTGATAGCTCCCTGTGATTAAGATTTGCATGTCCCTGATGATTAGTGATGCTGAGCATCTTTTCATATGCCTGTGGCTATTTGAATGTCTTTTTTTGGAAAAATGTCAGTTCCGTTCCTTTGCCCATTTTTTGATTGGATTGTTGTTTTTTGTCATTGAGTTATGTGAGTTATATATATATATATGAAATTAACCCCTTATCAGATAATACGGCTTGCAAATATGTTCTCCCATTCCATATGTTGCCTTTTCATTTTGTTGGTTTCTGTTGCTGTGCAGACCTTTTTAGTTGGGTATACTCCCACTTGTTGATTTTTGCCTTTGCCAGGTGAGGATGGTTTTGATCATTGCACCTGATCCTGGAAAAGGAGAAGAAGCAACATACAGTAAAAATGTGTACAACCGGAAATGCCATCAGAATTTCTCCTCATTTCTCAGAAGACACAAGTAATGTACAATGGAGGGAAAGCCCTCTCTGAGCATTACCTCAGATTGATAGGTTTTCCTTGTTAATAAGCTTTGAAGGGAAAGCGATGATGCTGGACAATTAATCTTTATCCCATAACAGCTTTCCCAGCACCTCACTATAAGAACTCAGTGAAATGTTTTCAAAGGTGGCCGAGTGAGAGAAGCAGTATGGAATGCCACAGCACTTGCTCCCAGCCTGGCTCTCCCCTGCTCATGGGTCATTCCAGGGCAGCACAACTCAAAAAGTCTGAAGTCAGTTTTGTGCACAGATACGTACTTCTTTGAAAAGGTGAAACAAATTTCCCCTGCATCATTCTCCTCTGTGCTGAGAAATTAAATGGTTTCTTGACAGTCTTTAGAGAGGAGGAAAAGAATTGGCCTCAACACAAAAGTGTTGGAGAGTTTCAGTCCTTGGTTATGCATCATTTTGTGAAACTTTTTTTTCTTTTTTTCTTTATGACATTGAGAATGTGTTTTGCTTAAAACCAGAATCAGTGAACTCTAGAAATGAAAAATATAACACATATACAGATGTTCCCTTCTGTATTTACAAATAAACCCCAGCAATTTCCCTTCAGCACCCGCTATTTACAGTGGCACACAGGAAGTTGATGCGAGTAAGGGTTCCAGGATGTGATCATCCAGTACCCAAGGGCATGCTGTTATTCATGCTTACTCACCCACAGACAGATTGAGGCAGGCACTTCCTAAGCACTGTCACTAAGTAGGTCTCTTGATAGTTTTTCTTCCCCCAGATATCTATGTCTAATTCATGGGATAATTCACCTAGGTAGCAAAATATGATAACAGACTTTTTTTCTTATACATGGTTGTATGCCAGGCAGCCCAGGAGAAGTTTAGACTCCAAACACAGTTGAGATGATGAACTTCTGATATTCAGGATACGTACAGATCAGTCAGCAAAATAGAAGCAACCTGCTCCAAATGGTATAGGGACAAATAAAAGTGAAATCAGTGAGTAGAAACTTTTTTTTTCCCAGAAGGAAGATGTTTATGGCACAACACATGCAATAACCTCAGACAAGCACAAAAAAGGCATTTGCCTGTGATTTTTTTTTCTACCTAGCCAGAAGACTTAGAAGTCAGTAAAAGTTCCTGCAAATCTAATGAACAAAATTGGACCCCTTTACAGTGATTTCAGACAACAACAGCCCTAGAGATTGGCTGAATAAATGGAAACCCACGATGACATTTTCCTCTGAATTTTTCAAAATTGAATATTTAACAGAAAACTAAGCCATGCAGTTCTCAAGAAAGTTATTGAATCATTATGCAAATTACTGGGATATAGATAAGGACCTCTGGTATAAAGCTATATTGTGTTTCTGCGTGTGCATTGTGTGTGTGTGTATTTCTGACAAAAAAAAACTAAATACAAATGAATACAAAAAAATAGTGAAACAAATATTCTTGAGCCCATACTTGAATTAAAAAAATATTAATATTTTGTTTTTGCCTCAAATCTTTTTAAAATAAATGACTAAAGTTAAAATCTTTCATTTCCAATCATATTCCCACCATTATCCCCCGTAAATCATAAATCTAGTTTATGCTTTTCTAACTCTGCTATATATATTACTCAGGAAAAATATGATTTGTTTTGCACACTTATGAAAATTATGTTAACAATACAGGTTGTATTTAATATTTTAAGCTCTTTTTTCCATTCAACACTATTCTGTGATCTCCCAAAGTGATTCATATAGATCTAAGTTATTCATTCAAAGTGTTGTCTTGTATATCATCATATAATAGCACCATTTTTATTCATTCCTGAAAAGATGAAAACATGGATTGTTTCCAAGGTAAGGTGTTGAAAATACTGAATTAATGTCTTCGTGTGCATATTTGAAAGTTTCTCCAATGTATAAACTTGAAATTGGATTTTGTCATAGGTTATGTGATTGTTAACTACATTGTTATGTGGTCAACATTGTTCTTCAAAATTATTGTATGAGAGCTTGTCATTTACTAAAGGCCTCTCCCAAAATTGGTAATATGTGGCTTTTTAACTGTGGGAAATTTGGATATGGAATGATTCTTTTATTTGAATTTATCTTACTATTAGTTTTGAGCATCTATTCATCTAGTCTAGGGTACTTGTGTTTTCTTCTTACGTAAACCACCTACACATTTCCTTTGCCCATCTTACTATTGGGTTATTTGTATTTTTAAATTGTGATGTGTTACTTACATATTATAGATAATAGTCCTTTGTATCTTCCAGTCTGGCTCTCATCTTTTTTTTATGTTCTTATTTGTTCAAAGATTTTTGATAAATTAGACCATCAAAAATAATTTTTCCTTTTTGGCTTGGTCTTCTTATAAGAAATCTTTTTCCTGCCCTGAAGGCATAAAAATGTTCACCTATCTTTAATTCATTTGGAGTTTATTTTTGCATGTGATATAATTTAAAGGTGTAATGTTTTTCATATAGAAATCTAATTGTCTCAACACCATTTATTAATTTTTTTCTGAATGATAATAGAAGTGTCCACTAATTTAGGCCGTGATTACATATATGCCAGAGTCTGTGTCTCAGCTCTACAAATTCCATTTCTACTGATCTACCTATGTAATTACATGCAATAACAAACTATCCCAATTATTATAATTTTATATTATTGATATGATAATGGTAGGGTACTTGTTCTTACTTTTTAAAATATCTTAGCTATTTTTTGCCTGTTATTCTACCATATAGAGTAGAATCCATTTGTTGAGGTCCAAGAATGATTCAATTATAATTTTTATAACAACCATATTGAATTTATAAAAATAATTTGGGACAGTTAACATTTTAAACATATTTAGTTTTCCCATTTGAGGAAATAACCTATCCCTGTATTCAGGTTTATCTTATGTTTTTTGATGTTTTGTAATATTTCTGTAAAGTTCTTGTACAACTTTTGTTAGAAATATTACCAGTTGATTTTTGGTTTTGGGACTCATTTGAATTGTGACTTTCTTTGATATATTTTACCCAATTATTGATAGGAATATATTAGAATTATATTGATTTGTAAAGTTTGACCTGGTATCCTTATTTAACTGTCTCTAATAACCTTGTTGAATCTCTTAGAACTTCTTTGTAGACAACTAGATCACTTGTAAATAAAAAACTGGGTGTTTTCCTTTCCACATTAAAACACATAAAATTGTGTTTATTTTTTCTTATTACATTGACTAGGAAATTAATAATTTTGGACGATGGGTGTGATAGACTTCATTGTCTTTTTCTTGTCATTACTGAGAATCATGCTTGTAAAATTCATCATTCAACAAATATTTTTGTGTGCCTACTCTATATCAGGCATTGTAACAATGAACAAAACAAAAAGCTTTACCTTAATGGAACTTATTTTCTAGTTGATTAGGCAAACAAATGCATACAACTTACAGTATGACCAATGGTGATCTATAATATGGAGACAAATAGGAAAGGGTGATAGGTGAAGTGAGGAAGTTATGGTTTTAAATAAGGTAGCAGGGAAGATTTCACTGAGAGTGCACATATGTGTAAAGACTTGAGGGAGTCAGGTCCTGAGTGTGGACCAGCAAGTACAAAGGCACTGACATAACTGTAGCAGGTAGGGTTGAGAAGCAGCGAGGAAGCCCTTATGGTTAAACAGAGTGAGGAGAGAAAAAGAGATGCATTCAGACAGGTGATAAAGGACTAGCCTGCAAAAACATTGGCTGTTACCCTGTGTAAAATGGGAAGCTGCTGGAAGATTTTTGAGTGGATGTGGGTGGAAGAATCTTTTCTGAAATCATCTACTTATGTTTTAAAAGACTTAACTTAGGCTGTTGTGCTAAGAATAGAATAGGAAGAGGATGAGGTGGAAAGTGGTAGAAATAGAAAAAGAGACCAGTTAAGAGGTCTTACATTTGCTGATCTGCCGACATGGGATCTGAATGAAGTAGAGAAGTGGAGGGTGACTCCAAAGTTTTCTTGGTCTGAGTAGTTAGAAAGGTGAAGCTTTTCATTTACTGAAAGTGGAAGAACTGTGAGAGAAACAGGTTTTGGGGGTGGAAATAAGAGGGTCAGATGAGAACATGTTATGTTTGAGATGCGCATTGGCAATGTCAAGTAGGTAGTGGGATAAATGAGTCATGAATTCAGGAAAGTAATCTTTATTGGATGTGTACCTTGAGAATTCTCAACAGAAAACAGGTAGGTTCAGTAGAAGTCTCAGTGAGTCATCAAAGAAATGATAGAGAATTCTAAGGAGAGAGTACTGTGGCCATCGAAAATTTGGAGGTGAAAAGGAAACAACAAAATAGAGTGAGAAGACAAGACATAGCTAGTGAGATAGAAAGCCAACAGGGGGTTGTCATGCTCAGGAAGGCACGAGAAGAAAGTGTTTCAGAGAGGATGGGGAGATCGCTGTGCAAATGCTGCTGACAGGCCAAGACTGTTGTAAAATAACTCTTAGATTGAAACAGGGTGACATTGTGATGTTTATAAAAATAGTGTCAGTGGAGGAGTAGGGTAACCCTTGCATTTTACTAATTTATGTAGCTCAAGTTTATTTCTAGACTATTTCTAAGCAGAGAAACATGGAGTTTTATTTAGCTAGTCATTAATTAAGTTGAGCATCATTTTTTACCAATTTCAGTACCTTCTTTTTTTCCTTAGTGTACAGCTTGATGAATTTTGACATGTGTATACACTCATGTAACCATCACTCAGACCAAGACATCAAACATTCACACTCATTTTATTTTCCCCTTCACCTATTTCACCCATCTCCCCACCCCTCCCCTATGGCAGCCAACCAGGCTGTTCTCTTTGTATATGAGTCTATTTCAATTTTGTTTGTTTCTTAGTTTGCTTTGTTCTTAGAATTCACATATAAGTGCAATTATATGATATTTGTCTTTCTCTGACTAATTTCACTTAGCGTAATACTCTCAGTTCCATCCATGTCATTGCAAATGGCACGATTTCATTCTTTTTTATGGCTGAGTAATATTCCATTGTGTATATGTACATCTTGCTTCTTATATTCTACTCCTTCCCCCTGATTTTGTTTTGTTCTGACTGAAGTAGATTCTACCCGGAATTTGAATAATAAGCTCTGTTTTTATGTCAGAAATAATCTTCACTGTTGAATTTTTGTTTAGCTAAACATGATATGTAGGGTGATAGTTTTTCTCCCTCAGCACTCAGAAAACATTACTCTTTTGTACATTGTCTTCTGGCATCTAACTGCTCAGGAAAAGTCTACGTCAGAACATGTAACTTCTCTATAGGTAATGAAGCTTTTCCCCTTATTTGGAGTTCTGTGGTTTTATTATATTATGCATAAGTATGGATTTACTTTAATTTTTATCTTATTGGTCTTACTCAGCATGTGGCATGCTCTTAGAATGTGAAGGTTTGTATTGTTTTGTTTTCTTTCTCTTCTGGAAAATTCTCAGCCAACTTTTCTGACAATCTGTTAACTCTCTGTTCATGGTAAAATTTTCTTGGACACATATTGGAGCCTCTCAATGTTACTGCTATCTTCATTTAATACTCCTTGTATGTTTCATCTTTTTATCTCCTTTTGCTGAATTCTGGGTACATTCCTTGGCATGTCAGTTATTCTCCTTGGGGTTGCTTAGGGAAGAGATTATTCCATCTGAATCACTTTAATGGCTATGTGTTTTACATTTCTGTTGTTCATTCCGTCTATTCTTGTTCCATGTTTGCCTATTTGTTTTTATTATTTCTCTCTCTCTGTTATAGGGAACATCTTATTTTCCTTATATTTTTATCTTACAGTATGTTCATTAAACTGATTTTTGGTGATTTTTTGCATTTGATCAGGACTGTATTTATCTCCTGATTGTTGAGTTGGCTGTCTGTTTTTTAGTGTTATTTGGATTCTTTGCTTTCAGGCAACACATTGAATGAGAGGTGTATTTCTCACTCTCACTTATGCTCTGTAATGTAATGTTTTTCACCTGTTTCCACTAGTCCCTCAATACCCTCAGTCCCAAAATAGCTCTTCTGTCAGCATTTCTGGATTTCCTCCTATCCAGTAACAATTTTGGATTGACCAGTCACTGAACCTGTGGGCAGTTTGGCCGAGGTCGGGTCTAGATGGCTTCCCCTGAACCTATCCCTTGTCAGCTAGGTACCACTGAAGGGCACAGATAGTTCTTTCAGCATCTCTTTATGTGTTGTGGAACTCTGGCCCCTGATTTTATGCAGGGAGCCTGGAATGTAGTTTCCCACTGCTCAGAGTGCAGTATCCCTAGAGTATGGGACTCTTACACCTTTTTGTTTCCATTCCAGAATTACAAATAGCTGTGGTTTTAGCCCCTATCTAGCAACCATTGTGATTTTTTAGTCTGTTTTTGGTCTAAAGAGATGTTTGTCTTGTTTTCAAGACTGCAGTATTTTTTTTTTAAGTATCATTATATTCAGAACTGAAAATATTTTTTATGGTCTAATGTCATTTAGTGCTCCTTTTTTCTTATAACATGCTGTCATTCAAAATATAACTCATGAGTAATTCATGCATATAGTAGGCACTCAATAAATATTTCTATTTAATAGATATTTTTTGGAATGACTAAAAATCCTGATGTAAAATCCCAATTAGAAAGTGCATAATTCCATCACAGACAAAATATATTACTTTACAATAAACATTTTTATAAAGAATTTGCTCCACACAGGGAACACCTGCAGTTTGGAAATTAAAAAATAAAAATCAAGATGAAACACACTACTAAAATATTTAGGCAATGACCCCTGGATCAGTGGTACTCACAGACCAAGGGCCATTATATCCTATGGCCTTAAAACCACCTGATATTCATTAAGAGATGATACTATACCTAATAACTTCTTAAGTGGAAATGCCACAAAACTATAGAAGCAAGAGTCTTTGAAATTTTTTAAGCTATATCCTTTACATGAACACAGGAAAAAAATTTTAATACGTACTTTATTCTCCAACTTGAAAAAAGCAGTGCTTAAAAATATAATTTTGAAAACATGATTATGCTCACAGTACCAAAGTATATTTGTAATAAGTATTGCTGTGTTACACATACGACAATATCTGTATATGATGTACATGCATTATATACTTGTAAAAAACATCATCCAGTAGAATTTGTTCCTTTTTCTAAAAGGCCATGCTACATATGATATTCTACTAAAAAAACCTTCATTTTTTTATCCTCAAAAAAGTCCCAGATCAGAATTGGTCTTATAAATAGTTGGCAACTCATTTGGCTTGACTTATAAGGTCACAGGTAGGGCATCCTGTACCCCAATATTTCTCTCATCTGCCATAATATATGCATTCCACCAAAGTAATTTCCCTGATTTTGATGACTTTTTATCTTTCCACAATTCTCTACTAAATGAAAATACATTTTGAGTGGTGGGGGAAAGGGAGGTGATACAACATGGACACCTTACAGAGAAGAAGGTATTTTTCAATGTTACCAAGATTAGGTCGCTGGAGGTAAGTCAGAAGTGCCAGAAAGGAGGTGAAGTGGTTTAAAACCAGGTGAGAGAACACCAAAAACAAACTCGATCTTCCTCACAATGTTATATAGTTAGAAACCCGCAACACAGCACTGATATGTAAAGCTCAATTAACCTTACTGCAAACATCAGTGGAGAAGTGAGTTACACACACTGCTGTCGTCATTTAAAGCTGCACACAAAGGCAAGCTGATGAAATCATTCCTGAGTAAAGAAGGAAGTTGGAAATAATTTTTCAGACCTTATCATATTTACCTTACCAACTGGTTTTGACTATGTGGCAACATCATTACTATAATTTTATGCAACAGGTAATAAAGGGTTATCCCCAAAGTTATTAAGGTATTAGTCTAAAACATTTTGTTGAGGATGTTTACTTTGACTACTGAAGCTTATTCATTTTTACCTTTTCTTAAGTTATTGCCCCCACTTCACTTAAGTTAAATTACACCTCCTTCACCATAGGCACTTATCTTCACTGTAATTCTCTCCTACTTTACGTACCTCTTCTCTCTTCTCTCAGTCAGCTGGGCCCAGAGGAGCTGAGATGCGGAAACGACAGCAGCCGCAGAGCGAGGGGGCACCCGTCGTGGCCCAGGCGCCCGGACAGCAGCGGCCGAACAACACCTGCTGCTTCTGCTGGTGCTGCTGCTGCAGCTGCTCCTGGTACGTGAGGCTACCTGTGCGCACACCTGGGCTGGTGAGGGCGCTACCTGTACACACACCTGGGCTGGGTGAGGGAGTCACCTGTGACACACCTGGGCTGGGTGAGGGCATCACCTGTGACACCTGGGCAGGGTGAGGGCATCACCTGTACACACACCTGGGCTGGTGAGGGCGTCACCGGTACACACACCTGGGCTGGGTGAGAACGCTACCTGTGTGACACACCTGAGCTGGGTGAAGATGTCACCTGTGTATTGTCAAAGTTATGATGAAATGGTGGCATAGGTCCTCTTACTGTGGCTAAATAGAAAATAAAAGGTATTTAGCCTTGGTGTTGAACAAATTATGACCCCTCTAGAAAACTTCATTTCCAGAAAGCCCTTTATATCGTAGTAATTTGGAAGGTTTGAAGTATTTTTATAAATACCAAAACTGCTTCCCAGATGATAATTCTTTGTTGGGGAAAATCATATATGATTCCTTTTCTTTCATTGTTAATCCTTAACTATTTCAGATGGAGGAACTAGAGTTCTAAAGAAGGGGGATATTTCAGTAAAACTGTTGAATTTTTTTTCTGTAACAGTCGTAAAGAGATCATCTAGCTCTTGTCTTAACCCATGAAATGCAGTGTAATGACTTGGTTTGATGGTTCTGAAGTCAGACTGCCCGCGTTCAAATCTTGTCCTCGTCTGCCAGTATCTGTTTGATCTTCAACAAGTTATTTAATGTCCTCAGATTTCTCATCTGTCAAATGACAGTAATATGAGTCCCTGCCTCATAAGGTTGTTATAAACATTAAATGAAGTAAAACACGTATGAGCTGAGAACAATGCCTGACATATAGCGTGCATTTAGTGAGAGTTAGCTCACCAGGCTATGGAATATTGCATATTGGGAAAATAAAATCTCTTTATTTAAAGAGGGTCTGGCTTGAAATAGTGTGTATTTTTTAGGAAGATCAGCTGGTAAATATGGTGCAAGAAATTATCTTAGAAAGGAAAGCTATTTTAATTCTAAATTCCATACACAACGTCACAAATATACTGTCACACACAGTGTGGAGGAGCACATTTCTGTTTCTCACTTGCTCCGGTAATCAGTATCTGATTTCATTTACTGCCAAAACTTATTTTTGAATTACTTCAGGATTAAAACACCAAAACAGATAGAGTACTGAAGTTTTGTTGTGCTTAATTCATTTACCACTAAACTTATTTAAGGAGAATTGCTTTTATTGATTCTTAAAGTGCACATTAAATACAATAAAAGTGCACATTAAAAACATTCAACATGAGTTCAAGCATCAGATTGTCACAGAACACAGGCTAAGGACCAAGAATAAAGTAGCTTTTGGAACCTGCATTAGCTCTGCACACCTCTAGAGTGAAGCATATTTGGACCCCAAACACGTGGTGCATTGGATAAGCGCTCCATTTGCTCTAGAATTGAGTATCGTTGTCAAGAACTGTTTGTTAGCAATGAGTCGTGGATGCTTGAGTCTAGGCTACAAAATGCAGTCTATGAATTTACGTATCTTCTATATATTATAAATGGTAGGTAATTTCTAATGTAAACAACCTAATTAAAAAAAACAAGTTAAATTGTCTTGAACTATAGATTTTCAAATTGTGACTATGTTATCGCATTACAAATGAAAATGTGCTTTACACACATATTTTTTAAATGTCATTATTTTTGTACTTTGGGTTTAAGAAAAAAACCTTGTAAAGGCTTATTAGGAAAAAAGACAAAGAAAGGAGTGTTCTTCAAATTTTACAGGCTAGGTCAAAAGAGCAGAACAAAAAGAAACACTACAAAATGTAATTTAGGGACAAAAACAAAGTTAGAAGTCAAAATATGAAGTAACTGTCATTCGTAAATCGGGAGCAGTTGTCAAGTAGTTGATTTTACTTCCTTTTAAGGAAATAGAGTGCTAGAAATGCAAGTGTGTATATCTGGTCATAAAGATAAATACCTCACTCCAACCTCACAAGTTATGGAGTTTATAAACAATATAGTATTTCCCTCAAATTTGCTCATCTCATTCCTATTTCATTGTCACCTCCTCTCCCATTTTAAAATTTATTCCTGTTTCTATAAAATTACCACTAGGATTTATTTTGAGGGATGGTACAGAGAGTAAGTACACAACTACTATTTCCACAGTTACCTTAAAAAATCTAAAGAGTTTGACTTTCTTCACAGTGACTTATTAAGCTCATCTGTTCTCTCTCCCCAAACCCATCTCTCTCTATCTCCCTTTTCTTCCCCTAGTCCTCCATTTCAAGAAGAGAAAACAAAGAACTGTGATTTAGGACATGGAACCATTGTTAATGAGTCAGTGATATCTGAGTCTTGACCATAAAATGAACAGTCTATATATTTGCACATCCTTCTGTACGTGGGACCTAGCTGTCTCTGACCAGGAGGGAAGATCAGTTTTGTTAAGACCACTTGTCTAGAGGTTCAAGGTTGCCACCGTCAAAACCTAATGTTCCCCTAACTCTGAGTTCAAACAGGAAGACCTGCCTCCTTGGGGAGTTAACTCTCTTCCCTCTTCTTTATGAGAAAGAAACCTTTGAAAGATGGGGTTCCCTCACAGAACTATGAATCTGTGAGGTCATTCAGATATTCACACAAGTGATGACACATGTAAACTAGAGACTTTATGTGCTCACAAAAACGAGGTGCCTCAGAAAGCAGATAGAAAGGTAATGCTTTCAACATTTATTTGAGCTTAAAGCTGATTTCCAAAATGTCCCACAAACCCTATCCTAACATCAGACGTTATATTAAAATAACCCAGTTTTTTTCAAGTCTTTAGGTGCTAATCCATCCTTGTTTTAATTCCTCTTTACTCCTGGTGCTGTTCAATTAAGCAAGACAGATTTCCATGTCGAGTCATAAAAAGAACTCAAGAGGCTTCATTTATCATCTCTCTTAAATGCCGCATAGACTTCCAGTGCTGCTTGGTGGTAAGGGCATGGCTCTCAGGATACGGTGGGGGCTGGGGCGGAGTATTGCTGGCCACAGCGCCAGGCTCCTCACTTGCGCTTCCCAAGGGAATGTGGTTCTGTCTTCAGCTATTCTACATATTAGGCTTAGGCATAAGCATTTCTTTGAAAGAAAAAAAATGCCCTAACAAACAAATGCTTGGGAAATGCTGTGTCTGATTTTACAGACAAGGAAACTGATGGCTTGCCTCCTGTCACTAAGCACATTGATGATCGAAGTGGGGCTAAAATGAGAATCTCTTAATATCTAGTCCATTGTTTTGCCTGCTTTAAGATGATACCACCAAACTTTTCATTTCCAGCTTGATACAAGCCATTCCCAAAGCTTCTTACTTTGCAAACCCTTTCAGAATTCTACCAAATACAACTTTTAAAATCGAATTCACAATCTCATGCACTACTGTGTGGTGCCTACAAGATGGGGCCCACTACATCGAATATTCATACTTCTTCCCAGGAGAAACTGGTCCCAGACTGAGTTCAGTAAATTAACTAGCCCTGCGAAAGATAAACTTCTCTCCCCTTTGGACACATAAGTTCCTGGAGTTCCCAGACAATGAGAGAGATCTGACTAAGCACGTTAAGCACTTCATAAATTATGCTTCGGGTTACCCCCCCCTTAATTTTTAATGAGTACCACAGCCTCTATAAATCAAAACAGTGTAAAAATAATATCCTATTTTACCCTCTGACGCTGCCACACTTTAGCTCTCTGCCAATGGAAATACGAAGATACATGCTTTAAAAGTCAAAGAACATTTTTTAAAAGGAAAAACATGCTCCATGGTAAAGAAACCATCCCCTGGAAATAAATCTGCTCACACATGCAAGGTGAATCATTTCATCTGAAGCACCACTGAATAAACAGTTTTTCAATACCTGTTGCCCTTGGAGACCTGATTCATCTCACATGGGAGCATAAGTTTTCTGCACAGACTTCCCAAGTGATTGTAACCAGATCATCATAAGAATCACTTACAAAGAATTCTACAGTGTTGAAACTCTATCCCACCACGGTATTGGTAGATTTGCTCTATAGTTTCTATAACTTACATTGTAGTACTTCATCAGCTTTCACCAGATTCCCCTGCCTCCACAGGGAACAAATTCTCAGTAAGCAATGGAATCTAGGTATCAATATTTGGTGTTGCCCCCACCCAGATCATCGTCTAGAAAAGCTTAGTATTCAAGGTGCTTCTGCCCACTTACATAGCCCTGTATTGCATATGACCAGAGTGCCAGAGTTAGAACTCCTTGATCCTTTTCCAGTGAAGGCATACCATTAAGACTCCTTTTTCTCTGAGTTTACTGTAAGTTCATGCTTTTATGAATGTTAAATTGCAGTTTTTAGATCATCAATGGAAAGATGGATATAAAGAAAACAAAATAACAGATGAAAATACTATGCCCAGTTTTCTTTAGAGGTGTAGAAAGAATGAACCAGAAAAGAGCTGGAGAGAGAAGATTAAATGATTTCAGGCTAGAAGAAGGCAAGAACCCAGTTAGAAAGTAAGGCAGCTTCCAGCCAGTGAAACTACCTCAGTGAGGAACCAAGAAAGTGTCCTGCTCGGTCCCTGGTGGGTACACCTGTGGCCTGATTCCCCTGAGGCGGAGGCTAAGGGCCTGCAGTGTGAGGAGCTTGATGAGGAATCACAGAATTGCAGAAGGAATTGAGAAGGCAGAGAAGGGCAAAGTCCAATGGCATACTCCTCAGCGAATGCAGAAGAGGAATGCCAACCCCACCTTGGCCTGTGTGAGCATGAGGAGCCACTTCTGAGAGAAGCGGTGCCTTCAGAGAACTGGAGGAATGTGGCTGCAGAAAGCGGAGATGCAGGACATTTTGTCTGACATGCAGATGGAGTTCCCAAGGAAGCCAGAGAGTGTCCTCAAAGGCAGAGGGAGAGGAGCCTCACTCTGGTGAGGAAGCCTGGAGTCCTTGGGTGATAGGAGGAAGGAGACCGTAGGTAGAGGGTGTAGGTAGAGGCAGTGCATGGGGACAGGGCTCTGTGGGAGACCTGAGTGGTGTCTGCCGGCCCAGATAGAGCTGTTAGCTCCACTTTGTTTCAGGGTCTGGCACAGGGGGGATCTCTCAAATCTCAGCTAACCCCTGTAGGTGGTGATATGGTGAGGGCCCTGTGTGTCTGGGTGGGCCAGGATGTGGCAACGCCGGGATGACCTGGAGACAGGCCGGTGCTATTCATACCATGGCCATGCCTCCCTCTGCCCTGAACAAAACTGAACACAAGGGCTGGTCTGACTCCCCAACTCACTGGTTTTCACGCCAATGATTCTCCTTTTCTTTGACATGTGATTTTTTTTTAGGTTAATACCACCAGTAAAATTGTGTTACGAGGATTTTACAGTTGAATTCACAAAAGATTGTATTGGCCAACTGGCACTAGGCATTTTCATAAACACAGCCTAAAGTTTTATGCTTTAAAGTAGCCAAAAATGAATTCTGGCTTATAACATATTACTTGACACGTAGTAGGTGTTAAATTAATAATAAGGTATTGAATGGATGATGGAATTTGGATTTTCCATTTAAGTCTACTTTATAAAATATGGAAATTTCTGTCACAGAAATTCTTTTAAAAACTTACAGACACGTCATCCCAGGCCTTCGTATAATTACGTGGCAGGTAATGCTTGTCAGGATCGCCAGATTTCTTCTTATGCACCATTTTCCTTCATTCTCCCGTGTGTGTGTGTGTGTGTGAATTAGTAGAATTCATATAGCAGTACTCGTAGTAGTTAGTAGTAGAGGGAGGCAGGATTCTGGAAAGGACACTAAGATCTCTTTAGTGTTATTGGGATATAAAGTTAAAAAGGACAAACAGAAGACTAGAGAGATAGCATCAAGTAATAAAATATCTTTGGTGCCAAGAAGAAGAGAGAGAAAAAGGGATAGAAAGGGTCTTTGAGGAGGTAATTGCTGAAAACTTCCCCAATCTGGGGAAGGAGATAGTCTCTCAGGCCATGGAGATGCACAGATCTCCCAACGCAAGGGACCCAAGGAAGACAACACCAAGACATATAGTAATTAAAATGGCAAAGATCAAGGATAAGAACAGACTTTTAAAAGCAGCCAGAGAGAGAAATAAGATCACATACGAAGGAAAGCCCATCAGGCTATCATCAGACTTCTCAACAGAAACCTTAAAGGCCGAAAGGGACTGGCATGATGTATTTAATGCAATGAAGCAGAAGGGCCTTGAACCAAGAATATTTATGCAGCAAGATTTCATTTAAATTTGAAAAAGGGATTAAACAATTTCCAGATAAGCAAAAGCTGAGAGAATTTACCTCCCACAAACCATCTCTACAGTGTATTTTGGAGGGACTGCTATAGATGGAAGTGTTCCTAAGGTTTAATAGCTGTCACCAGAGGTAATAAAACCACAGTAAAGAAAGTAGAACAGTTAACTACTAAGCAAATGCAAAAATTAAAATAACTATCTCCAAAGTCAATCAAGGGATAGACAAACAGTACAGAATATGATACCTAATATATAAAGAATGGAGGAAGAAGAAAAAAAAAACCTTTAGATTGTGTTTGTAATAGCATATTAAGTGAGTTAAGTTAGACTCTTAGATAGTAAGGAAGTTAACCTTGAACCTTTGGTTACCACGAATCTAAAGTCTGCAATGCCAATAAGTACATACCTATCGATAATCACCCTTAATGTAAATGGACTGAATGCACCAATCAAAAGACATAGTCACTGAATGGATAAAAAAACAAGACCCATCTATATGCTGCCTTCAAGAGACTCACTTTAAACCCAAAGACATACACACCCTAAAAGTGAAGGGATGGAGAAAGATATTTCATGCAACTAATAGGGAGAAAAAAGGAGGAGTTGCAGTACTTGTATCAGACAAAATAGACTTCAAAACAAAGAAAGTCACAAGAGACAAAGAAGGACATTACATAATGATAAAAGGGTCAATCCAACAAGAAGATATAACCATTATATATATCTATGCACCCAACACAGGATCACCTACATACCTACATATGTGAAACAAATACTAGCAGAATTAAAAGGAGAAATAGAATGCAATGAACTCATTCTAGGAGACTTCAACACACCACTCACTCTGAAGGACAGATCAACCAGGTAGAAAATAAGTAAGGAGACAGAGGCACTGAACAACACAATAGAACAGATGGATCTAACAGACATATACAGAACTCTACACCCAAAAGCAGCAGAATACACATTCTTCTCAAGTGTACATGGTACATTTTCAAGAATAGATCATATACTAGGCCACAAAAAGAGCCTCAGTAAATTCAAAAAGATTGAAATTGTACCAACCAGTTCCTCAGACCACAAAGGTATGAAACTAGAAATAAATTACGCAAAGAAAATGAAAAATCCCACAAACACATGGAGGCTTCACAACATGCTCCTAAATAACCAATGGATCAATGACCAAATAAAAACAGAGATCAAGCAATATATGGAGACAAATGACAACAATAATTCAACACTGCAAACTGTGGGAGACAGCGAAGGCCATGTTAAGAGGAAAGTATATTGCAATACAGGCCTACCTCAGGAAAGAAGAACAATGCCATATGAGCAGTCTAAACTCACAATTAACAAAACTAGAAAAAGAAGAACAAATGAGGCCCAAAGTCAATAGAAGGAGAGACATAATAAAGATTAGAGCAGAAATAAAATTGAGAAGAATAAAACAATAGAAAGAATCAATAAAAGCAGGAGCTGGTTCTTCGAGAAAATTAACAAAATAAATAAACCCCTAGCCAGATTTATCAAGAAAAAAAGGGTCTACTCACATAAGCAGAATCAGAAATGAGAAAGGAAAAATCACAATGGGAAACCACAGAAATACAAAGAATTAGGGAATACTATGAAAAATTATATGCTAACAAACTGGATAACCTAGAAGAAATGGACAACTTTCTAGAAAAATACAACCTTCCAAGGCTGACCCAGAAAGAAACAGAAAATCTCAACAGACCAATTACCAGCAATGAAATTGAACTGGTAATCAAAAACCTACCTAAGAACAAAACTCCTGGCCAGATGGTTTCACCGCTGAATTTTATCAGACATTTAGTGAAGACCTAATACCCATCCTACTTAAAGTTTTCCAAAGAGTAGAAGAAGACGGAATACTTCCAAACTCATTCTGTGAGGCCAGCATCACTCTGATACCAAAACCGGGTAAAGACACCACAAAACAAGAAAATTACAGACCAATATCCATGATGAACATAGATGCAAAAATACTCAACAAAATATTAGCAAGCCAAATTCAAAAATACATCAAAATCATCCATCATGATCAAGTAGGATTTATTCCAGGGATGCAAGGATGGTACAACATTCGAAAATCCATCAACATCATCCACCACATTAACAAAAAGAAGGACAAAAACCACATGATCATCTCCATAGATGCTTAAAAAGCATTTGACAAAATTCAACAGCCATTCATGATAATAACTCTCAAGAAAATGGGTATAGAGGGCAAGTACATCAACATAATAAAGGCCATATATGACAAACCCACAGCCAACATCATACTTAACAGCGAGAAGCTGAAAGCTTTTTCTTTAAGATTGGGAACAAGACAAGGATACCCACTCTCCCCACTTCTATTCAACATAGTACTGGAGGTCCTAGCCATGGCAATCAGACAACACAAAGAAATAAAAGGCATCCAGATTGACAAGGAAGAAGTTAAACTGTCCCTGTTTGCGGATGACATGATATTGTACATAAAAAACCCTAAAGAATTCACTCCAAACTACCAGATCTAATATCTGAATTCAGCAAAGTTGCGAGATACAAAATTAATACACAGAAATCTGTGGCATTCCTATACACTGACACTGATCTAGCAGATAGAGAAATCAGGAAAACAATTCCATTCACAGTTGCATCCAAAAGAATAAAATAGTTAGGAATAAACCTAACCAAGTGAAAGAGTTATACTCTGAAAACGACAAGACACTCATGAGAGAAATTAAAGATACCAATAAATGGAAACACATCCCGTGCTCATGGATAGGAAGAATTAATATTGTCAAAATGGCCCTCCTGTCTAAAGCAATCTACAGATTCAATGCAATTCCTATCAAAATACCAACAGCATTCTTCAATGAACTAGAGAAAATCATTCAAAAATTCATATGGAACAACAAAAGACCCCGAATAGCCAAAGCTATCCCAAGAAGGAATAATAAAGCTGGGAGGATTATGCTTCCCAACTTCAAGCTGTACTACAAAGCCACAGTACTCAAGACAATTTGGTACTGGCACAAGAACAGACCCATAGACCAATAGAACAGACTAGAGAGCCCTTATATAAACCCAACCATATATGATCAATTAATATATGATAAAGGAGCCATGGACATACAATGGGGAAATGACAGCCTCTTCAACAGCTGGTGTTGGCAAAACTGGACAGCTACATGCAAGAGAATGAAACTGGATTATTGTTTAACCCCATGCACAAAAGTAAACTTGAAATGGATCAAGGACCTGAATGTAAGTCATGAAACCATAAAACTCTTAGAAGACAACATAGGCAAAAATCCCCTGAATGTAAGCATGAGCAACTTCTTCCTGAACGCATCTCCTCGAGCAAGGGAAACAAAAGCAAAATGAACTCATGGTACTACATCAAACTACAAAGTTTCTGTACAGCAAAGGACACCATCAACAGAACAAAAAGGCATCCTAAAGTATGGGAGAATATATTTGTAAATGACATATCCAACAAGGGGTTAACATCCAAAATATATAAAGAATTTACACACCTCAACACCCAAAAAGCAAATAACCTGATTAAAAAATGGGCAGAGGATATGAAGAGACAGTTCTCCAAAGAAGAAATTCAGATGGCCAACAGACACATGAAAAGATGCTCCACATCACTAATCATCATGGAAATGCAGATTAAAACCACAATGAGATATCACCTCACACCAGTAAGGATGGCCAGCATCCAAAAGACTAAGAACAACAAATGCTGGCAAGGATGTGGAGAAAGGGGAACTCTCCTACACTGCTGGTGAGAATGTAAGCTAGTTCATCCATTATGGAAAGCAATATGGAGGTTCCTCAAAAAACTAAAAATAGAAATACCATTTGACCTGGGAATCCCACTCGTTGGAATTTACCCAAAGAATACAACTTCTCAGATTCAAAAAGACATATGCACCCCTATGTTTATTGCAGCACTTTTTACAATAGCCAAGATATGGAAGCAACCTAAGTGTCCATCAGTAGATGAATGGATAAAGAAGTGGTACATATGCACTATGGAATACTATTCAGCCATAAGAAAGAAACAAATCCTACTATTTGTAACAACATGGATGGAGCTAGAGGATATTATGCTCAGTGAAATAAGCCAGATGGATAAAGACAAGTGCCAAATGATTTCCCCCATTTGTGGAGTATAACAACGAAGCAAAACTGAAGGAACAAAATGGCAGCTGAGTCAGAGACTCCAAGAAGGAACTAGTGGTTACCAAAGGGGAGGGGTGTGGGAGGGCGGGTGGGGAGGGTGGGAGAAGGGGATCAGTTGGTATTTTGTTTGGTACACATGGTGTGGGGCATCACGGGGAAAACAGTGTAGCACAGAGAAGGCAAATAGTGAATCTGTGGCATCTTACTACCCCCAAGGACAGTGACTGCGCTGGGGTATGGGTGGGGACTTGATAATATGGGTAAATGTAGTCACCACATTTTTTCATGTGACACCTTCATAAGAGTGTATATCAATAATACCTTAATAAAAAAAAGAATATCTTTGGTGCCATGTTAAGGAGGTAGGACTGTACACTTTTCTTGGATATGGAAAGTGATCAAAGATTATTAAGGAAGGAGGGAACAGAGTCCATTATATGTTTTAAGTTTTTCCCTCTGGAGGCAATGGAAAACATGTAGCAGGACAAGACAAACAGCTAACAAGCAGGAGGCTTTCATAACAGCTTCAGCAAGAGATGTTGGGGCCCAATATACAGATGCAGTAGAGAAATCACAGATTCAAGAAAAACTTAAGGTGTTCTGTCAAGAATTTGCAATAGATGAGAAAGAGGAGGCATGAATTCCCTGCTTGCTGGAGGGGCTGGGCTGCTGAAGGTCCCATCACACGAGAGCACATTAAGATAGGAGTTGAGGGCCTGAGAGTCAGTCGTGGGAATGAACTGGGAGCACACAGGGCAAGTCTTGATCTGACAGGACAACTTGGGAGTCTCAGTATGCAGAGATGGGAACGATGGTCCGGTGTAGGCACAGTGAGCTAAAGACCAACAGCTCAGGGAATGCCAACACTTAGAAAAAGCAGTGGAAGCACGCAGACATGGCACGCAGAGAAGAGAGGATCTGAGAGGTGACACAAACACAGCACTGGGCTGGCATGGAAGCCAGGACAGTCCAGCATTTCACAAAGGGAATGGCTGATGTTGCAAATACACCAGGAGGCCCAGTGCAATAAAAATATGAAACATCTGTCATCTGGCCAACTAGGTTATCAGGGAACTCTGAGAATCAAGCTTCTCTGTAAGGTGCACAGGAGGAGGAATTTAGAGAGAAAAGCTGCTGACAGAGAAAATAAGCATGTCCCTCTTCCAAGCTTCTGAGACACCACGTTCTCTCCAGGTAAAGATTCGGTTCAAAAGAAGCTGGGATTCCTTTCTTGACTTAATGAAAGCAAATTATTCAACTTGTAAAACAGTATGAACCTCAGCCATTCAAAACACAGGCCAAATTTATTAGGTATCTTAACAATATTAAGCAACTTGCTTCCAGCCT
Source organism: Smutsia gigantea (assembly GCA_032199065.1). Taxonomy (NCBI): domain Eukaryota; kingdom Metazoa; phylum Chordata; class Mammalia; order Pholidota; family Manidae; genus Smutsia; species Smutsia gigantea. The sequence continues at coordinate 130,339 of JAVSCE010012543.1, read as the reverse complement.
CTCTAAATCAATACAAATAATACACAAGTATGCAGCTATGGCATTTTTGGTACCTCACCCTATCTATGAAATGTTGCAGTTGTGCTCTGTGTGATTGAAATAAGTATTAACTCTTTATTTTTGTTCCTCTCATTAAAACTCTTCATTATTTCTCTTAGGCCCAGCTTACTTTCTTTCATGATCTAGACATGGTAGACCTAATGAAATCTACCAGCTACTTCAGGACATCACTCAGGAATTACCTGTTCTTTGTCAGATAAGACAATGAGATCCACTTCTTGGATATGACTCAATTGTATAATAATCCTGTGTAATTGTGTTTTATAAATAAAATTTTTGATGCTATAAAATTCATATCCTTGTTTCAGATAGCAACATACTATATATGAATGTGTGCCCCGTGCCTGGGAGCATGGGTTCCTAAATAGAAAGTGAATATCTGCCATTACTGCACTTTATATAAAGCAACACAGACTATCTTAAAGAACCCTTTTAATCAACCAATTTCATAAGTAATGGGACAATAATTCCATGTGTTTCATTCTAAATAGATGTAGTCTTGCCATATTTAAAGATCACACACAAATTCTAATAATGTCTTCCTCATATAAAGCCTCCTTCCACAAAGCAGCCTAGGGTGGGGAAGAGACAATGGTGCTGCAGTCAGACAGGCTAGTGGCATCCTTGTTTCATGACATCTTTTTGTTAAACCTTTGGCAAATGACTTAATCTCTCTGAGCCTCAGTTTCTTCATCTCTCAGATGTGATTAGTAACATATATAAATCAGTTAGTTCAGGGATTGGTACACTGTAGGGGGTTTCCTGAATAATCCCTTATTAGTAGATGTTATTTCTCACCCCCTCACAACTCTTAGGCTGAAAGGAGATTACCTGACTTGGTAGGATTTGACCACTGTGAGCTTAGCATGTTTAATTTACATGTCAGTAAGTGTAAGGGAACCTATTCATTCTGTGTCCCTGGGCCATTTCTTGCTGACTCTCACATCAACCAGCACAGGTATAATTTAGCATTCCTGCAGCATGCACACACAGCCAGAGGATTCCCAGAGAGTTGGGAGTTCATTACATACATGGGTTAAATTTCCCCAAAGATCAGGATTATTGCCTTCAGTCATAATTGTTCTCGAGGATGCTCCTGCCTCATCCCATACATATTCACATACAGTCACTGGAAAAAACCAGGGAGGAATGAATGAATGGGTGGATGGATAGGTGATCCTGCCAGCTATCAGATGTTTTTCCGAGTACGAACTGTTAGAATTCTAACTTCTTCACTCTGCTTTTTATGATAGGGACACGAGGTAACTAGAACCAGAAGCTTGAGTTCCAACTTAACTGATGTGTTTGAAGGCTTGGATGATTACATGCCATTTTAATAATAGTGTCTGCTAACTAAATAAAAGTCCATTGGCCTTTTCACATCCAAGATATTTGCTTTCTCACAAAAGCATCCACTAACTTAATTACGACTTACAGGAAAAATTACAGTGGGTTGAAGGAAGAGCTTAAAATAGGACTTCAATCAAACTGAGAACTGAAATAGGAAAATTCTGATGATTGGCGTGCATTATACAAAGTACATCTAAATATTCAGTCCTGTAATTCTCTTAATTTTAAAGGAAAAAAGGAAACCCTTTTTTATGCCAAAGAGAAGTAATGGTTATTTAACCAAACATAAGCTTACATAGCATATCCAGATTTTAACCACATAATAACTTGTTAAATGCAGTTATCATTCTTAATCAAATTAATGTTGATGAACCTAAGTGACTTGGAGTTTGCAATAAAAACATAATACCAATAGTAAAAGGGAATTTTTGAAATCCATCTTTTTAAACAGAAGCCTGTATAGTGCAAAATTGGTAGCAAAGAGAGAGTATGAGAACATGAGATTTGTCTTCCATTTCCATGCACCAGAAGAAATTAACATTTATATACAACCCAAACTGGAACCAAAATAGGTTGGAGAATCTACTCTCACAATGGCTCTTTTAAAACACTTTAAATAAAAAAATATTTCTTGCCTGTTGGTCGTTAAAAATCTTTTCCAATTAATTCATTCTAAAAATGTGTGATGTAATTTAGTTCCATATTACCCCAGCAAGAGACATTAGCATTCAAAACAACTTATTACTGAAAAGGATAACTACAATGTTAATAGGATTATGCCTTTGTTTTAAAATTAAAGTATTCTTAAATCAAATGAATTGGAGCCAGGGTGTATCCACATTTTCTAAATACCTGAAAGGAAAATCAGTGTGTTATGTACACCTCCCAAGATTAAATTTATCCCCTTGAAGTTTGATTTTTTCCTCACAAAATTTGAATGGCTTTCTTCGAATTCCTTAGAAAGATCCAAACTCCACACACAAGAATAGATTTGTTTTCCAAATAAGGGTAATTACTCCCAGAAAAGTTTTCAGTTTTCTTTTGATTAAAATGTTCAATTTATAAAGGCAACACTGCCATCTAGTGGAAAGATTTTTAATAACAGATTCTTTTACTTTTGAGAGGTTTTAAGTTTAGGAAATGAAAGCTTAAGCCAGAAATACTTATTATATGACATAGGATATATTATTATACAAAGTAGGAGGAGCATTTACAGGGACAGTGTATTTTTTAGACAAGTGTTGTAGAACATTTCCAGACACAAATTTCTAACTGCCATTCTCATCCCCCCACACCCCATTCAAAACCAAGTTTACTCAACATATATAAATGAAAGAGATGAGGTGCAAGTCATAGGTTTGACTATAACTGAGTTTTTATATGCCTGAAATTATGATTGGCTTATGGGCACTGTCCCACCTCCTGGTGCGTTGTTCCTGCCTTTTGTAGTCTTGTCCAAGCTGTGCTTCGGGACTTGCTTTCTTCATTCCCCTCCCTCCAGTTAGCTTTGTTGATGGGAGCAAGCTGTGTTCCCCTGGGAGATTCTTTCCAGTAGCAACACCTGTCTGCAGCCATGAATGGCATCACCTCTGCCCTTCCTCCTGCACGCTTTGCTTTCAAAGCCTTCGGTAACAAATCCTTTCTGGGAATCTCCAGTTCCAGGGAATTGAGAAATTCGCACTGGACAATAACTCCTACAGACTCTCGTAGCTGTGGGATAATGCTGACAGAGGGTGCATTTTCTCTCAATACACTGGTTTATAATAGGAGGTTTACCCTTTCCAAACATGTAAGAGCAATCCATTTTTGTAAATAAAACAGGTAAAATACCATAAAAAATTCCATTATATAAAGAGAAGCAACACTGTATAGCAAAAGACAGGAAGTCAGATGTGAGTCCCAGTGCTATAGCCCTGGTGTGTTTCAGTTGTAGGCATTGTGTAAGTCAACCTTGGTGACTGTTTCCTCTGAAATAAAATGGGAATGATTAATAACAAATCCTCCACTTACCTTACAGGACTGTTGGGAGGAAAAAGTTGGAAGGAAATGTATGAGGAAGTGTTTTATAATAATATCAAAAAGCAAGTCTTCATTTGTAAACTTGGAATTGTCATTTAAATATGCAACCAGTTTTCCTCACATTTCGTTAAGCATGTGTCGTAATTTGCCTTTTGGTCACAAGTGTTCATCCTTTGCTTTACAACCTTGGGTAGTAGGCCCTCTACCACTATCCCCATTATGAATGGGGAAAATAAAACATGGAAAGGAAGTCATCTTAAAAGAGTGTATTCTTGATTTGGAGTCCGCCTCACTGTTTTCTTGGCCCATTTCATAACCCCATCACACTACCTATTCTGATGTATTGCTCCCCCCAAGCATCTTACCTGTCCATTTTGGTCTCCATTTATATCATGCCTTTTTACAACTTCCAGCCTCTACACTTTCAAAAGCCTTTACAACTTTCCCCCTCTGCTTGGAATTCCCTTTGTCCAGGTTTCCATCTGCCAGTCACCTGCTCATTATTCAACTCAGTTTAATCATTATCTTCTCTGTGAAGCCTTCTCAATTCTCTCATGCAAAAGTCTAGATACCATACCTATGTCTAAGAAACCCTATATGTGTACCTGATTTTAGCTCTCATTGCAAAGCTATATGATGCTTCTTTACCTGTTGAAGCTTCTTAATTATAGATCCTCTGTCTTATTCATCTTGAATTTCCAACGAGGCAATGTTGTGTAAACCGGGTGCCTCATACATATCCATAAATTGTTGATTGTTAAATAAAGCTGTAGTGTTATTTTACCAAGCTACTTTAACCCAGGAAAATGAAACACTTAAAGAATAACCTATCAGTTCTTTTTCCAAACATGAAGGATGTTGAGTTCATTTTTACACTGGGAATTTGAGGTAGAAGCTGTTAAATAAAAAGGAAAAACTGATATCACAATGTGAGAATATTAAAATATTGAATAGTAGCTGCACTTTACCAAAATGGCTCTTTCTTGAGCCTTGATGTCATACTGTATTAAATGTAAGCATCTTATTGATTCCTCAGTTGAGTCTTTGTGTAAATATATGTGGTTTTTGTGATCAGCCTCTATCCTAGAGTTACCATGGTTACCGAAAAGTTTTTACCTTTTTTGCAACTACTTCAGGGGTTGTCCCTAAGAACCAATTATTTTTCTTAAAAAAGTAGACTGTCTTCCAAAATACGCCCCACACATATCCATGATGATGAATGAGTAGGCAAACTCTGTAATGGTAATGTTTTCCCCACCACACTATCCAAACTTCCCTGTAAACAAGCCAACAAAAAACCCACACACAAAGAGGGCATATTTCCTTGTTTTCTCACTATACCAAATGTGTTTCTCCTTTTGCAAAGTAATCCTTTTAGGAAATTTCTAGTGGAATTTCAAATGTTTATTTTAGTGTACTTAGCCTAGACTATACTATTTCTTCCATAAAGTACTTAAGCTTTGACCAAGACTCCCACAGTAGGTATTGTACATGCATTCTGTTCTTTAGTTGTTTAAAAAAGTAGAAATGTTAGTTTAAAATGTTACAAACATTGTAAAAGTGGGGAAAAAATGTATCCATGTGAACTTTTACTACTGTTAAGCTTGATGTTTTCCTTTTAGAACTTGTCTTAAGCCCATATAATATGTATGTGTTGATATGGAGCATTTCCTATAATTTATTTTCTTAAATAACCTCCACTATATTACTTAGGGCAGGATCAAGTGAAATTCACGACAGATGGGAGTCATTCCTAGGACAAGGCAAACAGTGTATGACCAGCTCTCCTATTATTTTCCCTATTTCTCTTCATCTTAAAAAAAGCATTACCAGTGGTTCTTGATAATTGGAACTTTGGAAACATTTTTTAAGCAGTACTAAAGGATAGTTGATTAAAAGGACACTTGTTGATCACTGAAGGTCAATTTCTTTCTACAGGGCAATGTTATGTCCAATAGTAGATCAAGAAATAGAACAAAGGGTGAACAGTTAAGCATTTACTGAATGTCTATTATAAGTAGTTTTAGTACAAACGTGTGCCCATATTTTACCATCTGTAGAAATTAAAGATATGAACACAATCCAGTATTTCATGATGATCACTCTAATATGGTGGCATTTGAGATGTTTGTAAATATCACAGAAACAGATAGAAGAGCCAGAATTCATGTTCAGAAACTTGTGAGTCATGCATGTGGATTCCAGATTTGTTGCTCTACAGCAAAGACAGCATGGAGAAAAAATTTTTTCAAAGATGTTGCATAAAATGAAGTATACCTGAGTTTGTGTGGCACACTGTGTGGAAACATAACATAAATTCTCAAGGAGTTTATTATTTAATCAGTGAACACGGGCTCTTTCCCTAATATTTTCACAGTAGCTTACTATATGTGTGTGCACACACATATAAGCGCAGTAAAGCTTGGCCGAATGAGTGTTAATTTCCTATTTAAATATGATATTTCTAGAATTTACAAACATTTTTTGTATTTTACACATTTGGCATCATTAATTTCTCACAGGAGATTTCACAGGACATGGTCAGTGATGTATTCCTACCTCTTCCACCCACTTTTCCATAATTACTAGAAATGCATCAAATTCCAGAGAAGCACTCTTACTCAAAGAGACTTTGCGAAGTTAATGAATCTCCTCCTAAACACATACCTTAGGATGCAGCAGCATCGTGTACTGAGGTTTCCTGGGCTGCCTCAAGCCACAGACACATTCACCAGTACCCACAAACAGAGGCCTGAACAGTTGTGCTGCTCTCTCTGAATCTCACCTCCCTGTCTTCCCCATAGCTCTGCCACATTGAAGGCTGGCTGGGCTCCGGCCCTGGAATTACTGCCTCCCTGCAGAGTGCTAGCCGGATTGCTGGGTGTTTGAGTGGCGGTTAGCTACAGTTTCTGCTCTCCAGAATTCTTTAGGCCACGCCACGTTCATGAAAGCATCCCTCTTTTTTTCCCATGATTCTACACCAATAAATCTGCTACTCTCCCTAAAAATTGGTGGAGGAGAACTTAATTTATTTCACTATTAAGTTTTATTTTTTTGTCACTGAAGTGTCCTTTTTATGACAAAAGAGCCCTTTCCAATTCTTGTTGGGTTCTCTTTTCTCCAGGTAGTCCACTTTTTCAAGTAAATTCTCCTATCTAGCTGCACTTCCAGTTGTAGGTTGGCCCCTGCTCCTTAAATTCTTCCCTTTGCTACACTCTCTCCATACTGATCCTTGCCTTTGAGAATTAAAGAAAGAATTAATGAGACATCATCTCAGCATCCCTTAGCAAGCTTTCCAGATGAAGAATAACTACTTCTGGGAAGTCTTCTCCCACTAAACCCCTTCTTTCCACCACAACCATACTTAGTGATGCTTTTCTGCATTCACATAATAAGTAGTATATTGCCTCAGAACTTATCAGACAGCATGATTCATAATAGGCAGCCAATAAAAATTACAGGGTAGCTCAACAGAATTGAATTCAAGTTCCAACCGTAACACGTATTTAATGGCTGACTTGTACCAACCTACCAGACAGCTCTGTGCCTCACTTTGCTGATCTACAAAATGAGGATAATAAAATTAAAGGTAAAAAGAAAGTGCCTAGCACATAATAGGCAGTAGAAAATAATACTTTCCATTTCCCCTTGTTGAATAAGTGAATGCATGAACAAATGAAAGAGATGTTATCTGAACTTTTGCTTCTAACAGGCTATCATGAAGCTCCTCAGCTTGGAGACGGAGGGATCAGTTTGCCAATTCAGTAGCTTGACTTTCCCAAGGCCACTGACTCATCCTCTCCACCTGCTTCTTAGGTCTGCCCATAACCTGCCCCACGATGTCGAGTCTACATCTAGAACTTCGGGCAGTCCACTTTAGCTGCTGCTCATCTAGTTTACCTGAATAGGACAATTCTTTTTGTTCTGGGTTACTAAAGCCCATGAGATTATCCTAGCTCCTGTAATCCCATAGAATTCCCAGATTTATGTCTGAGAGACACAGAGACTTCTCTCACCCAATGCTATCCCCTCCAAGCCCTCAGACTGGCTGGCCTCTCCATCTCAAAACACTGGAGATTGACTAAAGGGATGAAAGGTCAAAGACAAAATCAAATTTAAACCCAGGAGTTGGAATTTAAGTGGATGGAAGAATGATGGTGTCAGTGACAGAACGCCTGGTCTGCAGAGAAGGAGGATATGAATTTAGCAAATTTTGTTTTAGATTCTGATTTATCTTTTAGCCATCAATGGGGGAAAATGAATAGAGAATAAATAATGAATAGAACTAAATAAAAGTCAAAATGACTACTCCAAAGAGTAACATAATGATATATATCAAATATGTAAGGCATATATCATGTAAGTATCTTGCAGATTTTAAGTAATTCAAATAATGTAAGGATGAAGTCAGAAAGTATAACAATGTCATTTAGGATTGCTGTTTATTATTATTTTATTAAATAATGGTTTTCTTTATTTTCCTTTCCTCTTTCATCATTTGAAAATGATATTGCTTTTTTTTCTCACATAACGTAGTTGAAAATGAAATTATTCTGGGAAATATTTTCCTGCAAGTTTTTTCTTTAAGTCATGGCTTTCCCTAAACAAAATTAAGTGTTATACTACATTACAGCCTCACTGTTAGGAACGAAGAAAGAGGGGAAAGTGCAGGAAGACCCACACACACCACAAAAATGGAGAGTATCCAGGTCCTGGAGGAATGGTGAGTGTGGTCCACATTATAATCATGTCTTGTGTTTACATACTGTTTACATCTACTCAGTGTTTAAGTATTATCTCTTGCTCCCTAGTATACTCCTCAAAATGGTTTTGTGAAATGAATGATTACTCAGTCTGGGAGATCTTGTTTTGTAATTGCAATTGCTTTTCACCAATTTTTCTATTAGCTTTGTTAAGATACCAGCTAAAACATTGCCTAAGTTCATTGCATTCAAAAAATAATTTTTGTTACATATCTCAGCTCCCCAAATTGCTTTAATTATTTACTTCTCTTTTCTGATAATATTTTTTAAGTTATTCTCTTTATAGGGGAAAAGTCTAAAACACAAAGAAAGATATAGAATTATCCATCAGAAATGGCACCCAGCTTGTCCCTGGTCCCATTTCCATTAGAACAGACTCTAAACAAGTATTTTCTCCAAAATGAGAAGCTGAAATCCAATATCTACAGAATAAAATTCAAATACAAGCAGAACATTTGTATAGTGGTATATAGGAGCTTTCTTTTTCTGCCTCTTATGAGAAGGTTTTAATATTGATGCTTCCTTCATGGTAATTTTTCTGCCTTTAAAATTTTTTTAAATGAGGACGTTCCAACATTAGTATAGTAACAAATCAATTTAAAATACTTGGTCAAAAAGGTAAGAAAAACAAAATGTAAGTACTTCTTTGACCAAATATATTTTAGGTTGGAAATCAGTAAAAAGATCAATAAACGGAAAAGCAAGATCAGGAACAATTTAACTAGAACAATCTCTAAGTTCTCTGCCATTTCTTTGATGTATAAGCAAAGGGAGTAATAACTGGTGATTTCTGCAAGAAGTAGTGAGTGAAACCTGAATATAGATATCTAAATAGTCCCAGTATCATTATGAAGTCCCTGTGCTTTTTAACCAGGATAACTCCATTCATGGGTAATATTTCATTCATAATATTTAGTAAAATAATTATTACAGTATTGGAAAACAAGTGACAGTGAAATAATGTGTTCTTATTTTAGATCCAGTGACAAAAGGTAGCTACCAGAGATGAAAAGAGAAATTGTATTTTATGGCTTAAAAATTAAAATCATGCAAACAAAAAAGTTTCAGTTTGCCCTTCAATGTAAGGTGTAGATTGATTCTATCAAGGTGCAATATATTGTTAAGGTATATTGAATATTTCCAAGCTTCACTAGGAATTTCTGATGACCATATGCATGGCGTGTATAGCCCCTTGCTATTTGAAAGGCTACCTAACATTAGTGTGTGCCTCTATGAATTTTTGTCAAGACCCAGAAGCAACTAACCTAGTCCTGGCAGTTATTTGCTGGATCAGGTTGGACTGAGTATCACTTACCACTAGATGGCAGCAACTAATTTCTGTTGGCTCCTTGCCTGGGCAAGGATCCTGTTAGAGTTGCTTTTGATAATGGCCCCCTTCTGTCTCTGCAGCCAAAACCCCACATCAGATGAAGTCTTGTCCTGGTCCCAAAATTTTGACAAGATGATGAAGGCCCCAGCTGGAAGAAACCTTTTCAGAGAGTTCCTCCGAACAGAATACAGTGAAGAGAACCTACTTTTCTGGCTTGCCTGTGAAGATTTAAAGAAAGAGCAGAACAAAAAAGTAATTGAAGAAAAGGCCAGAATGATATATGAAGATTACATTTCTATACTATCACCAAAAGAGGTAAAAATATGGGAAACATTGATATGGGCATCCTAAAACCAAGGGTGAACCTAAAGGGACCACTGTCCAAATTAGGTAATGCATGGGGTCTGGACAGGCTAGAAGGCTGCCCTGAGTAGATGCTTCAGATTCCAAACACCTGAACAGGTGTTCGAAGGCTAGGTCTCCCCACTATGCTTTAATGATTTGTCTCTGGCTGAGTCGTGTGGTAGTCTACTTGCTTTTCCAAACTAACATTAAGGAACCTGTTAAATAAAATTTGCAATGACTTAGACTAAAGTGGAAAAGAAGAATTTACCTTAGGGTAGTACTTCTCGAGGTGCAATCCCTAGCACCAGCATAAGAATCACCTGGGGCATTTGAAAAGCACATTCTTGAGGCCTAACCTGGTCTTCTGAAGATGAATTTTTGGAAATAGAACCCAGGAATATACACTTTCCTCATATACAATAGTTTGAAAATCTCTGGTATAGGGGCTCAAAAAAAAAGACACCAAAACCCTAAACCTGCCATGTTTGTTGATGCTTATGATAGAATAATTACAGAACTGAAGAATGGGTCCTTATGACCCGTTAATATTTTTGAGGGAGAGATGGATAAGAGCCATTACTCTACTTACTCTACTTTTCCTGTTATGAAAGTGCAAGCCATTTTTTCCGTTGTCAGAATGTACCTATAATAAAGAACATTTCAAGCAATCAAATTAACACTTTTCCATTAATTTTTAAAAAGTTAATTTGCTCCTAAGAAATGTTACAGCTAGCAGAATTAAAAGCATCTGGCGAGGGAAGGGTTATACTGTGCTCCTGCCTCTGGAGGGCTGAGTGACAGATTACAAGGGGCTTTAAAGCATTTGAACTTGGAGGTTCCTAGAATGCCTTCTTTTCTCCACACCACCCTCTTTTTATCTTTTCTGTTTTTCCTAAACCACGGTAATTTTTAACTATGCATCTAAATGTTCTGACCTAGCATTTTCTTCTCCCAGAGTTACAGCCTTTGCACCCACCTCCTCTGGGAGCATTTTTGAAGACCCCTAGAGACAGGCTGTGCTCATAAATGCTTCATCCAACACTTGGTGTGGCCCCAACCTGCCTTACACTCCTTATCTTGAAACCTAGAAAATGAGTTAGTGTCTACTCTATCAATCTCTATTCTTGGAATACTGTTTCACTTCAGTGAGATATAGCTAAGTAATTAAAGAACAATGTATTAGGTTTTAAGTGCCATTGGTATTCCAGAGAACCCCAATGATATTGTCTGTACAAAACAAGAAACCTTGAAATTGGATACACAAAAGATTATTTTATTCTTCATTTCCTGCATTAACATTGAAAAAGTATTCACTGAAACAAGGTGGAGAGAATTTTTTCTGTAGCCTCAATACATTTATTACTGATGCCACTTTGTATTTCTAATACCATTATAATTCTACAACCTAAAAAGAGTCTTCAGGTTTCTGGTATATCTAGAACCGCAGCATCTGATCAATTCTACTTCGATATTATTGGTATAATTAATTGGTAGTTAATTTCTCATTTTTATTTTAGTATTGCATTACGTGGCAAATATATCAAATGATCCAGTTGTGCCCAAAGATACACTTCTGTTGGCCATAATATGCATAATTACAGAGTCCTTGGGAAGATTAGCTAGCCCATTTCTCTCCCCAAAATATGTAATATGTATCATCTTAAAATAATAATTGTCTAGATTCTCTAGTCCATTCTTCTGCACTATGTATCATCTTAAAATGATGACTGTTCCATTTTAGAATAATATTAGTAGAATAAGTATACTCCATAGTAAATTCATATAGCTCCTTTATTTTACAGTCTACATTTTCTAATTTTTAGTGTTTATGAGAAACATTTTCCCATTGTCCTCACATCTCCTAATTATCAGATATTGCCAACTGATGCAGTTATATAAAATACTTAATTTCACAAAATTACTTCTTTGGGCTATAATTTAGAACTATCATAATTATTGATTATTGAAATATAAACTTAGATTTTCATTCTATTTGCCAAAGTAATAAAGTTTTGTTTTAGCCTAATATCTTTACTTTGACAATGAATTTCACCAGAAAGTCATTAAAATATTACTTCCTGATTAAGGACATGATCTTTCCTAAGTTAAATACACAAATATTTAGTTTAAAGGCTGTATTTATTTTCTCCTTTATTTTTCTAATGACTACATTTGGGCCATTACCCACTCTAATATCCTCAAACTGCTACAAGGAGAGACAGAGACAGGTAAAATTCAAATTTTTAACATTTTGCTACATCGGTGGTGACTTGTAATTAACTCAACATAGAATCAAAATTATTAGACTGTATGAAGTGCCTTTGCTTAACCAACTAATGGCTCTCATATCAACGTAGTAATTCCATTTGATTGTTAAGCAGCAAAAACAAACCAAAAGTAGGTATTTGTAATTAGATGGTTGTTAAAAAGTTGTATTTTGAGCCAAGGTATAGATATATTTACTCTTGAATCATGTCAAATGTCTTGACTCAGTGATACATTCACAACGTGGCACACATGGCCTAGCTATCCCAGAGCCCTTTCCAAACTATTATATCTCACCAAACTTGACGCAAAAACTTGCCAATTCCTAATCAGCCACAATATACTTCTAACTCTTTGATGATACTGAATCACCACCCTTTAAATTTTGTTTTTCAACACTGGAGAGAACACAAGTTGCATCAAGAGAGCCCTGACTATAAAGTAGTGAGAATATGAACTAAAGTTCAGATGCATAGGATTCTAGACTTGGCTCTGCTTCAACCTCATTGTGTGGTCTGGGGCACATTAATTCACTTCTCTAGGCCTCAGTATTCAGTTGATTGGTTTACAAAATAAAAATAAAAATGGGCACAGAGAAGAGTAAACCAAATCCACAGTGGCAGCTGTGAGGCCCTTGTGCTACAACTTCATTCTCCCACCAAATGACACGGCTGATCAATCGTGGGCCCCCTTACTGCTGTACCCAGATTCAGCTTCATCTCTCTCAACACAGTACTTAGAGCAGCCACTACAAACAAATCAGGATCTATTTCCTGTTTGGGGGCTAGATAATCTGGCTGTTTTACCTCTGAAATTCTGTAACTGTTTGTATTTACTCAGGATATTTTTAAAGAAGATGAACTCTAGAGTCATTTATAAATAGTAATGACTTAAAAGCTAAAAAATGTCAGGATTTATTCTTAAGTAGGGCCTCAATTTTTTCACTAGACTTTCATTTTACCTTAATTTATCATGTTCCTTTTTGTTAAACATAGAGAAAGTCTACATTCTTAAATTATATATATATGTAACTTATTTTCTTTCATGAAGCCAGCATGATGAAAATTACATTTCATTGTTTAAGAGCATGTTTTATGCATTTTTCATAATTTGAACATTTTGTTATGAAAGAGATGTCTGCATTCAGGAGGCAATATAACTTCTATTTCATGGAGTAGAATACATTTCAAGAAGGGAAAAGGCCAAATTTAAAAATTTTTTAAATCTAAAAACAAATTTAAAAATAGCACATTTTTTCAAAAGTAAATTTTCTTTTTTTTATGTGATATCCTCCAAGAGAAAAGAAATGGAGGTAATAAAGAGGAATTCAAGACTAATAAGTAGCCTTGCTGACCATAGCAGATGCTGGTGGCAGCTTATGTTTATTAAGTATTGAAAAGACTAACCCAGCAAAATAAATATCTTTAATAAAGAATCTATTTAAAAGCTCTTGCCAACTATATACACCATTAAGCCAATGAATGATGAAATAATTATAAATCCTGCAACAAATATGACTTTTATCTGAATTGAAGAGAAGAGTTTGTGTTCAGTTATCTGCAAATTTCCTTAGTGATGGCATTGTCCCTAACCAGAGCTGTAATCTAGCCCTGACGCTATCTGTATGACATGAAGCAACTCAATTCAGTGCTTGGCAGCCTTAGCTTCCTTGTTTTGTAGAATGGTGGCATGGACAAAGCTTTAAAACCCACTAAATCTATAGCATCCAAGCTCTGCTGCACAGTGATTTTAAAAGTAGTAGTAATTATTTGCTTCTTCTGATTTCATCCTAGATTTCCAGCTGCTATCTCAGAGAAAAAAAGCAATAAACCTATTTAAACACCAGAATTATCTAAAAATCATGCTGATGTGATAGACCTGTAGAATCTGTGTATGCATGTATATTCAAGCAAAATTATGTAAATTTAGCACTTCAATGATTTAAGTCAATTTTTCTAAAACAGGACTCATTTGACTATATTTTCTGAGACTCGTTTCTTTGTGCATGCACATCATCTTTCCAAAAATCTTTATTGAATATTTCCCATAAGCCAAGTAGTGAGCTAAATGTTACGGATATGATGGCCAGCAAGAAAAACACTGGCCTATCCCTCAGACAGCTAACATTTTAGGAAGATAGACAGATCCTGTCAAAACCAAGTAACTAAAAATAGTGATTAAACATTATTTATGATGGGAATGGAGATTGAACGATGTGATAGTTTGGAATGGGGTAGTCAGGTAAGGTCACTCTGAGAAGGTAAAAATCAAGTTGATACCAAGTCTAAAGACATTGGATTGGATCAAAAAGGTGACATTATACTTATGATCAGTTATTACTATTACTATATTACTTTACATTGGGGTTAAACTTTGTTGTTGACAATATGAGTCTCATAACTATCCTTTAGCCACTAGGACAGATAGCACCATTTCATGGCAAAGGAAACTGATTCTCAAAGAGGTGAAATGACTTTTGAAGGATGTCAGAATTATATCTGGTAGAGACATAACATAACCCCAAGGTCTGATTCCAGATATTCCCTTCCAGCTACCATATGCTGATTAGTTTGTCCATTGTCTAGTATTTTTTTCATGACACTACTGTCAATTTCTATGAACCCAACCCTAGAACTTGAGACAAAATGAGAACTAGCAACCTTAACCACATGCCAGAACTCTCCCTCAGACTAGCAAGATAAAATTTCCCATCATTTGGACCCAATCACGAATATGGTTACTACACTTTACTGTACCAGTTGTCTTTGCTCCAAGAAATATTTCAATAATCAGTGTATTTGCAATTTTACTTACATTATTTTCAGTAGAAATAATCAACACGAAATAATACAACTAAAAGTGAATACGGTAAAGTATATTATAGCTGGCAGAAAATTCAGATATTCTTTAGATCTGTAAGAATTAACATGAGAAAACCAAATTCTATTAAAATTAAAAAGAATTATCTCAGTGGTAGAAGGTAGAATTAGTAAAATTTAATATGACTTATAAAGGAAGAAAGAAAAAGATGAGAATTTTCCTTAGAAAAGAATCCTAAATAAAACAACTTCTGTAAAATTAAAAATAAAATGGAAAAGAATGGGGGGAAGGCTTAATCATGGTATGTAAAAATTGTTCAGTGAATTAACCTAATTGTCTTAAAGGAGAGTCTCTATGAGGGAAAAACACTTTCAGTGAAAATTCATCATTTCTGTATAATTCTACCAAAAATGTCCAGAGTCAAAATTCCCATTGTATCTCGATGGCTGGAACAGAAAGGCTGGGTCAAGACTTCATGTGCTCCCTTTTGGCGATATTCACCGATCTTAATGTTCTCCTCCATTGCATAGGAAATCTAGTTAGATTAAACATTGTATGTAACTCAGTTTGACCCAGGTTTTCCTATGCCACACTAGCAAGATTTCTGTCTTCATTCTCCCAACTTTACCTCCACATCTTGATGAACCTCCAGCTTTCATTACACTTTTTCTCCCAACTAGTTTATGGAGTTGCCAGTGGATATTTTTATTTGCAAGCCACTTGCTTTTCTTCCCTGTCTCCTAGTCCCTTGGGAATGAAAGCTTCCAAGTTCATTGAGGACTGTCACAAAGTCACATATGCCTTTTTAAAGCTTCAGTTGCCACCTTACAACACGGCCAATGTTTGCAGCACTGCTAAAATCACCTGTTGTGCTGCTAAATCTGGTACTTCTTTTTTAACTCTGTTATTGCTGCACTGCACCCTCCCTTCCTCCCACCGAGATGTGCATCTGTGAAAAGGACTTCCACTGCCCCAGGATAGCTCCTGTCTGGTGCTACTCAACCTTCTCTTTCCTTAGGATGAGTTCTTTACAGGAAACTCCTAAGTCCCGCAGGCACTGGACCCCAGAGAAGGTGGCCTTATAGAGCACCCAGTGCCTGAGTCATAGGGTGACTATGGCTCAGGCCCATCATAGGTTGTTATACCTGTGGGGTTTATCCTTGTTATTTGACTTCTCTACACTTCTTTTGACTGGCAGGCTTTTTCAAACAAACAAACAAACAGATATTAAGGTAAATATTTTATTTTTTAAATGGAAATAGCAAACGCATTTTTGTTAGAGATCTGAGAGTTGAACAGTACCACTTCCTCTATGATATTTCACTACTGTTACTAATTTGAAAACCACTAAAAATGACAGAATGAGGGACTCAAAACATTTCATAATTCAAGTTATTTTATTTCTCTATCTTAAGATAACTAATTTGATTCCAGCTACTGATAAAATATCATACTATAGTTATGCTATTATTTAAGAAATAAATGACCTTTGTTTATCACTAATATTTCCATCTTCATTGAAACAAATTTGAAAGTAAGAGCACCATTTTCAAAACAGTGGTGTGTGCACTTGGTAATACTTGACTTTACTGTACCACCACATTTCAGAATAAAAGCAATCAGTTTAAACTGCAGCGTCAGCATTTTCCTGCTGAGTAGAAATCCAAACAATAATTTTAAATAAAAAACTTAGGAAAAAATTCTGTACTTTTCACTACTTTGCACTTAATGATAACCTCGTGTAGCAATAACAGAGAATGAAACATAAACAATCCATTTCTACAGTTTGTCTGTTTTTAGAATTCCTGACAAAGAAGAATATACAGTGCAGCCAAGAGATGTTTCATTTTTTCTGTATATAAGTTGGTCCAGCTAAACCACAGAAATTTAGTCTGGATCCCCATTTCCTTACAAATCCTTCCACAGCAGCCATCCCTGGGGTGTACCATCAGTCCATCTCTACATGGGCCCTGCAGCTCAGGATTCTGGGAACACCAGATAGAACATGAGTGGCTGCAGTCATGGGGGGTGTTTCAAACCCCAGGCTTAGTCCAAATAGTGGGTAGGAAAAGAAGCCAGGACCCAAAAGACTTTTGCAAAATGCTTATGACAAAATGTTTAGTGGTAAATATGAAAGCTCTGTATAGGCTTGGGTACACCACGAGACACACCCCTCTGGCTGAGGATGCCCTACTTCCTGTCCAACAGTGAGGACTGAGGCAACCCATCAGGACTCAGTGATGCTTTGCCTCTTCAAGTTGTCTGCTAACATTTCATGGAAGAGCTTAGTTTTGTTCCCCAAGCATGCCCTTAATGCTATTTATTTTTCTCTATTTCCCTTTCCAACAGTCCCTACCAGTTCCAACAGGATTAGCACTTAGTGAGGAAAAAAAATAACTGAATGACTCAGAGAATTTAACTTCTCTACACTTTTAAAATGACAGTATTGATGAATAGATATTCTGAACTCCTATTTACATTTCTCCTTTCAAAGATTCCATTCCAAATAATTGTTCTGCTTCATCTATAGTACAGAGGTCTTTGTGTGTATTCCTGTATAAGGACTATGTAATGTGCCATGCCTTGCCAGGTAGACATTAAGACGTGGAAAATGCTTGCTGTGGTTCTGCTCTACTAAGCCTTGCCACATTCCTGGTTTCCTACTTCTGATACAGTAGTACTTGTTAGGATGTGAAACTATTAGGAATCAGCATTTCATATACATGTTAATTTTTGCCAGAGAACTACTCTCTGCCAGATTTTCACCTGGTTCCATCAAGATAGTCACCCCAGCAGTCACATAATAGGAGGAGGTAAACTCATATTGTGGCTAGGGAACTCTCTGGTACCTCAACAATGAATAGAAATTATCAAAACTCTTGAGTGAATGTGTAGAAAAAAGTAAGTCTAAATAAGCCAAATATCTGTGAACTAAATTTCTGGTTTAAAAGACTAGTTGTTTTTCTGTTTGTTTAATTCAACTTTCGAAGGAGAAAAGTATGCAATGTTATGTAGGCTTTGAAAAGATAAGCTCAAGATTTTAGGTAGTTGATTTACTCTTTGAAGTTTCTCTAAAATGTCACAAAACTCTGGTTACTTAATTGATATCTTTTGAAAAAATGTTATTTAATGTATCTGCTCTTATTTCTTTTTAGGTCAGTCTCGATTCTCGAGTTAGAGAGGTGATCAATAGAAATCTGTTGGATCCTAATCCTCACATGTATGAAGATGCCCAACTTCAGATATATACTTTAATGCACAGAGATTCTTTTCCAAGGTTTTTGAACTCTCAAATTTATAAGTCATTTGTTGAAAGCACTGCCAGCTCTACTTCTGAATCTTAATTTTCATTTTGCAAAAAATCAGTTTGGAGGGCTGGGATGGGAAATAAAAGTAGTTAATTAACACCAGAAACTGAGTTCCTGGAGAACTACAGTTTAGCATTCCTCAGGCTACTGTGAAAATAAAACCATATGGTCGTTGTCTCCATTTTTATCCAGGTCATCCATGGTTAAGATTGGAGAAAATACCACATAAAACAATGAATTGCCAAATTGAATTTGTTTTATTCAACACTCATTCTATTTGCAAGCAAACTGTGTTTGTCCTATGAACAGTCTCCTAGTGTATCTCCAGAGACTGCATGTGCATAAAACTGCTTCATTTTGCCATGTAGTTGTTGTAATATTTAGTTCAATGGTATAACTTATATCTGTATTTATGGACTTTGTGCAATATGGTCTTATAAAAATAATTGCCAAAAAATTGGCTGTGTTTTGCATTTTTAAATATAATCTAAGACAGAAAAGGCCAATTTTTAAAGTTGTAACAATGGTATTCCACGTGTTATATACTGTGTTCAGTATACTAATTTTGAAGCCAATATTTCTGTACATGAAAAAAGAAGCTATTTATCTCTTAGAAAATCCTAATGAGGATTCCTCTGGTTGTTCACTGCCAAAACTGGCATTTTCATTACAGAAGAGTTTGCTATGTTTAAAAAAAAAAAGAAGAAGAGAAAAAAGCACAAAAAATTGAAGATATTCTATCTCAATGACAAAGAGTGATACTGTTTTTAATTGTAATAGAAGAAAATGAATCTATGTATATATCAGATGTCCACTACTGTAATTAATTTATTGAAGACTGGCTCTCCAGTTCTAGAATGGTTATGTAAAGTATGTACTTTAGCAAGAAAAAATATAATAAGCTTGATAACTTAGTTTTGGAATATATCGAAAGGATTCAATAAAGGAATGCCTACATGTAGCATCATAAAATATTTTGAGGAATAGCATCTGTCCTGTGGCCTATTTTCCTTGAAAGTAAAATCCAAT
Source organism: Smutsia gigantea (assembly GCA_032199065.1). Lineage (NCBI taxonomy): Eukaryota > Metazoa > Chordata > Mammalia > Pholidota > Manidae > Smutsia > Smutsia gigantea. The sequence goes on along the minus strand of JAVSCE010012543.1, from coordinate 111,050 downwards.
GAAAAGCTAAGTTTTTAACCAATGAAAGTTTTATAAAGATTATGAAGAAGATAATTCTCTACTTCAGACCTTAGCTGTTTTCACATTTTATCTTAGGAATGACTTATTTTAAACATGTTAAAGCCAAACTATTAATTCTCATCCATAATTGAAAGGCAGTACAGTGCTCGAATCTTCTAGCTGCCATGTTATTTTTTATAAGTACCACCAAATCTTTAAGACAAAATACGTGCCTAACATTGGCATGTACTTTTGACACTTATGAAAACAATATCCTGTCATACACACACACACACAAAAGTCAGTGTCATATTTATATCAAAGTTACATTTGAATATTAATATCCCCTGAAGCCTATTTTTTTAAACTTAAAACTTAATAAATATAATACTGAGTAACCTAAAATGAAAGTTTTAAAAATATTTATATCCACTGAGGATACTGGCCTTATATTAAGGATGATATTAAAATTATAGGTTTTCTTTGTCATTTTTAACTACCTCTCATTTTTTTAATTTATTAAACTTTTTTTAAAAAAACAAGTTTGGGGTTTTCTTTTAAAAATTTATTTTACTTGAAAGGTTGGCATCATAAGTTTCTTTTTCCATAAACTTTAAACATTTCAAGAACTGTTTTTTTTTAAGTGAATTTGATTTTCTAACATATAGAATTCAGGAGATATGATTAAAAGGGCTATTATCTAATCCCTATGCAAATATTTTAACTGTTGCTGTGTTTGACAAAATGGGATTTTAAAAATTTTTTGAAGAGTAGAAAACAAAATGTTCTGTTTACACTGGCGTTGCTGACTATCCTACCATATTCAGCACTTTTAAATACATTATTTATGAAAATGTAGTTAAACTACAAGATAGAAAATATTTATGATAATCATTTCTTGTAACAAATGCCTGTTTTTGTCTGAAAGTGTTAGTGCGTTAAGATATACTTTATCCATGTCAATTAGATATTTACTATTTGAATAATAGTTTTCAGTAATATGTTGAAAAAAGATAACTATGAAGATGTTTACAAAGTCATATTTTTTCCTAAAGAGTGAAGAAAAACCTAAAAGAATCATCACTTTTATTGTGAATTCTATTGTTCTTAAATTATTTAACTTTTTGATTAGAATTGAGTTTATTATGCTACTATGATGTATACATATATATGTTGTAATATCATACTTGTTGCTGAGTTTGAGGCACAATAAATTGGTGCAAATGATTAGAAAATATATACTATGCTATGATACACCGCATGCATCAATCTTTTTAAATGTAGACTTTATATTCTTGTTGTTACTATGTATGGTGGTGACCTGCTAGTCATGAGTTATCTTTATAAGATACTTTGGACTATGAGATGAATTGTCTGCTTGAAAATACCTTTACTATTTTACCAAATGTAAAAGATAAGGGCCCTTATAAGGGTCCTAATCTCTAACTTGGGCATTTGTAGAATACAGATTTTGAAGCTAGCATAGCCTTTTAAAATCTGATTAGGAAGTTATGTTGAAAATGATTCTAGAGCAGATTTACACATCAGATGTTGGTTACCATGCTAAATGAGCATTTCTGTGCTATATTCCTGTTTTCAGGGAGGGGAAGGTTTCTCACTATTTCAAAAAATCTTTTAAAGTTTCTAAGACTATGTCTTTTATTTGCAACTCTAACAATTTTTAAAGTATGGTGTAATTCCTTCTGTTTTAATTGCAGAACTATAATAAATTTAAAAACCCTCAACTGGTATCTATACCACCATTCTAAGAGCACACTATTTGTTTTGGTAGAATTTGATTTTTCCTAATGAGTAAATTCTTCCCTGGGAAAAAATTAGCACTTTAGAAGGTTCACTTTGTGTTTGCCAAGATATTTTTATCTGTTAGGTATCTTTATACTGTGAGAATCTGCTAATGCATGCAGAAAGAGGTTAATGCACTTTCTATGGTGCCTAACTTCAGATGTGTCTATAAAAGGAAAGGAGAGGATATAGATTATATATAAATGCATAAAAATAAATTGGAGAGCCAGATTTCTTCAGAGATGGGTCTTGTACACAGATCATGCTAATAACGATGGATGACATTTCTTATTTACTCTGGATAATTGTTATTATGTTACCCAAAGGTAAAATAGATGTCCCAACATTGTTACAGGGCAGCTCTAAGCACAACAGTGCATTGGTACATGAACAATAGCAAAAACACACTTTTGGTATCGTTATCAACATTATGAAGTGCAAAAATCAAGACCATAATATGGTCTTTTTTTTTAATCTTAAAATAATGTACATAGAGTGACCAGTTCTGATATTTGGTTATGTTGTATGGGGTGTTTATTAGTATCCTTTTAATGCTGCCCAAGTTCTTACAAAATATATGTGTATCATATATTTACTTGATAGTTCAGTTTTGCAAAACGACTATAAAAATAGGTAAATAATGTTTATTTGTTAGGAGCAAAAATACATTTTCACACCATTAGGCTGATATAAAATACCTGATTCTTAGTTTTGAATTTACCCATTTTTTCTATACACTTCCAACTTACACTGAAAAAAGAAGTCATATTGTAATTATGACAAATTACATTTGCAAGAAATGTTAGGTGTTTTGAGGAAGAAACACACAAGGAAATTTAAAATACAATCAGAAAATGATAAGAACTCTTTCAAAAGCCACCTAAAATTTCTTAGATCTAAAATGCCTATTGATAGAACCCTATTAAACATGAGTTTTGAAAACTCTGCAATGGATATAATTGGAAATTATTTTGAGAGGTGTAAAAGTATTGCCCCCCAATTTTGTTGCTTGTGTATTTATATTGACAGCTCATGACCTTAATTTTCAAAGTATATTTTGAAAACACTTAATATTTTCATATTCTTTCAGTTTTTTAAATTTCTGACCAATATAAAACGTTTGTTCTCCTGAGAAAACAGTATTCAATCTGTAAACATTTTAGTTATGCCTCACTTGCTACAACTTCAAATATTTATCAGTAAAACTGATACCAAAAACTTGCTTCAGATCTTCCAACACTCTTCACAGTATCCTTGCAACAGACAATAGTGCACAAATTGATAAGTATCATTTCCCAGTTAGTGCTAGGCTCTAATTATAAATTTGATTTCAAGTTACATTTCTGTCTCACGTGACGTTGGGGCAGTTATCTTCTCTGAGTCTGCTTCTTAATCTTCAAATAAGAAGTATGACACTTCATTTACAGCAGAGCCTTGAGAAGTAAATGAAATAAACATAGAATGAGTAGTGTTACATGTTATTTTATCAAAGTTCTCCAGCTAAATAATGATTCCCATCTTTCAAGAATGTATTAGATGCCATTTTAACGCATTTTCCCTCTATTTTTTAACCATACTTCAAAAATTTGATTTAATCATTCATCTGAAAAACTATGACCAAGCTTATTTTAAGGTGGAGAGGACTATATGCATATGTTGTTGCATTGTTCAATAATGTGACTCAAAAATCACTATTTTCAGTTCCCCAACATCACACTCCATTTATGGCCAAGCACTATGTTTCTTTCAATGACATACACACACAAGATATATACATGTGTATACATTTGTACATGGGTGTATATGTGTGTATAATATAATTAAAGCCAAAATTTAACTGAGATTATTTGAAAATTTTATTTCCAGAGGAAATAAAACAATAGTCCCAAGAATAGGAAGAATGTAAATATCAAGTAATTTGCCAAATAAATATGCAGGGGTCAAGTAAAACTAAGTTATAAGAGATGGGCCATTAGAAAACATTCGTATTGGCATGGAATAGAAAGCATTGTTTAATATTAAGGCAGTATGATTTTTTTAATATTTTTACCATCAAAATATGAAAACAAAAGAACAGGTGGTTGTACTTATAAAATTTTCCATGAAGATTTTTATTTTAGAAGTTTTAGATTTACAGAAAAATTACAAAGTTATTACAGAGCGGTTCCCCATATAGCACATGCAGGAGACATGTCCCACTTAATGAACCAGTATCAATGCATTATTAAGTTCACACTTTATTCAGGTTCCCTTAGCTTTTACCAAGTGTCCTTTTTTTTTGTTCCAGGATCCCATTTAAGATACCATGTTACATATAGTTATCATGTCTCCTTAGGCTATTAGCTGTGACAGTTTCTCAAACTTTTCTGTTTTTGATGACCTTGACAGTATTGAGAAGTATTATATTTTATAAAATGTCCCACAATTGGAATAGTCTATTTTTTCCCATCATTAGACAGGAGTTATCAAATTTTGGAAGGAAGACCACACAAGTAAAGTGCCATTAGTATCACATGGTATCAAAGGTACATAACCATCATCATGATTTCTGTTGATGTCTTTGATCATCTGGCTGAGGTAGTGTTTAAGTTTCTATACTATAAAGTAATAAAGTTTTAAAAGGTTATATCAGAGGTAGATTTTCTGGACATTTCCACAGAGCTAAAAAAATTTTGAATAGATTCCTCAGCCCTGCTATTAGTTTCCATTAAATGATTGCTAATAAATACTATGAAGCAAATACAATGAACTGGAAAGTGGAGGGGAAAAAATAAGGCTCCAAAACAGTGTTAACTTAAATATTCAATTAATGGAGGTGAAAGTGATTTTTTTCCCCTTTAACTTCCTGTGTAATAATTACTTTAATCCACTACATCCATTGGGTAATAAAGATTTTAGTCTTAACTAATTATTGAAAGAGGTGATTTAAATTGATCATTTGCTGAGTGCTTCTCCGTATTACCCTCTACCGAACAATGAACATTGAAATAATGTAAAAGACTTGATTTTTTCACTTGCTTTAACCTATTTGTCAAAAATATAATGTTTCTTGTATATGATTTTGGTATGTTTGCTAAATATTAAAAATGATTTCAATGTGGTTCTTTAAAGTTTATCATTGATGTGTGTTAATTTTTTGCTACCATGTTCATTGTACTTAATAATCTATATCCGTATTTTAGACTCCACCAATATTTATTAGTGGAGTAAAAGTTTTGAATGCATGAACACAATTTACAAGATACAATGCTTGGTTATTTTGCAATGCCAGAATAACTGTAGGTACATACAAATTGAATAGCTAGTCCAGAATATTTTTCCTCCAATTTAAGTTGTTATGGATTTTTATCCCCCCTTCCTGAATCTATTTTATTACTTTACCTATGTACAATAGACTTCCAGAAAATGCTAGAATTTTCAACATGTAATAGTATTTGAGCATGATAATAATGTAAGAAAATCAGAAGTCTCAAACTAAGTATATTTCTTTGAGTTTTCAAAGTAAACCAAACTACAGCTGTTTTCATTTGACTATATTGTGGAAACCTATGGATATTATTGTAAAATGCACATTCATTACACTTTTTAAAAATGTTTTGAATTAATAAAGAATCACCAATGTATCCTTAGACAAGTTACTGTTTCCTCATTGGTGTAACACTACAGGAGTAAAAAGTACACTTGTTTATATTGTTATTTATGCATCTGAGGGAAAATAATTTCTGGCTGAATTCTTTATGTTCTACATGGTTATTGCTTATTACGTTTTTGCATCTTTTATAAAAAGTGTACTCTTGAGATGATTTGAGAATTCAGTTGCAAGATTTACCTATCATGTTGAGTTCAAATGACTCCTGTGGCTAAAACAAATTCAAAGTTGAATTTAGACTTTGGAAATACTTATTCCCGGTTGAGATATGAACAACTTGATCAGTCCTGTTCTACACTTGGTCAGAATTAAAATGGGTTTCAACCGCTATCTTAAAGCAAAACAATTTTATAAAGTAGTGTGGCCTGAATACACAAAGTGAAACGAAGAATTGAGCTTTTAAGTAAGAAAACCTATTTCTGCTTTATATTATTTATAGTCACCTTATTCTTCCACTTCACTTTTAATTTGTATATAGAGCTAAGGAGTGAATAGCCGCAATACAAGCTCATTTTCTAAGAATTTTATAACCTCAATAGTTTTGGTTAGATGACTTATGGATGACAACCTTGTCAAGGGCTCCCATATTTTACCATTCGATTTTTTTTTTAAAGAATAGATTACAAGTTTGTGTGTGTGTTTTCAGTATTTCCGTTCTCAACGGTGAAAACACCAATGAGTAGACCCTGCTCAAATCAGTTGGGTGTGAGAGTTCCCAGATTGAGTTCAGCCCTCGCATTCCCAAGCCTGTCTTGGTTGTATTTATTCCCTCAGATCCATTCCTGCGGTGGGCTGTAAAAAGGTCTTTTGAAAAATGCAAAGCATTATGCCAGTACACTCCAGTATTCCCCGCAGCAATCCGCGATCAAGTTTTTGGGATACGAACAGGAGGCGGGGCTCTGAGGGCTTTGCTGCGCTGTGGTTTATTAAAGCATGGAATCATACTCTTAAAAAAGTAACTAACGATAATTAGGAGCAAATGAGAATGGACGGGCTGGAGACTCGGTGAGGAAGGAAATTATTTGAACACAAGTAAGTTACGTGGCATATAAAGGAAGGCAGGTTTGCGAAATCATTCCGTGGTTGCCTTCAAGTACACCTGTCACGTCCTCATTAACAGCCTTACTCACCGTCAAAAAGAGACTGGGCAGGAAAAAAAGGAAGTGAAGTAAACACACATACACACACTGATGCCCATCCAACAATTCGCTCTTCGAGACAAAAGGCCAGGAGAGGACTCCTCCGGCCGTGACCTCAGCCCTCGCAGCGACAGTAGCCTGCCTTCCACTGCGGTACTTGAAATAGTCATTCACTGGTTGGGAAACAAATCCCCGTCAGAAAACGCGAGTGGCAACCTGCAGCTCTCCCTTGACTGCCCAGCACCCCCTGGTACATCCGAGGAAGGGTTTCTACCCGAGCTCTTAGAGGATGTGCGCAGGGTCTCCAAGACGCGCTTGCTTTCCGTTCTGCCGCCTCAACTTCCGTCCCTCGAGAAAAACGCGCCCGAAACTTCCGGGAAAGTGTGGTCACCTGACCAGCGGCTTTGTGGAAAAGGCAAATGAAGAGTCAAGAATCTGCTCTAAATAAGGTTCCCGTAAGCTCTGAATACTGCTTAGCCGGAAGTTCCCTCCGAGGCTTCCGGGAGGCGCCTTAAAACCGGCGGGACCACTGGGCGGAGCTTGGTCAGCTCTCGCCACTACTTCCTTGCTCCTCGCGGTGTCGCGAGACTCGCTGTGACCAAACTTCCGGCTCTGGTCGGCCTATGTCTTTTCGGCTCGGGAATGCGGTCTCGGTTTCTGTTGAGCGCCGTTTGGTGTCTTTGGACCCGCCGGGCTGCTGGCCCGACCTGCCGGCACATGAGTTGTGGCCTGCCGCTGGAAAAGCTGTTCGTCCGCGGCGGACCCTTGCGGTCCTTCCTGGAGCGCCAGGCAGGGTGTGAGGCCCACTTGAAGGTCAGGGGACCTGAGCTGGTGGCAGTGGCCAAACTGCTGAGGGAGAAAGAGCAGGAACTGCAGGAGACCGAGCACTTGCTACGTGGTAAGGGTCGGGCCCAGAGGAGCAGTATTCAGAGCAGATTCTTGACTTTTCATTTGCCTTTCCCACAAAGCCGTTGGTCAGGTGACCACACCTTCCCGGAGGTTGAAGCTGTTTACTCAGTTGCATCCCGTTTTGGTTTGAATCAGAGGTCAGGGCATCTTGTGCGCTCTGATTTCTTCTTCTGTTTGAGCCTTTGACAGTGGAGCTCCCTTGACAGTGTCCCACCCCTTTTTACAGAGCGTAAGTTGGCGTTTATTGCTTGAGTACTGTCTGGCGGAAGATCTTTAGCTCACCAAGGACTAATAAAGCCCTATCCTTGTTAGGGGCTGCAGAACAGTGTTTCTCAAAGTATGGTAAAGGGACCACCTACAATAGTGTCAGGAGACATGCATGCTAAAACCAGACTTAACGACTAAGCATCCGAGGCCTGTAAATATGCATTAGTAAGTTTTCCAAGTGATTCGTGTGCATTCGAATCCGTATGGGGCCTAAGTTTCTGCATTCCTGCAGCTCCCAGAATGTCCATGGGCCATGCTTTTGGTAGCAAATAGCTCAAGAGAGGGTCGCAGTCTCTTCGGGGAGAGAGAATTATAGTACAGCTGAAAAGTAAGAACAAATAGTATAAAAACCTAGGAGACTAAGGGGAGCTTGTTGGGCAGGCCTTGTACAGGGATAAAGGACCAACCTTAGAGGATATCCTAACAGTTTAGCCTTCATCGACCAGGTAAAATTTGTGGACATAGAAACAAGATACCAACAAAGCCAGAAATACATAATATTTAAGGAGCAGGTAAAGGAGGACGCTTATAAAAGATAAAAATGAGCAGGCAGAGTTTTGGGACCTTGAGCAAGATAAATGATGCTGTAGAAACCAATTAAAATACTGAAATCTTTAGGTTTCGCAATTTTGTCAATGGTGATTTGAATAAAAAATGTTAGTAGGATTATGGAATCCAGTGTGACAACTTGAGAAATAAATGGGAATTAACAAAAGAAAAATAATAAACATGGTATTCAATCTCCAGGAGTTTGAGAAAAAGTGATGACAACGAGGGGTGAACTTGGAAGGATTGAAGTGTAAAGGAGCCTTTTATGATGGGGAAAACAGGCATATTTGTAAGCAGAGGAGAATGTGGCAGGCATGTGGTAGATACCCAGTAAACATGTACCGATTAATAATACTGAAGGACAAATGAAAGGATTAGTGTATTTCCATTGCCTAGGAAGAACTTCTCGGTCTAACCCCTCCAGAGTGATGTCCAACAGAGTAGCCACAGTGGCTGCTGAGCACCTGTCATGTGGCTGGTCTGAATTGAGATGGGCTGTAGGTATAAAATACATAACAGACTTCAAAAACTTACTATTTAAAAAAATTCATATTTTTTGGTTCCATGTTAAAATGGTTGTTTTGGGTATAGTGGGTTAAGTAAAATGTGTTAAAATTAAATTACTTTTAGACTTTAGTTTTAATCTCCTTAACATGATAGAACATTGTATTTCAAAAGGCACCTTGGAGATATCCAGCTCAGACCTTTCACTTTACTCCTGAGATAACTGATACTCAGAGAAGCTGGTTGAGAACCTTAGTGGCTGAACTAGACCTAGAATTAATTTTTCCTTTTCCTAATTCTACACATTTTCTGGTTTTCTTCTGTATTAAATTCTTGCCTTTCCACTAACACTTCCTGAACTTGGCTTATCTCACTTTTTGCTGTTGTCATCCTCTCTTAAGTTCATCATCTTTCTTTTTTTCTGCACATCCCAAAAATAAGCACAAAAAGAACTCCTTCAATGTGCTATTTTAATACTTAATCACATAGTGTTTTGGATTGTTATTCTTGGTTTTTCTCCCCTAGAAAAATACAAAGAAACTAAAATTACCTAAATCCTTCCTTGAAGGCAGGTTCTTACATATATGTTATCCCCAGTTCCCAACATGGTTCTTAATAAATGGATAAACATATAAACTGATACTTCCTAAGAGTTTGATTTTTGACAGAGAGAACAATTTGTAATTGCTAAAAATATTTCCCCTTCTCTCCTTTCTGTAGGCTGGCTGCATGTTGTCCGTAGGACAGAGAAATGAGATAGTATATTTTGTAAGATAAAAATTAAAACTCAAAGATGAAATAAGAATCAGGGTAGAGCAGGAGAGAAAGGAGCACTTCATGTAAGCATTCTGTAAACACTGAACAGGGTCTAAATGTTTGAATGGATACTTACTTTATATTAATGAAACATTTACTCATAAGACTAATAAAACAACTACTGATAGAGCCTTCTCTTCTCTCCTGGTCCAACTAGCTCAGTGCAGTCATACGTTATTGTACAGTTTAATGTGGAAAACTAGCTGTGTATTTGTTAGTATGTTATGGAGGCAGAATTATAGAAAGAAAAGTTTGGTAGCTTCTTTATATTCTTCTACAGAGATTTTTTTTTCCTTGAATTTTGCTTATACTTTTGTCATCAGGAAAGTTCTTTTTTTTTTTAAGTACATGTTTGTGAAAACTAATGCATAAAATTTACTTATAATTAATGGCGATTATTTAAAAGGCTGAGAAAGACACTTTATTTTTCCCTTCAACTCCAAAAAAAATGAAACTGTTACCTTGAACTGAGATGGCAATTTAATACTAATTTACTAATTAAGGAAAAAACCTATTGCCTTTTTTTCTTAGATGAAAATGAAGACTTACGAAAACTTGCAGAGAGTGAAATAACTATGTGTCAAAAAGAAATAACTCAATTGAAGCATCAGGTATGGATTTATGCAAAAAATAAAGCATTCATGCTATTACTTCTCATAACTTTTATTAAAAGTTCATAAAAACAATTTAAGAACTAACCAGCTTGGTAGTATTTAGAATGATAAACTTTTTAAAGTATACTCCATGTGGTCCAATTTTTGTATACTGAAAATTACAGGATACTAAAAATAGTATAGAGCTCTGAAAGAAAAATATCACATTAATAGGATTCGCTGGAAAGGCAATGACATAATTGGTTTTATGTTTCTCTTTTGGATTTTTAAGGGGGTTTGGGGGTAAATGATGAAAAGAGGTTTTGGAGTAATAGTTCTTTATCTTTGTGTCTCTGACACTATTAGAGTATCAGGCCCTAGGGTAAGGCCTCTGAATTTTTAGAAATGAATCGTATTGCTTTGGTTTTATATCTAGGAGAATTACAGGAGAACATACAGAGTTAGATAAAAAGTTATCATTATATGAAATCAGAACCATGCTTCGCTAATTCTGCAGAGCATGAAGGTTTACAGCAGTTACCTCTGGAGATCTAAGTAAAAGAACATAAGAATGAAACCCAGGAAGAGGGTATTAATTTAGAGATTCTCTCTCTTCTCTACCCAGATGTGGAATTTAGCAAAAATTGACGTTCCCTACACCTGCCCTAGAAGCAAAGTTCCATTACAGAGTGAAAAACTCTTTTGTAACTTGTCCTCTAACCATTTCCTAAATTTTGTTAAATAGGATATATGTATTAAAAGTTTGCTGACTAAAAATTAGCAAAGAGATGTAAGTTCTATCACTGGTTAGTTCAGGATCTGAACGATCACCTTATACTGGCACAGGCTAGAGAGATGGAAGAGTAGTAACAACTGTAGCTCCCAACCTGCATAAACTGGTATTTTGGAATTCAGGTAGATAAGTTCAAATTCTAGCTCTTCCACTTTCTAGCTATATGGTAATGGGCAACTAGATTACCCAACTAAACTTAACTAAATTCAGTTTTCACATATTAAGGAGGAGCTGTTAATAGTACCTACCCAAGCTTGTTTTAAGAACTAAAGTACTGTTCCGGCAAGATGGCGGTGTGAGCACAATGGCGGACATCTCCTACCTAAAACCATATATATTTATGAAAATACAACAAATACAACTATTCCTAAAAGAGAGACCAGAAGATACAGGACAGCACCCAGCCTGCAGCTACACCTGAGAGGACTTGGCACCCCGAGAGGCGGGTAATATAGGGAGCCGCGTCCCAGCGGGACCCGAGGACTCCCCCCATGCCAGCGCACCAGCAGGAGGAGAGGATACAGAGCCGGGAGGGAGTGGTAGTACAGGCCCATGAAAAAACCAGCCCTGGTGATCTGAACCGGGAGCACTGACACACATTGCGTGGTCTATCAGAGATTGGAGAGACAGAGGGTGCAGGATCTGAGCTGGGGAACACACCAGGTCCTCGCAGCTGGCTCCCCAGGACAGCGTGTGCTTTTTTTAGCAGTCTTAAAGAGACGGGCTGGAGAAGGAAATAGTCTCGCACTCCATGGAAGCCCACAGATCTCCTAACACAAGGGACCCAAGGAAGACAACACCAAAACACATAATAATTAAAATGGCAAAGATCAAAGATAAGGACAGAGTATTAAAGGCAGCTAGAGAGAGAAAAAAGATCACCTACAAAGGAAAACCCATCAGACTATCATCAGACTTCTCCACAGAAACCTTACAGGCCAGAAGAGAATGGCATATATTTAACGTTATGAAACAGAAGGGCCATGAACCAAGATTACTGTATCCAGCACGATTATCATTTAAATATGACGGAGGGATTAAACAATTTCCAGACAAACGAAAGTTGAGAGAGTTTGCCCTCATAAGCCAGCACTACAGGATATCTTAAATGGACTGCTCTAGTGGGAAGCACCCCTAAGGCTAAAAAGATGTCAGCAGAGAAAATAAAATCATAGCAAAGAATGCAGACCATCCAAATACTAAATAAAGGCAAAGAATAAAATACCTAGTATATAAAGAATGGAGGAGGAAGAATAAGAAGGGAGAGAAATAAAGAAACATCAGACTGTGTTTACAATAACAAGAAAGTTGTTAGATTGTCAGATAGTAAAGAAGCAACCCTTGAACGGTTGGTAACCACGAATCTAAAGCCAGCAATGACAATAAGTACATATCTATCGATAATCACCTTAAATGTAAATGGACTGAATGCACCAATCAAAAGACACAGAATAACAAAATGGATAAAAAAGCAAGTCCCATCTATATGCTGCTTACAAGAGACCCACCTCAAACCCAAAGATATACACAGACGTAAAGTGAAGGGATGGAAAAAGATATTTCATGCAAACAACAAGGACAAAAAAGCAGCTGTTGAAGTACTTGTATCAGACAAAATAGACTTCAAAACGAAGAAAGTAGCAACAGATAAAGAAGGACATTACATAATGATAAAGGGGTCAGTCCGACAAGAGGATATAACCATTATAAATATATATGCACCCAACACAGGAGCGCCAGCATATGTGAAACAAATACTAACAGAATTAAAGGAGGAAATAGAAAACAATGCATTCATTTTAGGAGACTTCAACATACCACACGCTCCAAAGGACAGATCAACCAGACAGAAAATAAGTAAAGACACAGAGGCACTGAACAACACACTAGAACAGATGGACGTAACAGATATCTACAGAACTCTGCACCCAAAAGCAGCAGGATACACATTCTTCTCAAGTGCACATGGAACATTTTCCAGAATAGACCACATACTAGGCCACAAAAAGAACCTCAGTAACTTCAAAAACATTGAAATACTACCAACCAACTTCTCAGATCACAAAGGTATAAAACTAGAGATAAATTTTGGAAAGAAAACAAAAAGGCTCACAAATACATGGAGACTTAACAACATTCTCCTAATCAATGGGTTAACGACCAAATCAAAACAAATCAAAGAATATATGGAGACTAATGACAACAACAACACAAAGCCACAACTTCTGTGGGACGCAGCAAAGGCAGTTCTAAGAGGAAACTATATTGCAATCCAGGCCTATTTAAAGAAGGAAAAACATTTCCAAATGAATAGTCTAAAGACGCAATTTGAAATTGGAAAAAGAAGAACAGATGAGGCCCAAAGTCACCAGAAGGAGGGACATAATAAAGATCAGAGAAGAAATAAATAAAATTGAGAAGAATAAAATAATAGAAAAAATAAACAAAATAGATAAACCCCTAGCCAGACTCATTAAGAGAAAAAGAGAATCTACACACAGAATTAGAAATGAGAAAGGAAAAATAACAGCGGACCCCACAGAAATACAAAGAATTAGAATATTATGAAAATCTATATGCTAACAAGGTGGAAAACCTAGAAGAAATGGACTTCTTAGAAAAATACAACCTTCCAAGACTGACCAAACAAGAAACAGGAAAACTAAACAGACCAATCACCATTAATGAAATTGAATCGGTAATCAAAAAACTACCCAAGAACAAAACCTCTGGACCAGATGGATTCACTTCTGAATTCTACCAGACATATAGAGAAGAAATAACACCCATTCTCCTTAAATTTTTCCAAAAAATAGAAGAGGAGGGAATACTTCCAAATTCATTCTATGAAGCCAGCATCACTCTAATACTAAAACAGGGCAAAGACCTCACCAAGAACGAAAATTACAGACCAATATCCCTGATGAATGTAGATGCAAAAGTACTCAACAAAATATTAGCAAATCGAATTCAAAAATACATCAAGAGGATCATACACGATGATCAAGTGGGATTCATCCCAGGGATACAAGGATTGTACAACATTGGAAAATCCATCAACATCATCCACCACATCAACAAAAAGAACAAAAACCACATGATCATCTCCATAGATGCTGAAAAAGCATTTGACAAAATTCAGCATCCATTCATGATTAAAACTCAACAAAATGGGTATAGATGGCAAGTACCTCAACATCATAAAGGCCATATATGACAAACCCACAGCTAACATCATACTTAACAGTGAGAAGCTGAAAGCTTTTCATCTAAGATCGGGAACAAGACAAGGATACCCACTCTCCCCACTGTTATTCAACATAGTACTGGAGGTCCTAGCCATGGCAATCAGACAAAGCAAAGACATACAACGCATCCAGATTGGTAAAGAAGTCAAATTGTCACTATTTGCAGATGACATGATATTGTACATAAAAAACCCTAAAGACTCCTCTTCAAAACTACTAAACTAATATCTGAATTCAGCAAAGTTGCAGGATACAAAATTAACACACAGAAATCTGTTGCTTTCCTATACACTAACGATGAACTAACAGAAAGAGAAATCAGAAAAACAATTCCATTCACTATTGCATCAAAAAGAATAAAATACCTAGGAATAAACCTAACGAAGGAAGTGAAAGACCTGTACTCTGAAAACTACAAGACACTCCTAAGAGAAATTAAAGAGGACACTAACAAATGGAAATGCATCCCATGCTCTTGGCTAGGAAGAATAAATATTGTCAAAATGGCTATACTACCTAAAGCAATCTACAGATTCAACGCAATCCCTATCAAACTACCAACAGCTTTCTTCAATGAGCTGGAACAAATAATTCTAAAATTCATATGGAACCACAAAAGACCCCGAATAGCCAAAGCAATCCTGAGAGGAGGAATAAAACGGGGAATTACGCTCCCTGACTTCAAGCTCTACTACAAAGCCACAGTAATCAATTTGGTATTGGCACAAAAACAGACCCAGACCAGTGGAACTGAATAGAAAATCCAAACATTAACCCAAACATATAGTCAATTAATATTTGATAAAGGAGCCTTGGATATACAATGGGGAGATGACAGCCTGTTCAGCAGCTGGTGTTGGAAAAACTGGACAGCTACATGTTAGAAAATGAAACTGGACTACTGTCTAACCCCATATACAAAAGTAAACTCAAAATGGATCAAAGACTTGAATGTAAGTCACAAAACCATAAAACTCTTAGAAAAAAACATAGGCAAAAATCTCTTGGACATAAACATAAGCGACTTCTTCATGAACATATCTCCCCAGGCAAGGGAAACAAAAGCAAAAATGAACAAGTGGGACTATCTCAAGTTGAAAAGCTTCTGTACAGCAAAGGATACCATCAGTAGAACAAAAAGACATCCTACAGTATAGGAGAATATATTCATAAATGATGTATCCGATAAGGGGTTGACATCCAAAATATATAAAGAACTCATGCACCTCAACAAACAAAAACCAAATAGTCCAATTAAGAAATGGGCAGAGGACATGAATAGACACTTCTCCAAAGAAGAAATTCAGATGGGCAACAGGCACATGAAAAGATGCTCCACATCGCTAATCATCAGAGAAATGCAGATTAAAACCACATGAGATATCACCTCACACCAGTGAGCATGGCCAACATCCAAAACACAAACAACAAATGTTGGCGAGGATGTGGAGAAAAGGGAACCCTCCTACATTGCTGGTGGGAATGCAAATTAGTTCAACCATTGTGGAAAGCAGTATGGAGGTCCCTCAAAAAAGTCAAAATAGAAATACCATTTGACCCAGGAATTCCACTCCTATGAATTTACCCTAAGAATGCCGCAGCCCAATTTGGAAAAGACAGATGCACCCCTGTGTTTATCACAGCACTATTTACAATAGCCAAAAAATGGAAGCAATCTAAGTGTCCATCAGTAGGTGAATGGATAAAGATGTGGTACATATACACAATGGAATATTATTCAGCCATAAGAAGAAAACAGATCCTACCATTTGCAACAACATGGATGGAGCTAGAGGGTATTATGCTCAGTGAAATAAGCCAAGCTGAAAAAGACAAGTATCAAATGATTTCACTCATATGTGGAGTATAAGAACAAAGAAAAAATACTGAAGGAACAAAACAGCAGCAGACTCACAGAACCCAAGAACGGACTAATAGTTACCAAAGGGAAAGGGACTGTGGAGGATGGGTGGGAAGGGAGGGATAAGGGGGGAAAAGGGGCATTGACGATTAGCAGATGCAATGTTGGGGGGGGGGGGCATGGGGAGGGCAGTACAACTCAGAGAAGACAAGTAGTGATTCTATAGCATCTCACTACGCTGATGGACAGTGACTGTAATGGAGTTGGTGGGGGGAACCTGATGAAGAGGTAGTTTAATAACCATAATACTGCACGTTATTGTAGATTAATGATTCCAAAATAAATTATTAAAAAAAAAGAACTAAAGTACTTAATGTGCTTGAAAGAGTGCCTGTAATATATTAAAGAACCATTAAATGTTGGTAGCTCTTTTTACTTAATTCACCTAATCTGGGAAGCTTTTATGCTATATGCTCGTAATTAGTACTTAACAATGAAACATATTATTGTAATGGAAGGTTTATTTAGACATAAGGATTTGAGCTCTTAGACCTGCTGTGCCAGTAACCAGCACTTTGCCCTTTGACAAGCCATTTCATCTGTTAACCTCATTGTCCTTTACATGGAAAGTGAGGCAGTTGAACCAAGTCACCTCTGAAGGCCTTTTCAGTTCCAAATTTCCAAGTTTCTCTTCCATATTAAAGATGCTTTAAAAAACATAAACACAGTTTGAGTGCTTTTTTAATTTCCTGCCATACTAGGCTATACATTTCAAAAGGATTGAGTTACAACAATCTTTTTTTTGCATTCTATACACAATATAGTGCCCTAATCACAGCATGCACTTACTTATTAACTGAATAGAGAATTGATACATGAATACCAAAAGGAAATAAAAACAAACCTGTAAGGTTTAGGTGACCCTTATGGCATTTATAATGTAGTTGTAACAATAATATCTAGAAGTTACACATTATGTGGTTCTAATTAGCAAGATGGAAGAACAGTAATCAGCAATATTATTTGCTTAGAGAAACTTTATTTAAAACCTTGCATCTAATTATCTAATCTTTTTTAAGTTTAAATTCTTATTTTTCTTGTATTTACAGATTATCTTACTTTTGGTTCCCTCAGAAGAAACAGATGGAAATGACTTAATCCTGGAGGTAACTGCAGGAGTAGGGGGTCAGGAGGCAATGTTGTTTACTTCAGAGATATTTGATATGTATCAGCAATATGCTGCATTTAAAAGATGGCATTTTGAAACCCTGGAATATTTTCCAAGTGAAATAGGTCAGTAACCTGTTGTACTGGTCTTGGGTAATGTGTAGATTTATCTATCTACATGTGTTCTAGGAAAAGGGTTGGAAAGACCATGATTACGCTTTACAGTTTATGAGTAAGGAAGCTGAAGTAGTTTTATGCTCACCATTTTTGTAATAATTTTGAATGCAAATATACCAATTTTGAAATGGCCTATAAAATGTTAGTCATTCAGTACTAACCACTGAATGACTTAAAAAAAATTTTTTTTGGCATGGTATTGAATAATTCATTAACACCATAAATGCTTCATGTTTACTAATTATAAGCGAAGAGCTTAAAGCACTGAATATTCGATTTAAGTTTTCCAGTATGTGTTATGATCTGTGTGTTTATGTTTTGTTGCTCTTTTAAATATATTTCAAGGTAGAAATGATGGTCAATTGTTTATAAATGAAAACATAATGAACAGATTTGTTTTCCTAATATTTTCAAGGTGGCCTTAGACATGCATCTGCTAGCATTGGGGGTCCAGAAGCTTATAAACACCTGAAATTTGAAGGAGGTGTGCACAGGGTACAAAGAGTACCAAAGACAGAGAAACAAGGCCGCATCCATACCAGCACCATGACTGTAGCTATACTGCCCCAGCCTACTGAGGTAAGGCATCACTGTCCCCTCCCCTTGGAGACTTGGGCCTACCACAGTGCCTTGCTCCCACAGTAACACTCACTTTGCTGAACTGAGTATCTCCTTTCCTTACCACCTTCATTGTATATCGTGGCTTGTTTTTGAGAATCTGTTATCTCAGTTCACAACATAAGATTACACAGTGAATGGTAAGAAGGATGTATAAATGATCTAATCTTACATTATTTATTAATTTTCTCCACCACTAAACTGAAAGTAGTTATTTTGAAGTCATCTCTGTGGAAGAAACAGTATTAACCAAATTTAAATAGGATTTAAGACTGATTATCTGTAAAAGTGACTTTTGCTTTGTCTGACTAGTTCCCAGAGTATTAAGCAAGAATGCTGTTTTAATAGTTAACTACTTAATAGAATTGCTACTTCATAACCTGATCACATTAAAATGGAAATATATTGTTAAAAAGTTCGTGATGGGTATGCTTTATTCTTACACAGCACATTCTCAGTCTATGTAATGTTTGTAAAATAACTTAGTTGGGCAGTTTTGCTTACAACCCTTCTACTCACAGTGATAGGAAATATTTGACTTGATTTTCATGATGAAGTATATGAATAATTTGAGGACTTTCTTTAGATCTGATTTTTGTGTGAAGCCTAGAGGAGGAACAGAATACTTAAAAGATAGAGTGAAGGACAGTAAATGGCAGGAGCCACACCTAGATACTAGTCACATTGGTTTAAGCATCTTGGGGGATGGAAGGAGGAGTTTTCAGGAAAAGAAGGTGACCTTGGGTCCATATATCATCTCATTTAATTCTTCTAGCAACCATAAAAGGAAGCCACAGAGGGCCTCTGAATGATAGGATTCCTCCTGCCAGGGTTGTGGATATGTCACAAAGTGGTCTATAGTTGTTCACAAAACAGAGCTTTTTAAATCTGGTGTTTTTGATAGTGACTCCCTTACAAAATATTATCCTGATATCAGATCCCAGTGTATTTATGAATTGAGTCTTGGCTTTGCCATTTCAATTTGTCTTTCCTCTGCCACCAGATGTATTTAAATCATCCTTTATTTAAAATTAAGTCCTTCTACTAATCTTAAGCTAGTATTTTAACTCTGCTAAAGTCTTTTTGAACTCAAATATTCCATAGAAATCTAATTTTGGCCCTTAATTAACATTTCTAATAATAAGTAATTTCTACTGTTTATATGGTAAGAAGAGGATAATTTACAGAGAAGTCCAGTTTTTGAGGACTAGGGAGGATTTTTGTTTTGTATTATATTTTGATCCACTACTCTTCTAAAAAGAAAAGCTAAAAAATGGTATCCTTTTCAACTACTTTCTATTCTTAAAATTAAGCCTTCTAAATCTATGTAAATTATGTGACATGTATTTATAAATGGATGCTTCTTGACTCTGAACAGTTTACACATGTAATATTTTTATATTACATCCCTCTTATGTATAGATTAATCTGGTGATTAACCCTAAAGATTTGAGGATTGAGACAAAGCGAGCCAGTGGAGCTGGGGGACAGCATGTAAATACCACAGATAGTGCTGTCCGGATAGTTCATCTTCCAACAGGTAAGTGCTTGCTTCTTCCACATGAAACATGGAAAAAAGAAACAAATTCTCAATGACTTGACTAATTTTCTACTGAAATAGAGTCTCAGTTACCAAAGGAATATATGCTACTAAGGAGTGTTATTAAATACTTAATTTATTTAGAATCCTTAGCTGAAACTCTTCAGGATAATTGCAAAGCCAGGAAGACAGAAGGATGTAAGCCCAGGGAATTTCCACGTTAATGACTGAAGAGAAGATGTGGACAGTTCAGGTAGCTTTCTGAAGTTTATACTTAGCATATATCACTATTTTTAAAAATTCCTCACAGTGAAATCATTCACTATGGGTTCTTTTTTTTTATCAGAAAGTGCTCTAAATCATTAGTTCTTAAACTTTTTTGAGGAAGGGAGAATATGGACTCCTTTGAGAAAATGAAAGCTTGAACCCACTGCACAGAAACATGCATGCATAGAAAGTTTGCATATAATATCAGAGGATTTCTTTAAGGTTTATCCACAAACCTGGTATTTTGATTCTAGGTAGTTAGGCAGTGGAGCTTTATCTAAGTATTTCTTAAGCCTTTAACACATACTATTAGGTAGAACTAAATATGTTTTGTAAGTACTACTGCAGTGGCTTACATGTGATAAAGGACGTAAGGATTGCAAACTTCAAGTTATCTAGAAATGTAATCCTTCAGATGACAGTCTTAAATAGGCCTAATTCCGATTGGTCAGCAGTGGTTGATGGTAGTGATGGATTGGTATGTTTTTGTTTTTTTAAATAGGAAATCCTCATTTAAACAGATGATATGTAATACAAGTATATACACAGAAATAGAAAAAAATGGATGGAAATTCTCTAAAATTAGTAATGACCTCTAGTAACACGATTAACTTCTTCATAATTTTTCTTTCTATGTTGAGTAGTTATTACTTTAAAAAAATGTATGGCCACTAGCTGAGGACATGGGAAAACAATCCATATTAAATGACTAATGTTTATTGTTTAGTATGTATGCTTTCAGTATGTAAATACTTTGCACTATAGCTCAAACTTAAATTTTCATTTTTCTGGTAACTCTATAAGTTATAGTTTTCCTGAGTCCTATTTTTTCTTGTCATAAAGGAAGAAGAAAAAGGATGAGAAGGAAAAGGAGTATTCCTTTAATAATAAATGAAGATTTTTCCTTTATAACTTTTTAATTCTCATAACACTATTCAGGTGTTGTTTCTGAATGTCAACAAGAGAGATCTCAACTGAAAAACAGGGAGATGGCTATGAAAAAGTTACGTGCAAAACTATACAGCATGCACCTAGAAGAAGAAACAAATAAAAGATACAGCGCTAGAAAGATTCAGGTAAAATTGAATTTTAAAAGTGCTTCTAAGAGAAAAATATTTTTAGATAACCTTGTTTTTACATATGTTAAAATTGTTTCAATGTATTTGTCAAAATGAGAAAACAATTTAAGTAGCTCAACCCAGGACTATCTTTTTCTTTTATCTTACACCTCTGTCCTGTTTCCTGTATTCAAAGATGTTTTTCTAAGACTTGAAATCAAAGTTACTAAAAAAAAGATATACAGAGTCCCTATTTATTTTAAATCCTTTGAAAATTATGGAAGAAAGTTGGAAAGCAAACTTCCTTCCTTCCTTCCTTCCTGTTTAAGTAGAGCCCTTTTACTAACTATGGGAAAGTCATCACTGAGCATGACCAGTTTAATCCACAGAGGTTTATACATTTAGCTACCATTTGAAATCTGGTCTGTGCCAGGCTGTATGTGTCCATCATCATTGTATCGTAGGTATTAGTTGCCTGTATTTTACAGATGGGAAAACTAAAATTTAGAGTTGAAATAATTTGAAATCATAGAGCATTAAAATGACAGAGGATTCAAATACTAATCTGACTTTTTTAAAGCCCATATTCTTTTTTTCTATTATGTTCCCATATCATTTGAGGATTCAAAATGTTTTAAAACCTGGTTCTTACACATTGTGTTTCAATTATAAATCAAGAACCTCATCTCCAGGTAACTTAAATTTGTAGGTTTTGTTGCCCTGAGTCTAACTGTATCTCATATCTTTTTAATAGATTGGAACTAAAGGAAGGTCAGAGAAAATAAGAACATATAACTTTCCACAGAATCGGGTCACAGATCACAGAATAAATAAGTCACATCATGATCTTGAAACTTTTATGCAAGGAGAATATCTACTGGATGAATTTGTACAGTCACTGAAGGACTATGCTGATTATGAATCTTTGGTAGAAATTATTTCCAAAAAAAATTGATTTGTTATTGACTTTATAGCTTATGAAAATTCTACAGCAAATCACATCATGTGTAAATACCAGTGTTCTCTTGAAAAAACATGAATTAATGAATAGAGTTAAGTATAGGTAATTTATGTAACTCTTTCAATGTATTAGTAAAAAACATACAATATAATCATGACTCTGGTTGTATATTTTGGACTCTTACAAGTAGACAAAGGAAAATAGTCCTTTGTATTATGTAAAAGAGTTAATGGCCAAAAATTTGATTTGAACTCTTAAAAACTGCATAAAATAGAAATATGACAGTAAATACTGTATTAGTCAAGTTCCAGGCATTACAGGGATGATTCTGATATAAATTTTTTAACTGAAAATGGGATTAGCTATTAGGAGATAAAAGAGAAGTCTAATACACTAGGACTGAGAGAACACCCAAGGAAAGAACATTCCTGAGAGGGGCTTCCCTTCCCCCAAAGTGGAGAGTCAGGCCTATTGGAGAGGGTGAGGCTTTGGCCCACTTGGTATCAAGAAAGTTCCCTGGGATGCTCTGGACTAGAGCTGGTCTGATGGTGGTGGATCAGCCCTTGCAAATAGAGACTTCAAACACTCAGGGAAATAGTAAACAAGAAGCCTCCCCCCAGGATGTCCGCAAACCTTGTTGGAGGGTAGCATCAATTTGTGTCTGCATTTGCCAGAACTCTCCAGAGACACAGAACCAATAGGATGTTTGTGTATATAGAGAGAGATCATGAAAATTGGGTCACACGATTCTGGAAGCTGTCAAGTCCAAAGTGTGCAGCCCCAGGATGGTGAGCAGATCCCGCAGTTCCAATCCAATGCAGTTTGCTGTAGAATTCCCTTGCTCAGGGGAGGCTACTCTTTTCTGCCAATTTTCAGGCTTGATTGGATGAGGCTCATCCACGTTATGGAGAGGATTCTGTTTTACTCAAAGTTCATTGATTTGAATGTTATCATGATCCAGAAATAGCTTCACAGAAGCATCTAGTGTCATGTTGACCAGGCACCCTGTGGCCCAGCCAAGGTGACACAAAATTGACCATCACAGTGTCCAAGAGCACCTCTGGCAGCTATACCATAGAAGCACATTATAAACAAAAGCCCCTTCTGCTCTGTCTGTCCTTCCACTACCCCAGTGACGAAGCTTAACACAGTACCTACTAGAAAATGAGAAAGTTTATAGGCCCAGCTCTAATACCAAAAAGTATGGCAATGAAGGGTGGATTTGTTGCTGAGACGCAATAAATGGGTAACTGACACAAACAACCAAACATTACCCAGTTTCAGTAACTTACTTGGTGTTAAATAAATTACTGAAGGATTAAAGATGGCGGCATGAGAGGTGAGACAGAGGCTTCCTCCTAAAAACCGTATATAATATGAAAATATAACTGATACAACTACTCCTGAAAGAGCAGCAGGAAAGAGGACTGCACCAAACTGCATACACTTGGAGACAAGAGCAGACCACACAGAACAGGGTAGTGTGCTAAAGCTGTGGCCTGGCAGAACCCAAACCCTTCCCCCACCCAAGCTCACCATCAGGAGGAAGAGAAACGGAGCAGGGAAGGAGTGGAGACCTGGGACTGCTGAATACCTAACTCCAGAGATCTGCTCTGAGCACAAACCTACATTTCATGGTGTTTGCATGATACTCTCGTAATCAGGGGGTTGGAAAGTTAAGACAGGCAGAATTCCTGGAGAGACTGAGATTCCAGCTGCTTGTGAAAAGGAGGGATCCATATCCAGCTGCTCTGGAACAAAAGAAAGATGGGCAGTCTGAGAGACTTCCTAACAAGGAAGCCCTTAGCAAGAGGGCTGCTAAACGGGCAAAGATTACACAGAGCTTACCGCTCAGGAGAAAGGACAGTTGACAAAATAGTCCTGGTGCGCTCTGCCTAGCAGGTTGGGAGCTTTCACAATCTTCAGTTGCTCCAGCTCCCTGGCTGCCTACAGAGCTCCAAGAACTCACAAGAACCCACTCCATGATAGGCAGCCTACTGCGCCTTTCTCCTGGCGAGCCCCACCTGGCTCACAAACTGGCAAACCCTACCCTGGCATTAGGCCAGCCAGAGGGAAGATCTGTCTACAGCAACTATAAACGCAAAGCATAGAGGCTTATACCTGTGTGCTCGGCCCACTGGTTCACCCAGCGGCGACGGGCAGATCAGCCGGGTAGCAGGAAACAGCTCTTTCCTTCCCCCAGGCACCAATACCACTACCCTGCAACCCCCGACATTGCTTCAGGGGCTGAGCAGCTCCAGAGAGTAGAGCTACTGGGCACTAGAGGGCTCCATACGCAAATATGAAATGCCAAAGGAACCTCGTTCAGAGTAAAATTACTAATACCACTCCTGAGAAAGATTTAAATTATATCGACCTCCTAACTCTCCCTGAAAGGGAGTTCAAAATAAAAAATCATTAACACGCTCAGGGAGCTATGGAAAGATATTCAAGAACTCACGAATGAACTCCAATGGGAGATCCAATCATTGAAGACCACAATGGAGGGTATTAAAAGCAGGTTGGATATGGTGGAGGACACGATAAATGAAATAGAAACTAGAGAAGAGGAATACAAAGAAGGTGAGGCACAGAGAGAAAAAAGAATCTCTAAGAATGAAAGAATATCGAGAGAACTGTGTGACCAATACAAACAGAATAATATTTGCATTATAGGGGTACCAGAAGAAGAAGAGAGAGAAAAAGGGATAGAAAGGGTCTTTGAAGGGGTAATTGCTGAAAACTTTCCCAATCTGGGGAAGGAGACAGTCTCTCAGGCCATGGAGGTGCACAGATCTCCCAACACAAGGGACCCAAGGAAGACAACACCAAGACATATAGTAATTAAAATGGCAAAGATCAAGGATAAGGACAGACTACTAAAAGCAGCCCGAGAGAGAAATAAGATCACATACAAAGAAAAGTCCATCAGGCTATCATCAGACTTCTCAACAGAAAGCTTACAGGTCAGAAGAGAGTGGCATGATGTATTTAATGCAATAAAGCAAAAGGGCCTTGAACCAAGATTACTTTATCTGGCAAGATTATCATTTAAATTTGAAGGAGGGATTAAACAATCCAAGATAAGCAAAAGCTGAGAGAATTTACCTCCCACAAACCATCTATACAGTGTATTTTGGAGGGACTGCTATAGATGGAAGTGTTCCTACAGTTCAATAGCTGTCACTAGAGGAAATAAAACCACAGTAAAGAAAGTAGAACAGTTAATTACTAAGCAAATGCAAAATTAAATTATCCCCAAAATCAATCAAGGGATGACACCTAATATATAAAAAAGGAGAAGGAAAAAAAAAAAAGAACCTTTAGATTGTGTTTGTAATAGCATATTAAGTGAGTTAACTTAGACTCTTAGATAGTAAGGAAGTTAACCTTGAACCTTTGGTTACCATGAATCTAAAGCCTGCAATGGCAATAAGTACATACCTATTCATAATCACCCTAAATGTAAATGGACTGAATGCACCAATCAAAAGACACAGAGTCACTGAATAGATAAAAAAAACAAGACCCATCTATATGCTGCCTACAAGAGACTCACTTTAAACCCAAAGACATACACAGACTAAAAGTGAAGGGATGGAAAAAGATATTTCATGCAACTAATGGGGAGAAAAAAGCAGGAGTTGCAGTACTTACCAGACAAAATAGACTTCAAAACAAAGAAAATCACAAGAGACAAAGAAGGACATTACATAATGATAAAACGGTCAATCCAACAAGAAGATATAACCATTATAAATATCAATGCGCCCAACACAAGAGCACCTACAAATGTTAAACAGATACTAACAGAATTAAAAGTGGAAACAGAATGCAATGCCTTCATTTTGGAGACTTCAAAACACCACTCACTCTGAAGGACAGATCAACCAGACAGAAAATAAGGAAGGAGACAGAGGCACTGAACAACACATTAGAACAGATGAACGTAACAGACATTTACAGAACTCTACACCCAAAAGCAGCAGAATACACCTTCTTCTCAAGTGCACATGGAACATTTTCAAGAATAGATCATATACTAGGCCACTAAGAGCCTCGGTAAATTCAAAATGATTGAAATTGTACCAACCAGTTTCTCAGACCACAAAGGTAGGAAACTAGAAATAAATTATGCAAAGAAAATGAAAAATCCCACAAACACATGGAGGCTTCACAACATCCTCCAAAATAACCAATGGATCAATGACCAAATAAAAACAGAGATCAAGCAATATATGGAGACAAATGACAACAATAATTCAACACTGCAAAATCTGTGGGACACAGTGAAGGCCGTGTTAAGAGGAAAGTATATTGCAATACAGGCCTACCTCAGGAAAGAACAATCCCATATGAGCAGTCTAAACTCAAAATTAACAAAACTAGAAAAGGAAGAACAAATGAGGCCCAAAGTCAGTAGAAGGAGGGACGTAATAAAGATTAAAGCAGAAATAAATGAAATTGAGAAGAATAAAACAACAGAATCAATGAAAACAGGAGCTGGTTCTTTGAGAAAATAAACAAAATAAATTAACTCCTAGCCAGACTTACCAAGAAAAAAAGAGAGTCTACTCACATAAACAGAATCAGAAATGAGAAAGGAAAAATCACTATGGACACCAGAGAAATACAAAGAATTATTAGAGAATACTATGAAAAATTATATGGTAACAAACTGGATAACCTAGAAGAAATGGACAACTTTCTAGAAAAATACAACCTTTCAAGGCTGACCCAGAAAGAAACACAAAATCTGAACAGACCAATTACCAGCAATGAACTTGAACTGGTAATCAAAAACCTACCTAAGAAGAAAATGCCTGTACCAGATGGCTTCACCGCTGAACTTTATCAAACAGTTAGTGAAGACTTAATACCCATCCTCCTTAAAGTTTTCCAAAGAGTAGAAGAGGGAATACTTCCAAACTCATTCTATGAGGCCAGCATCACTCTAATACCAAAACCGGGCAAAGACGCCACAAAAAAAGAAAATTACAGACCAATATCCCTGATGAACACAGATGCAAAATACTCAACAAAATATTAGCAAACCAAATTCAAAAATACATCAAAAGTTTCATCATCCATCATGATCAAGTAGGATTTATTCCAGGGATGCAAGGATGGTAACAACATTCGAAAATCCATCAACAAAAAGAAGGACAAAAACCACATGGTCATCTCCATAGATGCTGAAAAAGCATCTGACAAAATTCAACATCAATTCATGATAAAAAATCTCAACAAAATGGGTATAGAAGGCAAGTACCTCAACATAATAAAGGCCATATATGAGAGACCCACAGCCAACATTATACTTAACAGCAAGAAGCTGAAAGCTTTTTCTTTAAGATCGGGAAAAAGACAAGGATACCCACTCTCCCCACTTCTATTCAGCATAGTACTGGAGGTCCTAGCCACAGCAATTAGACAACACAAAGAAATAAAAGGCTTCCAGATTGGCAAGGAAGCAGTTAAACTGTCCCTGTTTGCAGATGACATGATATTGTACATAAAAAACCCTAAAAACCCACTCCAAAACAACTAGATCTAATATCAGAATTCAGGAAAGTTGCGGGATACAAAATTAATACGCAGAAATCTGTGGCATTCCTATACACTAACAATGAACTAGCAGAGAGAATTCAGGAAAACAACTCCATTCACAGTTGCATCCAAAAGAATAAAATAGTTAGGAATAAACCTAACCAAGGAAGTGAAAGACCTATACTCTGAAAAGTACAAGACACTCATGAGAGAAATTAAAGAAGATACCAATAAATGGAAACACATCCCGTGCTCATGGATAGGAAGAATCATTATTGTCAAAATGGTCATCCTGTCTAAAGCAATCTACAGATTCAATGCAATTCCTATCAAAATACCTATAGCATTCTTCAATTAACTAGAGAAAATCGTTCTAAAATTCAAATGGAACCACAGAAGACCTCAAATAGCCAAAGCAATCCTGAGAAGGAAGATTAAGGCTGGGGGAATTATGCTCCCCAACTTCAAGCTCTACTACAAAGCCACAGTAATCAGGACTATTTGTTACTGGCACAAGAACAAACCCATAGACCAATGGAACAGACAAGAGAGTCCTGATATAAACCCAATCATATATGGTCAATTAATATATGATAAAGGAGCCATGGACATACAATAGGGAAATGACAGCCTCTTCAACAGCTGGTGTTGGCAAAACTGGACAGCTACATGTAAGAGAATGAAACTGGACTACTGTCTAACCCCACCAACAAAATGGGTATAGACGGCAAGTACCTCAACATCATAAAGGCTATATATGACAAACCCACAGCTAACATCACACTTAACGGCGAGACGCTGAAAGCTTTTCATCTAAGATCGGGAACAAGACAGGGATGCCCACTCTCTCCACTGTTATTCAACATAGTACTGGAGGTCCTAGCCACGGCAATCAGACAAAACAAAGAAATACAAGGCTTCCAGATTGGTAAAGAAGAAGTCAAATTGTCACTATTTGCAGATGACATGATACTGTACATAAAAAACCCTAAAGACTCCATTCCAAAACTACTAGAACTAATATCTGAATTCAGCAAAGTTGCAGGATATAAAATTAACACACAGAAATCAGTTGCTTTCCTATACACTAATGATGAACTAACAGAAAGAGAAATCAGAAAAACAATTCCATTCACAATTGCATCAAAAAGAATAAAATACCTAGGAATAAACCTAACGAAGGAAGTGAAAGACCTGTACTCTGAAAACTACAAGACACTCCTAAGAGAAATTAAAGAAGACACTAACAAATGGAAATGCATCCCATGCTCTTGGCTAGGAAGAATAAATATTGTCAAAATGGCTATACTACCTAAAGCAATCTACAGATTCAATGCAATCCCTATCAAACTACCAACAGCTTTCTTCAATGAACTGGAACAAATAATTCTAAAATTCATATGGAACCACAAAAGACCCCGAATAGCCAAATCAATCCTGAGAAGGAGGAATAAAACAGGGGGAATTACACTCCCTGACTTCAAGCTCTACCACAAAGCCACAGTAATCAAGACAATTTGGTATTGGCACAAAAACAGACCCACAGACCAGTGGAACAGAATAGAAAATCCAAACATTAACCCAAACATATACAGTCAATTAATATTTGATAAAAGTGCCTTCGATATACAATGGGGAGATGACAGCCTCTTCAGCAGCTGGTGTTGGAAAAACTGGGCAGCTACATGTAAGAGAATGAAACTGGACTACTGTCTAGCCCCATGCACAAAGGTAAACTCAAGGTGGATCAAAGACCTGAATGTAAGTCATGAAACCATAAAACTCTTGGAAAAAAACATAGGCAAAAATTTCTTGGACATAAACATGACCAATCTCTTCATGAACATATCTCCCCGGGCAAGGGAAACAAAAGCAAAAATGAACAAGTGGGACTATATCAAGCTGAAAAGCTTCTGTACAGTAGAACAAAAAGACATCCTACAGTATGGGAGAATATATTCATAAAAAACGTATCTGATAAAGGATTGACATCCAAAATATATAAAGAACTCATGCACCTCAACAAACAAAAAGCAAATAATCCTATTACGAAATGGGCAGAGGACATGAATAGACACTTCTCTAAAGAAGAAATTCAGATGGCCAACAGGCACATGAAAAGATGCTCCACATCGCATATCATCAGAGAAATGCAGATTAAAACCACAATGAGGTATCACCTCACACCAGTGAGGATGGCCAACATCCAAAACACAAACAACAACAAATGTTGGCGAGGATGTGGAGAAAAGGGAACCCTCCTACACTGCTGGTGGGAAGGCAAATTAGTTCAACCATTGTGGAAAGCAGTATGGAGGTTCCTCAAAAAACCCAAAATAGAAATACCATTTGACCCAGGAATTCCACTCCTAGGAATTTACCCTAAGAATGCAGCAGCCCAATTTGAAAAGACAGATGCACCCCTATGTTTATTGCAGCACTATCTACAACAGCCAAGAAATGGAAGCAACCTAAGTGTCCATCAGTAGATGAATGGATAAAGAAGATGTGGTATATATACAATAATGGAATATTATTCAGCCATAAGAAGAAAACAAACCATTTGCAAACAACATGGATGGAGCTAGAGGGTATTATGCTCAGTGAAATAAGCCAGGCAGAGAAAGACAAGTGCCAAATGATTTCCTCATATGTGGAGTATAAGAACAAAGAAAAACTGAAGGAACAAAACAGCAGCAGACTCACAGAACCCAAGAACGGACTAATAGTTACCAAAGGGAAAGGGACTGGGGAAATGGTGGAAGGGAGGGATAAGAGGGAAAAGGCATTGCCGATTGGGCAGACGTAATGTTGGGGGGGGGAACAAAGGAGACAGTCCACACAAATATAGCTTCAATACACTCCTTTTTGGAAGCATTAAAAAAAAAAACTGAAGGAACAAAATAGCAGCTGACTCGGAGACTCCAAGAAGGAACTAGTGGTTACCAAAGGGGAGGGGTGTGGAAGGGTGGGTGGGGAGGGAGGGAGAAGGGGATTGAGGGGTATTATGTTTAGTACACATGGTGTGGGGGATCACAGGAAAACAGTGTAGCACAGAGAAGGCAAATAGTGAATTTGTGGCATCTTACTACACTGAAGGACAGTGACTGCCTTGGGGTATGGGTGGGGACTTGATAATATGGGTAATTGTAGTCACCACATTGTTTTTTCATGTGAAACCTTCATAAGAGTGTATATCAATACCTTAATAAAAAAATAAGGATATTATTTTAATAATTTACTATCCTCACACCTAACAAAATTCACAATTCCCTAATATTTTCAAATACCAGTTCAAATTTCCCCAATTCTTCCCTAAATGTCTTAATTTGTTTCTTCAAACAAGGATCCAGTTAAGGATCACACATGGAAAATCAGTGGTCATGTTGCTTAAATCCCCTTTAATCCCAAACAGCCCTGCAATCACTGCTCCTTTTTTTGGTGACTTTGCATTGGGTTTTCATTTGAGGTCAGGCTATAACCGTGTCATTTAACTTGTCAATTCACAGTGTTGCCTACAAACTGGAAGTTAGAGCTTAAGACTTGGCTACTTTTGCAAACTCCTTTTCCTGTGAGAACTTTTTTCATTAAAATATATACTTTAATAAGCCACATTTGAATGTTCTGATGTGTTGAGATGTATTAGATTCTCTAAACAATCATGACAGGTAAGAAAAATGACTTCACTCTTGTGTACTGAGAAGGATTGTTGAAAATGAGCTGAAAGCGAGATTGGTATAACCTTTATTAATATTTTTCTATCGAGATTTAAAAGTAGTTACCCTTTTTTCCATGGGAACCCTGGGTATTACTAGCTCCTTTACTTCCTGAGAGAAGGAAAGCCCAAGAACGTTTCCTTAAGGCTGTATCGCTGTAGAAGACCTTGGTTTTGACAGTAACAACCAATAAAGTAGTGTACCTAAAGAAATAAGAGACACCCCATGGTTATCCCCTGGTGTGTGTGCTCCTTCACTGCAAGGAACAGAAATAAATTCCACTATAGAACATGTCAGTTATCCCATTAAGATAGAAAAGCTGGAAATGCTGGCCTAAGAATTTGAGGACATGAGGTAAAGTCAGGACTACAATTATAAGAACTCTACCTACTAGATGATGAATGTTAAATATAGACTAGTCACAAGGGAGAATTTCTAGAGAAAATGATTTCATTATTAAGCTTATGTGATTAAAATACTAAAGAATTAGGAGACAGTTAACTCCCCAAATTGCACACTTAAACATATTTGTTAGAATTAGGAGTAGTCTGAATGTACTGACCATAGGTACTACATAAACTAAAAACCATATATTGTCAGGTAATGTGTTTCCTCTTAAGTCAACCTTTATTGGCTAAATTTCCCTTAAATCCCTAGCTTGTGCTAAGTTTCAGAGTAATTTTATACTGATAATTTATTATCTATTGCTTTAAAAGGGAGGTAAAGAAACAGTAAATATGTGTCAAAATGTAAAGCTGACCAAAGATTATCAAATACATCAGAAATTTTTAATTTGAAGAGAATCCTTCTCCCCTGTAATATTCTGCTCATCATGAAAGGCATTCTACCTTCACAAGAGCAGCTGATGAAAGCAGGTTTCAGTTACCTGCGACTCAAGAATAGAGCAAGATATGTTCATTCGACAATTAGTGCAGTGTCTGCATGAGCCTGAAGAAAGCTTGTGTCTCCCCGTTTTACTACTTTCTTCTTAGCTCTGTTTCCTTTCTCAATGAAAGGGACATATCTAAAGGTTACTGAATACTACGATGGACTATTCATTTCTTTTTACCTTTTCTGATAGATAATAATTAGAAAAGTTGGACTGAGATTGTGAAGGGTCTCAAATGCTGGAGTTCATTCTGTGGACAAAGGGCACTATTATAAGTTTATTTATCCTCCCCCATTCCTCTCCATTACCTCACTCCCTGCCCCCAGCAAAAGGAGGTATGACAGCTGTTAATGAAGGTGTAAAAGAACCATTGATCAATTTTTAAACTTCCTGCTCATTAGAACATCACAGTTGGTTATGATCATATAGGTATGATCATAATACCTGTAACATCAGCATAATAGGTAATTTTAACAAAATAATTTTAAGATACTAGCAGGTATATATGAATACATGCAGAGTGAGTGACAAATTCTGGTCTATGAACTGACATTGCACTCACTAAATACCTAAATGATCAAATATAATTTTTGGAACCCAGGAAAACAAGCATAGAGCAACATAATTTTGGCATGAAGCCTACTGAAACCCTAAGTCTAACATTTTAAGGCCTTGGAATTTTGTAGCTGTTCACACAAACAAGGCACCTACACAGCTATCTTCACTACAAACCATGCACGGGTACTCCTGCCTTGGCTCAGGCTCCCCTCTCTGCCTAGAAAACACGAGGTTTCCCTTGGTAGCAGATGTCAAAGTCCAACCTAAAAGGCACCTTAGCCTCTAGGCAGAATTAACTATTCTTCATTGGTATTTCTACAGGACTTTACCATACCAGAATGACAACATTTACAGCAGGATAATAAACTCACTGGTTCAGTCCTGTCACAGGATTGTATTTAATAAGGAACTGGGAAAAGGTGGGTCAGAGAAGGGATTAAACATGCATTGCTAGACCTCTCACATCATCCCATTAATGGACAAAATTGTGTTTTCTTCATTCTTGTCTCTTCAGGACCTAACCTCATGCTATAATGGGCACTAACTAGATGTCTAAAAGGCAGTTATATCTTAAGTACTTATCTAGAAATCTGGTGTATTGTTTAGAAAGAACCAAAATGAATTTTTAATTTCAAAACGGCCTACACGACCAGTTAATCAAAATTCATTCAGGTAGAATGGCAATTTTGAAGATGTATAAACAGATAATCACTATGTTTAAAATTTAACTTACATTCCTCAATAATCCACTTCTCATTGTGTCATCTCAATTCCTTTAATGGTATTACCATTCTCCCTCTCTCTCAAATCAAATCATCTTTGATTCCTCCTCCTCACATGCAATTTATTGCTGAACACCCTAATTGTTACTGATACCATCAACATTACTCTTATCCAGAATTACTTCTCGCCTGGACTACTTTAATAGTCCTGACTTCTCCCTGCATCCTATCTGCTCTTGATTTCAGGTTATATATACATAACCACGATATTCATCTTTCTAAAAAACAAGGTTCTGATCTTACCACTCCTTTGCTTAACAATGTAATAGGTTCCGATTACTTCACAGATAAAACTCCATCTCTTAAGTGTGCATATGATACATCTACAGCCAGCACCATTCTTATTAGCGCATTTTACACACCACCCCCCTTATGTCACAACAAATTAATTTTTCCTGATAAATGCACTGGGACTTAAGCTTTCCTCCATTTTGTTCCTTATGCCATGGAAGGCCATCCTCCTCCCCATTTCCTCAAAAGACATGGTTCTCATCTACAGGCAATCTTGACCCCCAAGGGACATTTACCAATGTTTGGAGACAGTTATCACAACTGGGAGGCGGTAGTTAGAAGTTAGGGATGTGGCTAAGTAACTCACAGTGCACAGGACAGCACACTCACAACAAAGAATTATCTGGCCCAAAATGTCATTAGTGCCCAGGTTGAGAAAAACTGTTTTACAGACTATTCCCTTATCCTGGCATATAGAAGTAACTCCTCTGGTACCAGATGTGTTTTGACTCATCTAGTATTCTATTATAGCTATATTTCATACACCTTATCTTTCTGTGCCCATAATGCTTTTATTTTATTCAAAGATTATTTCTGAGCATGTTATGTCTATCAGGTGGCAGGCCCAGATAGTAAGCACAGGGCAGGTTCCATGTCCAAATTATTTCCATATACTCCACCATGTCTTGCATGTTGCAGGCCTGCAATAAGAATTTACTGAAAGAATGAAGGCACTTCTCTCTGCAGTTCATTTTGCACCAAAAAAACTCAAAAATTCTGATTGATAGTGATTTGCAGGAAGAAAGAGGTCTATACATCAGTTGACATCTAGTAAAATTCAGAATTGCCCTACGTTTCTCACTAAACATGAAGCTAACAGGTGCTCACGAACCTACTGAACAACTTACGAGTTAAGAAGAATTATTTCATCATTATCAAAGTCCTAACAGTTAAAAATCACCATTAAGTATGACTATAGCATCTTACTACACTGATAGACAGTGACTGCAATGGGGGCGGGGGGCAGTGAGGACTTGATAATATGGGTGAATGTTGAAACCACAAGGTTGTTCATGTGAAACCTTTATAAGATTGCATATAAATGATACTTTAAAAAAAATCATTAAGTAACCTAATAAATGAAAAGACTGAAACTATTCCAGCATGCAATAAAACATTCTTGGCTCTATAGAACTTTATATTAATACAGGAATATTTATTTTTCCAATAATATACCTTAGCCTTTTTCTGAAAATAAACAAATGACTGCTGGAGAATACCTTTTTTCAGCTTTGGTTAAGATTCAAAGGTTACAGTCCAGGTGCTCAACTAATTTTATGAGAACCCTTCCTTCTTCCCCTGAAATATCATATTCATCTGCATCTGAAAATAAAGGAAGTGAATAAAGATGATCCTAAGGTTAAAATTGGGATGAAATGTGAAAATGTGCCATAACAGTCAGGTCTCCAGCAAATATTATTCCTTACTATAACATAGAGGAAAGTACATGGATTTATCCAACAGAATAGGGTTGGAATTTTTGTTCACTAGCTGTGCAGTTCTCTGGGAATTAACTTACACTAAGCACAGTAAAAAAATGAAAATAATGCTAAGAATTACTGTGAGAATTAAAGGCTAACATATACAAAGTGCCTACAATACATAAAAAGCTACTATAGTTTTAATATTCATTCAACAAAACACTCCCCTGCTAAAATCCCTCCAACAACTACCCACTGCAGTCAGAAGAAACTCTCAACTTCATATGCAAACCTTCAAGGTTCTACAGGATCCGGCTTCTACCTCTCTGATCTTACTTCCTTGCTCAATGCCCTCTAGACTTTCTTCCAGACCAGGAAAAAGCCTCTCGGCTCTTCCCTCTGCTACTACGCAGCTTTCTGCCTCGCCAGCCCAACATTCAGCTCTTAGTCCAAAACCTCAGAAACCTTAATAGCCAAAATTATTAACCGATGTTTCCACTGCCTATTCTCTATTCCATTATGTTGTTTTATATTCCTCTTTCATTACTGAAATTGTAAATTGCCAATTTCTTTCCCATTAGCACACAAACTCCATGAAGGTCAGGACTTCTGTCTTTTCAACCTTTTATCTCCAGGACCAGGGTCCAGGCTAAGGTTAAGATGCACAAGACACATGATTCCAGTGCAAAATTTAAGATGCCCAAAAGTTCAGTAACCAAGAAAAATACTAACTTAATGCAACATTCTAAAAAACAATAGTGCAAGAAAACATGAATTATCAAATTTTTGCGTTCGGCCCCGCTCAACAGGATTTGCCTCCAATTTAACTGAACGCTTACCTTCAGCCAAGTATTAACTCTCCTTGAGGCTGCAGAAAAGCAAAAGAAAGAGGGAGAACTGCAAACGACAGGGACTCGGACTTTTGAGCTTACATGCTGTGACTTCACTGCGCTGTGGCCAAAATCTGAGTCCAGGGAATGCAGTGTCACCACGTTAAGCACACGGTTAAAAGTTCAGCAAGACTAATAATATGGTGCAATTTGTCACTGAAGACTTAACGATACTTCCGCCCATCCCTGCCATCCCTAAAAAATTATTCCCTACGGCCAGGAGGAGCCTCCAGCCCCAGGGTGTGGGACTGAAACTCCGGCAGGCCGTTTAACATTTAGTTCTTCTGGAGCAGCACTACTGTCTCTTGAGCTTGGCGCTTGAAGGAAACAAACAAAAACACAGGAGAGCGTAGGTACAAATTTAATAAACTTAGCAGCCGTATAAAGTAATGGTGGCTGGAGAACCGTGGTTGAAAATACAAGTAAATAAGCTTACAAGAAAGAACTGACACCGTCCCACCCTCACCCTGGCCGCAAGGGCCCTGCGAGTCGCGGCTCTGGGCCTCCAACCAGCCAAGGCCACGGAGGGACCGGCGGTGCGCCAGCAGGGACACGCCCGCGCGCCCGCAGCCCGCTTCAGTCCTCTCCCCCTGAGAAAAACGCGGGGGATCCCAGCGCGCAAGCGCCAACCCGCCAACTCCGCAGCCACCGCCCGCCACATGCGCCTGCGCAAAAGCATTGGACAGGGGAAGGGGAGAAGCTAGACAGAAGAGAGGAGCGCGCCTAAATCCTAGAGAGGCGGGCTAAGTAAGGCTTGGGAGAGGGCGTGTCCTCCGGAAAGCCTGGATTCTCGGACGTCGAGACTAGCTTCTCACCAAACTCCCACTTGTGAGCTGATGGAAGAAAGTCGGCTATCCTTTGTACCCATCTGTGACCTTCAGACAGAAGCCGGCGCTGCTTTCAGGATGAAATTAAGACTCGCAGGAGGCCGGTTCCGGAGACTGAGGATGGAAGCTTGGCGGGAGCACGCATGCGTGGTAGGCTCCCTCCACGTGCGGCCGGGCCGCGGCCTCCCCGCGCTCCGAGGCCCCGCCCCGGCCCCGCCCCAGCCCCAGCATCTTTCCGGACGCGCGGAGCCCGCAAGGAGGAAGAAGGTCGGGCCTCGCTGCTCGGCCCCGCCTCGGCAGCCTCCAATTGGGCATGGATGAAGGTGTCCCTTCCCACCGCCTCTCCATTGGAACGCGCGTGCGAGCGACGCGCCCTATTGGGCCGTGCGGATTTGGGCACCAAATTCAAAGATTTTAAAAGTACCAGCTGGCGCCTTTTAGAAGATACAGCTCTGCGGAGCGGGCGGCCCGCCTCTGTGCCGAGCTAGCGGTTCCCTCACCTGAAGCGGATCGTCGTCCACTGGCATGAGCCGGCGCCCCTGCAGCTGCTCTCAACGGCCCGTCCCCAGCTCCTGCCGCTGCAGCGCCCTGACAGCCGCCGGGCGCTCTCGCCCCTCGGACAGTGAGTGAGAGGAGAGGGTGCAAGTGGGGCGCGGGTTCCAAGAGGGGTGCGCTGCCCTGGGGCGACCTGCGACCCGAGCCCGACACCCACCCGAGTGCCGGGGTGCGGCCTACCTTGGGCCTCCGGCGGATGGTGGCGGCGGCGGTTTCGGGGACGAGGAGAAGGCTGGGGTCAGGGGACGGGAAGCCAGATGGGCTCAGGCGGGATGGCGGGCCCGGGCCCTGTTCCACATTGAACCCGGACGCCGGCTCCGGGGAAGGCGCAGGTCGTGGCCTCCTCGGGTGCCCTTTTTCCCTTGCCAGAGTTACCAACCCCTGTCCCCAAGCCGCTGGAATAGGCGCCAAATGCCCCTTCCCCTCCCCCACCCCGGGGTCCCGGCCCTGACAGGGGTCGCGAGCCGTCGGCCCCCGCGCCTGGCCAGGTGCTTCACCCCCTGCCTCCTGCGCCCCTTCTCCACATCTGCCCCGCATCCTTAGGTCCTAGGTAGATCCCCCCGCTTTTCGCCGCCTCAGCCCTGCTGGCGGGCGCGGGAGACCATGCTCGCTTATCTCCCGCCTCCTCCGCCCGGCCCGCGCCCTGAGGGCCACCCGACAGACCCCTCAGGATTCCCAGGCTCTTCCCTCAAATCCCGCCAAAGGCGGGGACCCCCTCATCGGGCCAAGCTCTACTGGGACTTCCAAACAAAATCTTTGAGTTTCTCCTTTTTTACCTTTGCCCAGTAATTCATTCTCAAGGCCTGGAGTCAAAGGAAAAACACTTTCTAACACAAAACCGTGAAGTTTTCCACATGTAGCTGATGTGAGGATTATTTAATTTGTTGTTTTTGCCCTGGGCTCCTGAAAAACTAGGTAGTCCTGTATTCCAAAAGATTAAATGGAACGTACTCAAATAGGCTTACTTTTATCTTCTTTGTTGCTGTCTCAGAAGAGATCCAAATGCATTTGTTTTGCCTCAGAAATTACCAAGAACTTTAAAACTTAGCATTTTGATCATTGTATCACTGAAATAAGCCCTTTAGAAAAAATTGGGATGACTGGAAAGAAAAAATACCTAAGTTGAACAGGTTAGGTCAGTTCTTCCTGTGAAATTCTGAAGCGTGATGACTTTCAGAGGGGCTGTTTGATTATTTAATTCCAGTTATCTTGACTCCCTTGCTCCTCAGAATATTTGCTATCTCCTTGAATTTTTTGCTGTTTATAAATATGAGATAATGAAATAAAAAACACACTGAATTCAAATATTTTTCAAGGTAGCCTTTTCTAAAATTTTTCTCTGAGGATTATGGCTGATTTGCAGCTTATGGCTGCAAGCCTTAGTGCTCTCTTGAATTCTTAAGTAAAAAGAATAGCCATGCCTTAGGCTGGGCACATGGTGGTTATCTTACAAGTGTTAGAGATTGTAGAACTTAATGATTTAACATTGGAATAGCAGTAAAGATTTTTAAGCACTGTAATCTATAGCATTTTAATATGGAGTGTCAGATCTATACTGGAAAGTTAAATGGAAAGTCAAACTGTAAATTCACTGTAATACCACTTTTTCCTGATTGGGCTATGAGTTGGTAAATAAGAGGCTTAAAAAAATACAGTATGTTAAATTTACCAACTCCATTAGGTAGATACTAATATTTCCACTTTAGAGAAAGTGAAAGAGACTAATTAATTGAATATTCTAGGTCACAAAGCTAGTCAAAAGGCAGAGTAAGGATTTGCAATTGAAATTGGACCATATTCCTAGGAAAAGTGTATATCTAAAACATGTAAGTCTGGAGTGTATTTTGCTACTTTTAAAATGTTCGTGATTTGCTATCTAAGGAATATGAAAGGATTTGGCTTATGAACAGTATGAGGGAAGTAGATTCTGTTGAATAGACTATGTGACAGGGACTCTGCCATGCATTTAGTCCAGTTTCTTTCTTACCTCCATTTTATAGATGAGAAAACTTCCTCAGTTTTCCCCAACTCAGCAAATGACAGTTTATACTTAGATGCCCAAGATCTAAACCCCAGGGTATTTTCTATTCCACTTTCCTTCCTTATCCACATCTAATGGATCAGAAAGCTCCACCGACTTCACCCTTCTAAAAAGATTTCAGACCTATCCAGTTATCTTCATTTTCAGTGCAGTCATCCTAGTATCAGGTATCCAACTCTCTGGATGCCTGTGATAAATGCTTCTAACGAGTCTCCCTACTGGAACACTGACAGTTTATTCTCCACAGCTGCCAATGATCTTTTGAAAATAAACCAAATGTCTGCTCTATTTAGGACTTATTAAGGGTTTTTTATTACATGATGAATAAAATGCTGTCTGCCCTAAGAATCCAATAAACCATTCTACCTCTCCAACCTTATTTTTCATTCTCCCTCTAGTTCACTAAGTTGCAGCCTACAGGCCTTTCTCTTCTTTGAATGCTCAATAATTGCCCTAGCTTCCAGTATTTCCCTCTGTCTGGAACTCTTTCCACCAAATTTTCACAAGGTGTTCCGATCTCAGAATGTCACCTCCAAAAAATCATCCCTGACTAATTTCTTCCCCTCTCCACACCCTGTTACTACATAGGCATTGGATAAATGAATGAAGTGGCAGAACTAGACTCTTAACCCTCATCTGTCTGATTTCCAGAGGTTTTTTTTAAAACAGTCTGCTTTCAGTTTCCATTTGTATAAAAGGTGGTCCTCATTCAGTTCATTTTTCAGTGTTAATGTATGCAACTACATAATTTCAATTGAAAACTAAATCTACCACCACCATCCAGATTTTAGAACCAATAAAAAAAAACTAGATTTCCTTGGAGAAATAACCTGATTCTAGGGCTAGAATGGGGAAAATACAAATAGTGCCAAAAAAATAAGGAATGCTCTAAAAACAAAATAATGGAAGTATGTCAGGTGGACATGTACTTACAATGGCGAAATGAAACAATTTGAGCAACAGCACAGATAATGTAGTATTATTGGATTATAACCCAAAATCCTTGAGTCTGTACTTTTTTAATACTTTGATCTCACTTCCCAGATGAGATAGTGGGAAGATCACTGAATTTATAGTCAGGAACAGTAATCTCTCTTAACTACCTGTCAATCTTGGGCAAGCTACTTAGGTGAGCTTCAATGTTCTCATTTGTAAAAATAAGGTAATAATACCCCTCCATCCTACCTCAAAAGGTTGTGAGGACTAAGTGTTGGAAATGTAAACTTGTAAGTAATTATAAGCTATTTGAATCATTACTAGCTCTAAATTTGAAGAACTGTCCACAAAGAATGGTGTTGAATGAAAGGGGATTTATAGGATAGTATCCCAGTAACTGGCTTCTAAAGACTAGCAGAGGAAGAATGCCTTTGGAAGAGTTTCTGCAGTACAATTTCAGGCCTCTTCCCTTTAGGCAGCTAAAC
This sequence comes from Smutsia gigantea, assembly GCA_032199065.1. Taxonomy (NCBI): domain Eukaryota; kingdom Metazoa; phylum Chordata; class Mammalia; order Pholidota; family Manidae; genus Smutsia; species Smutsia gigantea. Next base: position 70,190 of record JAVSCE010012543.1, on the reverse strand, counting down.
AAAGTAACAGGTGTTTCTTTGTAGGTGGCTTCTACTTTTATATCTTCCCAGATAAAATGTGGTCATATAAATCACTTAATTCTTTAACCAAGGCAAAAATAAAAGCATTCACTCTTGGAGTTTTTTGTTCTTCTGCATGGATGAGAACCACTCAGAATCATTTGTTCTAGAGTTAGGTTTAATTTGGGGATTAGAATTTCTATGTTCTTTCTTTGCTTTCTATGCCCCTGAACTTTTAGTTTAAACTTAGCTTTTGGGTTAGCCCAAAGTTTAGTGGTATCCTGGAGCATATATACTATATGTCTTTCATTGCATTAGACATTGGGAATTTAGAGTCTACCCACAGGGTTTTTTTTTAATCAAGGTGTCCTGGTATGTACATTTACTTAAAGGATCAATTGTTACCTACTGAGTGGCTTGCAGGGGGGATAGTGGATGGAGAATACATTTGAAGCATATATTGTTTACATACTGTCTTCAGGAATTCTAAGCAGTTTGTCCAAACCTATCTACTATACATCCCAGAGTAGGGCCTTTGCTCAAGTTACCTTGCAGTGAATACCCTTCTCAAATCAACCTCTGCTGCCTGGCAAAATCCTTATCCTTTAAAGCAGTGGTTCTCAACTGAGTAATGTGGGACATTTTGCATCAGTGCCTCACTCCCACCATTTGTTAATAAGTGGTGACAGACATTTTTATTGCCCTGCCTAGGGGGTAGGGGCTATGTATGCCATCAAGTGGGTAAAAGCTCCTGAACTGCCTACACTGCCCAGGACCACCCCGAGCAATAGAGACTTAGCCAGTCCCAAAGGGCAGTAGTACAGAGATTGAGACACCCCACTTATAAAGAGTTTTAAATGCTGCCTGCTCAGTTTCATCTTAACTAATTTCTAAGGCCACAGGGTGGTGATACAACCCTAAACAAGTCTGGCTGTTATGAATCTTAAATTTGAATCAGTAACCATAAATTTTGATGAATTATATCCAGATAATTGTGTGATTTTTAATAGTATTATGACTTGTTTTCCCCTTCTGTGCTACTTATAAATACTAAGTACATTATCTTCTCCCATAATTCAGAACAACTGAACAGTGATTCACACCTGCTGCCCTACCACCCCACATTCTTACTTCTGGTCTTGTACTGATTCGAGTGTCATCCTTATTTACTAAATCTACTGATTGTTAGCTTAGTTATTTTAATCAGTTCTTTGGATTTTTTGAATAAGAAATCTTTGTTAAGTAATTGAAGATAGTGGAGTTACTAGCACATAATAGTCAAGATAAAGGAAGATGTCCCTGTGCTTGTGTTACTATCCAGTACAATAGACAAACACCTGAAATACATCAGACTGTCATCCAGAACATTCATCAGAAGGAAACTTTAAGTTGTGGGTGTTTCAATTTATTGCCTTTTCAGTCTCCAAGCTACCTATAGATTTCTTGGTCAATTATGAAGTTTTTAATAATTTCTAATGTTTAAGTCATATATGAATTTCATTTGTTTCTTTAATCAAAATTATTTTGACCCTTACACATTCCCTATTGGTCTTAACCATATTTACTGTCAGTGGTTTGGGTTTGCTTAAGTCAAAGCTGACTTCAATGCCATTTCAGCGTAAACTGATTCTAGAACTCTTTGTGATTACTATAAGGCTATCTCTGATCTCAGATCTCACTCATGATGCATCACATTTCCTTATTTGTTCCATAAGCCACAAATATAAATAGTCCCTTTTCCCACTATTTTTTATACAATCAGATAAACACTCTAAAAATCAAGTGATATACAGATCTAAAAGCAATCTGTTCTGACTTAACCTTTCAGGGATAAGGTATATGTACTTACTAGAAGATTGAAGTAATGTTTCCTCGTATTACCATCTCAATGATTTTTTTTTTTGGTATCGTTAATCTACAATTACATATGCAACATATGGTTACTAGACTCCCCACATCATCAAGTCCCCCCCCCACGTACCCCATTATAGTCACTGTGCATCAGTGTAGTGAGATGCAATAGAATCACTACTTGTCTTCGCTGAGTTGTACAGCCCTCCCCATGTCCCCCCCGCCACATTATGTCTGCTAATCGTAATGCCCCTTTTTACCCCTTGTCCCTCCCTTCCCACCCATCCTCCCCAGTCCCTTTCCCTTTGGTAACTGTTAGTCCATTCTTGGGTTCTGTGAGTCTGCTGCTGTTTTGTTCCTTCAGTTTTTTTCTTTGTTCTTATACTCCACATATGAGTGAAATCATCTGATACTTGTCTTTTTCTGCCTGGCTTATTTCACTGAGCATAATACCCTCTAGCTCCATCCAACATCTCAATGATTTTAAACATGGATAATTTCACAGCTACATAGGCAATATATAGCATTGAGAGAATGCAGTAATTAATTAAAGAGAATAAGTAATTAAATATCTGTATATCCCAATTTAAGAAGTAGAGATGTGTAGAAATTTTGCCAATTATGAAGTAAATATATTCTTTTTGTAGGTTATAAAGAAGAAAGTTCCAGTCTTTCTGTCAAAATGAAGTGTGATTTTAACTACAACCATATTCATTCTGGACTTAAACTGGTAAAACCTGTTGATAGTAGAAAACTGGATTCCTTCACTCCTGCGTATTTGGAAAGTTCTTATAAAGACTGCATTAAAGACTTTGAAAGGTTATCAGATACTGGGTCACCACTTGTGAGCCCCAGGATTGTAGAACCTGAAACCGAAAGCAAGCCCTTGAATAACAAGGAAAATCAACATATACAACAAACGCTTAATAATTCAAATGAAGTAAGAGAACTGGAGACCAATGAACCTTATGAAGACAGTGGATATTCTTCATTTTCCCAACAAAGTGGCCTCAATGAACATGAGTGTAGCCTTCCCCTGGAGGAAAATTTCAGTGACAGTCCACAATCCTGCCTGCTGCAGACGCAAAGCCCAGACCAATATCCCAACAAAAATTTGCTGCCAGCTCTTCATTTTGAAAAAATGGTTTGTTCAACATTAAAAAAGAATGCCAAACGCAATCCTAAAATAGACTGGGAAAAGCTAAAGGAATTTATGTCCAGTAGAAATTTTAGACTACAGAATATAATTGGCAGGAAAATGGGCCTAGAATGTGTAGATATTCTCAGTGAACTTTTTCGGAGGGGACTCCGGCATCTCTTAGCAAATATTTTAACACAGCTCAATGATATGGACTTAATCAAGTAAGTATGGGTACTGCCCTGAGTGTTAGTATAATGCAGTGAACATTTTTGTTAGATGGCTCAGCCCCAGCTGCTCATGCAAAGACATGATACATTAGTCTTCTGCATTGTTTGAGGTAATGCTTTAGCCTGTTGTTGGTATTTTACTAGAATGCTGCTAAGGTAAAAGATAATTTTTTAAATATGTGTTCCAAATATTTCAAATTTCATATTTATGCTGTTAAAAAACTATTTCTGTTTGATTGGAATCTTGGTTCTTTTTGGTTCTGAAATCTCTAATACACAAGCTGTATCTTTCAGGCTTAATTATAAAAGAGCAGCCCAGTTCTAATATACAGGTCCAGTGGGCATTATCATTTTTGTTACACTGGAAAGTATGAAATAATTTCTGTTCTTTTCAGGCCTTTTTCAATGTAGGGCTCTCCTACGTTTGACAGTGATGAAAATGTAGAGACCCACAAATGAGTCTGATTGTGACTTAGAAACCTTTTCCTAACTACCCTTTCTTCCTTTTTCCACCAAAAAAAATTAGGATGAGGTAACTCTGAGAACTACTAAGCTGATTATACAGACTATTGGAATAGATTGGATTCAACTCAGCTGGCTTTGTTTTTGGCTTTTTGGAAAAATTTTTGAGGTACTCTTTACAAGTGTTACCTTACACTGGTCTTTGTGAAATATAGCTAAAGCAAATTGATAAAAATACTGATTTTCATTGTTGGCTAACTTCTTGAAGGATAATTGGCATCACAGGTTATACATTTTTGTTAACAAAGTGGACTCTTAAAAGGATTTCTATTAATAGAAGTTTGTTTTAGAGTACTTTGAAATTTATCTACAACTTTTACCAAATAGCTACCATGGTGCTGTATATACAATGGTGGCTACTTATTTGATGTTTGCAGGTACTGTGAAAAAATGAAGTACAAACCTGGATGCACTTAAAATTATTTGATGGGGAACTTTCTAAAAGATATAGAATCCTAGTCCCATTTTAGATCAGCTAAACCCAAATGACTAGGCATGGTATACTTAAATCTTAAGTGCCTCAGGATATAACCAGGTTTAAGAAGCACTGCTAAGAGAAATTTCTTTTTTGGACCAGTTTCACATATTCATCTTTGCAATGCTTTAATTGTTGCCTCTAATCATTTACTTTTTTTCTAGTGTGTCTAAAGTGAGCACAACTTGGAAGAAGATTCTAGAAGATGATAAGGGAGCATTGCAGTTGTACCATAAAGCAATAAAAAGAGTTACTGTAAGTCTTTGCTCTTGCTTTCATTTTAAAATATAACTGCTAGTATACTCTTTATTTACCTTTAGAAATAGGGGAGAAAAATAGGAACAATAACAGGTAATCTGGAAGTCCTTTACATTCACAAAGTATTTTAGCCTTGCACCTAGAAATCAGTAAAAAACAAAATTCAGAAATAAAAAGAAAGGAATCCCACCTCAGCCATTTATTTCTTGGCTGCTCCCTAGAAGTGGATGTCCAAAAGTGAAAAGGAAAATTACTCAGTTCTCCCACAGTGAGAGTTGACCAAATAGCTAATCGTGGTTGCCATTTGTGTGGTTTCAGTTACTAGATAAACTAAATGATCAACATTGAAGATTTTTAATGTAGAAGGGAATTAATTTACTTTCCAAAATACTTGGTAAATTTGGAGGTGTTTCTAAGAACAAAGGTCAATACATGATTAAAATTCCAGGCCTAGCTATTGGTAGATTTGGATCCAAACTGTGGTCCTGTTAACTATGTAACTTTAGACAAGTATTGCTTAAATTCTCCAATTTCATTTTCTTTATCAATAAGCTGGTGTTAATGGAAAATTTTCCAACTTAAAGGTTTCTAATGCATTTGTGACCCTGAGGTGTCACTTAAGCATGATTATTGCCATCTACTGGTGGTGCGAAGAATGATCTTTGTTCTGACAGTATAACATATTAAGTGCTAGCTATATAAACTAAGCATGTGAAGTGCTTTCTCAAAATTTCTGGTTTGCAATTTCTGTCAGTAACTTAGTTATTAGGCTTTAAATGTCTTTCAATATTTGCGTGTCTGTGTTCAAGCATGTTGATAAATTGGATATAGGTGTAAATCCTTTGTATTCTCAGTTGCCCCTTTTTTACGTGTACAAACATAATAAAAATTCTTGATTGTTGAGATTATAGAACATTTTTAGGTCCTATTAAAACGTTTTTTTTTTTAATTAGGAAAAGAACATTAAGTTTTCATCACATGCTTCAACCAGAGAATGTATTACGTTCAGACCCGCATTAGCTTCTCTTCAAAGATCAGCAACACAGACTGCCCCCAAAAAAGGTGCTCGAACCAAGTTATCAGATCCAGGTGATGAGAAGGGTTCTACTTACAGTCGATACAATGAATTCTGTGAGGTAATTTTATTCATCAATAAATTAGAAACATGGGGATTTATTATTAAAAGGGTTTAGAGTAAGAAATGGAAAGGAACTTTATAGTGTAATTACAACTATTAGGGAATTGTTAATAAAGATCTTCCATCCCCTTCATTCTACTCAAAAGTGTTGGAAAACTATTTATAACTCAACTAATCGCATTAGGAAAGTACACAGGGATCTTTTTCTATGCCAAGAATATAGATACCATTTGGCATTGTTTATGACACTTCAGTGATGTTGTGTTCTACTATGGTAACCCTGCTTAGCCTAGCCTTACAATCTAGAATGGAAGTTGGCTACATGAAAAATAAATGCCATATAATGTGGTAGGTGCTTTAAAAAAGAACTAGAGGTAAAAATGCAACCAACTCTTGAGTGACACTAGAAGAATTCACAGTAAAAGTGACATTTAAGTAAGGCATTCATGTACGAGTGGCATGTATAAAATAAAAACATATTTAAAGATAGCATTGGAAAATATAGAACCAGTTGATAAGTGATTATCTCTCACCCTTTGACCAGTAAGCTCCTTACGGACAGTTCATGTGACATTGGTGCTCCATACGTGTATTGAGGAAAGCTCAGAGGTGCCCTTGTTTTTACTAGCTAAATTACATTCCATCCTTAGTAATATGAATTTTCTTCTTTCTAGATTGCCAAGACTTTGAAAAAGAACGAAAGCCTCAAAGCATGTATTCGCTGTAATTCACCGGCAAAATATGATTGCTATTTACAACGGGCAACCTGCAAACGAGAAGGCTGTGGATTTGATTATTGTACAAGGTGTCTGTGTAATTATCATACCACCAAAGACTGTTCAAATGCCAAGCCCCTAAAAGCCAGTTATAAAACAAGTCCTCTACCTGGTACTAAAAAAAGCAAGAAGAATTTACGACGGTTGTGATCTGTTATTAAATCAACTGAAATTGATCATGAAGGTTAAAAAATGTTAGGTTTTAATTTTAAAAAATAAAAATGAATGTATTGTGATTTCCAATTTTATGTTGAAATCAATGTAGTACATGGGATTTTTTTTCCCCAGTTAGTAAAGAGGATACATAACCTCTTATTTTACAATTTAATGTGAAAAAGTTCTCAGTATAAATCAGAACATTTAAGTGTTTTAAGAAAAAAGGAAAACTAGTTATCTGATATTTGTGGTTCAGATAAAATAAAATCAACTCAATTTTATGGTAAAGGAAGGCCATGTCATTTTACCTAGACAATCTTAAACATAAATCTTGTTTACCATCTGTTAGCAATTGAGACATTTTATCTGCCTTAGCCAAATTAATACCTATTGAAATATCAGTTTCTGGAGTCTGTTAATTTATGTTTTACCTCCTTTGACCTTTTTTCAGTGTGTGTATTTCCCTCAAAAAAATATCCTTTGTGAAATTTGTGTTTGTTTGCAAAGTCTGTTTTAATGATATTATTGTACATATGTAAATATTCTGTACTTTTTTATGTCAGATGTTTCTTTTGTATATTTTTATATAAAAGTAATTCTTGTTCCTGTTACAAATAAAATAGTTACAAACATAATACATAATGTGAACCTTTTATTTTGATAAATATCTTAAACCCAGAAACAACTGAATTAAGAAACTAGGGGATTGCAATTCTATGTGTAAAGGCACTGAGTGGCTTTTTTTCTTCTGCTCATCTGGGAAGCTGTGTGATCCTCAGACTGCTCTAATCCCAGTTTTCTCCCAATATCTTAGTGTGGAGTTGGATCTTGAAAAAAGCATGTCAAAAAGATTCAGTACAGGACCATAAAACACACTTTGAGAAATACTGATGTATTGATTTATCTATTTCTAAACCAGTTACACTGGATTAAATAGCCACAAAAATAAAAACAACACTAGAAAGAGGATGGAATGTCTACATTCAGAGCACTTGTGTCAATAACAAGCCTAGGACAATGACTTTTTTTTTTCTTATTCCTTAGTTCTAAAGTTGAATATATTTTGGCTTCAATTATGAATATGAAGAAATTAAGAGAATTCAGACGAAACTTCTGAAGGGACAAGGGTGGGCCTCAGATCTGCTCATTGAAGTGTAAGGGCTTTTGCCCTTCATCTCAGCAGAAGCCTAAAGTAGAGGATTTCTCTGGGTTCCTGTGTGTATTCTGTCTAATGGAGTAAAATTAATGGACTTTTTAAGCAGCTTTACTGAGGTAAAAGCAAAATAGACAATATATGGCAAAACTGAACAGCTACATGTAAGAGAATGAAACTGGATTATTGTCTAACTCCATACACAAAAGTAAACTTGAAAAGATTCAAAGATCTGAATGTAAATCATGAGACCATAAAACTTAGAAGAAAATATAGACAAAAATCTCTTGAATATAAACATGAGCAACTTTTTCCTGAATGCATCTCCTCGGCCAAGGGAAACAAGCAAAAATGAACAAGTGGGACTACATCAAACTAAAAAGCTTCTGTACAGCTAAGGACACCATCAACAGAACAAAAAGGCATCCTACAGTATGGGAAAATATATTTGTACACGACATATCAGACAAATTGAACATCCAAAATACATGAACTCAATGTGCCTCAACACCCAAAAAGCAAATAACCCTATTAAAAAATGGGCAGAGGATATGAACAGGCACTTCTCCAAAGAAGAAATTCAGATGGCCAGTAGGCACATGAAAAGATGCTCCACATTGCTAATTATCAGGGAAATGCAAATTAAAACCACAATGAGATATCACCTCACACCAGTAAGGATGACCAGCATCCAAAAGACTAAGAACAACAAATGCTGGCGAGGATGTGGAGAAAGGGGAACCCTCCTACACTGCTGGTGGGAATGTAAGCTAGTTCAACCATTGTGGAAAGCAATACGGAGGTTCCTCAAAAAACTAAAAATACAAATACCATTTGACCCAGGAATCCCACTCCTAGGAATTTACCCAAAGGAAACAAGTTCTCAGATTCAAAAAGACATATGCACCCCTATGTTTATTGCAGCACTATTTACAATAGCCAAGATATGGAAGCAACTTAAGTGTCCATCAGTAGATGAATGGATAAAGAAGAGGTGGTACATATACACAATGGAATACTACTCAGCCATAAGAAACAAATTGTACCATTTGCAACAACATGGATGGAGCTAGAGGGTATTATGCTCAGTGAAATAAGCCAGGCAGAGAAAGACAAATACCAAATGATTTTCCTCATTTGTGGAGTATAATGACAAAGCAAAACTGAAGGAACAAAACAGCAGCAGACTCAGAATCCAAGAAGAGACTAGTGGCTACCAAAGGGGAGGGGTTGGGGAGGGTGGGTGGGGAGGGAGAAAGAAGGAGATTAAGGGGCATTATGATTAGTACACATGGTGGGTGGGGGGGGGTCACAGGGAGGACAGTGTAGCACAGAGAAGACAAGTAGTGACTGTAGCATCTTACTACACTGATGGATAGTGACTTTAATGGGGTATGGGGGTACTTGATAATATGGGTGAATGTAGTAACCACAATGTTTTTCACATGAAACCTTCATAAGAATGTATATCAATGATACCTTAATAAAAGAAATAGGCAACATATTCAAAGTGTAATTTGACATTTGGACATATACACATGCATGGCACTTTGAACACAATTGAGATACTGAATATAACCAGCACCCAAATTTTTTCATGCCGATTTATAATCCCTCCTGTTAGTTCCCAGGCAGTCACTGATAATTTTGTCACTAGTGTGCCTTTTCTAGGATTTTATACAAATGAAATCAAAATATGTATACTTTGACTACTTTGAACACTATTTTGAGTTTTGTGTGCATCTGTAAATTCATTCCTTTTTTTACTAAATAGTAAGTATCCTGTTGATATGCCAGTTTGTTTATACTTTAAAGGACATTTGGCTTCCACCCCACCCAAATTTTTGCTATCATATACCACTTTGTAAGTGGTATGCTTGCGTTTTTGGGGGGTAAATATCTAGTAGTGGGTGATTGGATTATACAGTGTGTCTCATTTTTAAGAAAATAACTAAAATGGTTTCCAAAGGGGCTATACCATTTCACATTCTCACCAGCAGTATATGGGAGTTCATTTACTTCACATTCTCATCAACACTTGGTATAGTCAGTCTTTTTAATTTTAACATTTTAATAAGTGTGTAGTAGTATCTCATTGTGGTTTTATTTTACATCTCCCTAAAGACTAATGATGTTTAGCATTTTTTCATGTTATTTGCCACCGTTTTCTTTTGTGAACTGCCTAGTCAAATGAAATTTTTTTTTAATTCTTGAAAAGTAGCATATGCTTATATTGGCTTTAAAAGACCAACAACTGCCTTCCGCACACACACTAGGAGAACAGGAATACAAATGCATAACAGTATTAGACCTACAATTATAGGCCATATCCAATGAAACAAAGAAAACCAATTTAACAATCCAGGCATTTATGAAAACTTATCAATACCATGATAAATGCTGTCTATTTGATCTTGAATAGCATGCGAAAAATCAGACAAATTAAAACAACACATCCCTGGAAATTGTTCACATCCCATAGTTGTACAGCCCTCCCCATGCCCCCCCAACATTACATCTGCAATCATAATGCCCCTTTTTCCCTCTTATCCCTCCTTTCCCACCCATCTTCCCCAGTCCCTTTCCCTTTGGTAACTATTAGTCCGTTCCTGGGTTCTGTGAGTCTGCTGCTGTTTTGTTCCTTCAGTTTTTTTCTTTGTTCTTATACTCCACATATGAGTGAAACCATTTGATACTTGTGTTTTTCGGCTTGGCTTATTTCACTAAGCATCATACCCTCTAGCTCCATCCATGTTGTTGCAAATGGTAGGATTTGTTTTCTTCTTATAGCTGAATAATATTCCATTGTGTATATGTACCACATCTTCTTTATCCATTCATCTACTGATGGACACTTAGGTTGCTTCCATATCTTTGCTATTGTAAATAGTGCTGCAATAAACATAGGGGTGCATCTATCTTTTTCAAACTGGGCTGCTGTATTCTTAGGGTAAATTCCTAAGAGTGGAATTCCTGGGTCATAATGGTATTTCTATTTTGAGTTTTTTGAGGAATCTCCATACTGCTTTCCACAATGGTTGAACTAGTTTGCATTCCCACCAGGAATGTAGGAGGGTTCCCTTTTCTCCACATCCTCGCCAACATTTGTTGTTTGTGTTTTGGATGTTGGCCATGCTCACTGTTGTGAGGTGATGTCTCATTGTGGTTTTAATCTGCATTTCTCTGATGATTAGCGATGTGGAGCATCTTTGCATGTGCCTGTTGGCCATCTGAATTTCTTCTTTGGAGAAGTGTCTATTCATGTCCTCTGCCCATTTCTTAATTGGACTATTTGCTTTTTGTTTGTTGAGGTGCACGAGTTCTTTATATATTTTGGATGTCAACCCTTATCGGATACGTCATTTATGAATATATTCTCCCATACTGTAAGAAGTCTTTTTGTTCTACTGATGGTGTCCTTTGCTGTACAGAAGCTTTTCAGCTTGATATAGTCCCACTTGTTCATTTTTGCTTTTGTTTCCCTTGCCCGGGGAGATATGTTCATGAAGAAGTCGCTCATGTTTATGTCCAAGAGATTTTTGCCTATGTTTTTTCCAAGAGTTTTATGGTTTCATGACTTACATTCAGGTCTTTGATCCACCTTGAGTTTACCTTTGTGCATGGGGCTAGACAGTAGTCCAGTTTCATTCTCTTACATGTAGCTGTCCAGTTTTTCCAACACCAGCTGCTGAAGAGGCTGTCATCTCCCCATTGTATATCCAAGGCACTTTTATCAAATATTAATTGACTGTATATGTTTGGGTTAATGTTTGGATTTTCTATTCTGTTCCACTGGTCTGTGAGTCTGTTTTTGTGCAAATACCAAATTGTCCTGATTACTGTGGCTTTGTAGTAGAACTTGAAGTCAGGGAGTGTGATTCCCCCTGTTTTGTTCCTCCTTCTCAGGATTGCTTTGGCTATTCGGGGTCTTTTGTGGTTCCATATGAATTTTAGAATTATTTGTTCCAGTTCATTGAAGAAAGCTGTTGGTAGTTTGCTAGGGATTGCGTTGAATCTGTAGATTGCTTTAGGTAGTATAGCCATTTTGACAATATTTATTCTTCCTAGCCAAGAGCATGGGATGCATTTCCATTTGTTAGTGTCCTCTTTAATTTCTCTTAGGAGTGTCTTGTGGTTTTCAGAGTACATACAGGTCTTTCACTTCCTTCATTAGGTTTATTCCTAGGTATTTTATTCTTTTTGATGCAATTGTGAATGGAATTGTTTTTCTGATTTTTCTTTCTATTAGTTCATCATTGGTGTATAGGAAAGCAACAGATTTCTGTGTGTTAATTTTGTATCCTGCAACTTTGCTGAATTCAGATATTAGATCTAGTAGTTTTGGAGTGGAGTCTTTAGGGTTTTTTATGTACAATATCATGTCATCCGCAAATAGTGACAATTTGACTTCTTCTTTACCAATCTGGATGCCTTGTATGTCTTTGTGTTGTCTGATTGCCGTGGCTAGGACCTCCAGTACTATGTTGAATAACAGTGGAGAGAGTGGGCATCCCTATCTTGTTCCCGATCTTACATGAAAAGCATTCAGCTTCTCACTGTTAAGTATGATGTTAGCTGTGGGTTTATCATATATGGCCTTTATGATGTTGAGGTACTTGCCATCTGCACCCATTTTGTTGAGAGTTTTAATCATGAATGGATGCTGAATTTTGTCAAATGCTTTTTCAGCATCTATGGAGATGATCATGTGGTTTTTGTTCTTCTTTTTGTTGATGTGGTGGATGATGCTGATGGATTTTCGAATGTTGTACCATCCTTGCATCCCTGGGATGAATCCCACTTGATCATGGTGTATGATCCTCTTGATGTATTTTTGAATTCGTTTTGCTAATATTTTGTTGAGTATTTTTGCATCTACGTTCATCAGGGATATTGGTCTGTAATTTTCTTTTTTGGTGATGTCTTTGCCAGGTTTTGGTATTAGAGTGATGCTGGCTTCATAGAATGAGTTTGGAAGTATTCCCTCCTCTTCTATTTTTTGAAAACTTTAAGGAGAATGGGTGTTATTTCTTCTCTATATGTCTGGTAGAATTCAGAGGTGAATCCATCTGGTCTGGGGGTTTTGTTCTTGGGTAGTTTTTTGATTACCATTCATTTCGTTGCTGGTGATTGGTCTGTTTAGTTTTTCTGTTTCTTGCTTGGTCAGTCTTGGAAGGTTGTATTTTTCTAAGAAGTTGTCCATTTCTTCTAGGTTTTCCAGCTTGTTAGCATATAGATTCTCATAATATTCTCTTATAATTCTTTGTATTTCTGTGGGGCCTGTCGTTATTTTTCTTTTCTCATTTCTGATTCTGTTTATGTTTGTAGATTCTCTTTTTCTCTTAATGAGTCTGGCTAGGGGTTTATCTATTTTGTTTATTTTTTCAAAGAACCAGCTCTTGATTTCATTGATTTTTTCTATTGTTTTATTCTTCTCAATTTTATTTATTTCTTCTCTGATCTTTATTATGTCCCTCCTTTTGGTGACTTTGGGCCTCATTTGTTCTTTTTTCCAATTTCAGTAATTGTGTCTTTAGACTATTCATTTGGAAATATTCTTCCTTCTTTAAATAGGCCTGGATTACAATATACTTTCCTCTTAGAACTGCCTTTGCTGTGTCCCACAGAAGTTGTGGCTTTGTGTTGTTGTTATCATTAGCCTCCACGTATTCTTTCATTTCTGTTTTGATATGGTCATTAACCCATTGATTAGTTAGGAGAATGTTGTTAAGTCTCCATGTATTTGTGAGCCTTTTTGATTTCTTTCTAAAATTTATTTCTAGTTTTATACCTTTGTGATCTGAGAAGTTGGTTGGTAAGATTTCAATATTTTTGAATTTACTGAGGTTCTTTTTGTGGCCTAGTATGTGGTCTATTTTGGAAAATGTTCCATGTGCACTTGAGAAGAATGTGTATCCTGTTGCTTTTGGGTGTAGAGTTCTGTAGATGTCTGTTAGGTCCATCTGTTCTAGTGTGTTGTTCAGTGCCTCTGTGTCTTTACTTATTTTCTGTCTGGTTGATCTGTCCTCTGGAGTGAGTGGTGTGTTGAAGTCTCCTAAGATGAATGCATTGCTGTCTATTTCCTCCTTTAATTCTGTTAGTATTTGTCTCACATATGCTGGCGCTCCTGTGTTGGGTGCATATATATTTATAATGGTTATATCTTCTTGTTGGACTGACCCCTTTATCATTATGTAATGTCCTTCTTTATCTGTTGCTACTTTCTTCGTTTTGAAGTCTATTTTGTCTGATACAAGTACTGCAACACCTGCTTTTTTCTCCTTGTTTGCATGAAATATCTTTTTCCATCCCTTCACTTTTAGTCTGTGTATGTCTTTGGGTTTAAAGTGAGTCTCTTCTCACAGAACCCAAGAACGGACTAATAGTTACCAAAGGGAAAGGGACTGGGGAAAATGGGCGGGAAGGGACGGATAAGAGGGAAAAAGGGGCATTACGATTAGCAGATGTAATGTTGGGGGGGCACGGGGAGGGCAGTACAACTCAGAGAAGACAAGTAGTGATTCTATAGCATCTCACTACGCTGATGGACAGTGACTGTAATGGGGTTGGTGGGGGGGACCTGATGAAGGGGTAGTTTAATAATCATAATATTGCACATGTAATTGTATATTAATGATAATAAAAACAAAACAAAAAAAATAGTAAAGTGAGTCTCTTGAAGGCAGCATATAGATGGGTCTTGTTTTTTTATCCATTCAGTGACTCTATGTCTTTTGACTGGTGCATTCAGTCCGTTTACCGCATTTAGGGTGATTATGGATAGGTATGTACTTATTGGCATTGCAGGCTTCAGATTCGTGGTTGCCAAAGGTTCAAGGTTAACTTCCCTACTATCTAAAAGTCTAACAACTAACTTAATATGCTATTACAAACACAATCTAAAGGTTCTTTGTTCGTTTGTTTGTTTCCTCCTTTTTCTTTCTATTCCATTCTTTATATATTAGGTATCATATTCTGTACTGTTTGTCTATCCCTTGATTGACTTTGGGGATAGTTAATTTAATTTTGCATTTTCTTAGTATTTAGCTGTTCTATTTTCTTTACTGTGGTTTTATTACCTCTGGTGACAGCTATTAATCTGTAGGAACACTTCCATCTATAGCAGTCCCTGTAAACTACACTATAGAGATGGTTTGTGGGAGGCAAATTCTCTCAGCTTTTGCTTATCTGGGAATTGTTTAATCCCTCCTTCAAATTTAAATGATAATCTTGCCAGATAAAGTAATGTTGGTTCAAGACCCTTCTGCTTCATTGCATTAAATACATCATGCCACTCCCTTCTGGCCTGTAAGGTTTCTGCTAAGAAGTCTGATGATAGCCTGATGGGTTTTCCTTTGTATGTGATCCTATTTCTCTCTCTGGCTGCTTATAATAGTCTGTCCTTATCCTTGATCTTTGCCATTTTAATTACTATATGTCTTGCTGTTGTCTTTCTTGGGTCCCTTGTGTTGAGAGATCTGCGCACTTCCATGGCCTGAGAGACTATCTCCTTCCCCAGATTGGTGAAGTTTTCAGCAATCACCTCCTCAAAGACGCTTTCTATCCCTTTTTCTCTCTCTTCTTTCGCTGGTACCCCTATAATGCGAATATTGTTCCGTTTGGATTGGTCACACAGTTCTCTCTATATTCTTTCATTCTTAGAGATCCTTTTTTCTCTCTGTGCCTCAGCTTCTTTATATTCCTCTTCTCTAGTTCCTATTTCATTTATTGTCTCCTCCACTGTATCCAATCTGCTTTTAATACCGTCCATTGTGTTCTTCAGTGATTGGATCTCTGACCGGAATTTATTCCTGAGTTCTTGAGTATCTTTCCGTACCTCCATGAGCATGTTAATGATTTTTATTTTGAACTCCCTTTCAGAGAGAGTCATAAGGTCCATATCATTTAAATCTTTCTCAGGAGTTGTGTTCATAATTTTACTCTGGACCAGGTTCCTTTGGCATTTCGTATTCGTGTATGGCGCCCTCTAGTGCCCAGAAGCTCTACTCCCTGGAGCTGCTCAGCCCCTGAAGCAATGCGGGGATTGTAGGGGAGTGGTATTGGTGCCTCCGGAGAGGAAAGGGCTGTTTCCTGGTTCCTGGCTGCTATGCCTGTCCCCACTGCCTGAACCAGTGGGCTGAGCACACAGATATAAGCCTCTGTGCTTTGCGTTTTTAGTTGCTATAGACACATCTTCCCTCTGGCTGGCCTAACACCAGGGAAGGATTTCCCAGTTTGCCAGCCCAGTGGGGCTGGCCAGAAGAAAGGTGCACAAGTCTGCCTGTCACAGAAGGGGTTCTTGGAGCTGTGTAGGCAGCCAGAGAGCTGGAGCACCTGAAGATCATGAAAGCTCCCAACCTGCTGGGCAGAGTGCACCCGGACAATTTTGTCTGCCTGTCCTTTCTCCTGAGCAGTAAGCTCCATGCAATCCTTGCACCTTTTGTAGCTCTCTTGCTAAGGGCTTCTTTGTTAGGAAGTCTCTCAGACTGCCCGCCCTTCTTTTGTCCCTGAGCAGCTGGGTATGGATCCCTGCTTTCACAAGCAGCTGGATTCTTAGTCTCTCCAGGAATTCTGCCTGTCTTAGCTTTCCAACCCCCTAATTACAAGAGTATCATGCAAGCACCATGTAATGTAGGTTTGTGCTCCCAGAGCAGATCTCCAGAGTTAGGTATTCAGCAGTCCCACATCTCCACTCCCTCCCTGCTCCATTCCTGTTCCTCCCGCTGGTGAGCTGGGGTGGGGGAGGGGCTTGCATCCCGCAGGACCACAGCTTTTGTACGTTACCCTTTTCTGTGAGGGCTGCTCTTGTCTCCAGGTGTATGCAGTTTGTTGCCGTCCTCTTTCCTGTTGCTCTTTCAAGAGTAGTTGATGTAGCTTTATTTTCATATTACATGAGGTTTTAGGAGGAATCCTCTGTCTCACCTCTCATGCCGCCATCTTTAGTCCATAGTAGTCAAATGAATTTATTTGTGTGTGTGTTGTTGATACTTGAGTGTATATTGTGGATGCAAGTGCTTTATCAGGGTATGTCATTTTCTTAGCAGTGTCTTTGGAAGAGTTTTCATTTTTGATGTCCAAATTATCGATTATGTATCTTTTATGGATCATGCTTTTGGTGTTGTATCTAAGCAATCTGCTTAGCCGAAGAGTAAACAACCTTTCTCTTTGTTTTCTTCTAGAAATTTTATAGTTTTTAATTTCACAGTAGGTCTGTGACTCATTTGCCTTTTAATTTTGAGTATCGTGGTCTGTATGGATCTAAATGAGCATCTACTTGTACCAGCACCATTTGTTGACGAAATATCCTTTTTCTACTGAAATGTCTTTGCATCTTGGTAAAAAATCAGTTCTACATAAACATGAGGGACTATTTCAGGAATGTCTTCTGTTTAATTGATCTATTGGTCTCAAACTGCAAAATCACACAGACTTGATAGTTAGCTTTAAAATAAGTCTTGAAATCAGGTGGGCAGTCCTGTATTTTTCTTTTCTTTCAAAAAAAATTATTTTCTAAGCTGTTTGTCTATCCCAGGTCCTTTGCATTTCTGCATACATTTTATAATTAGTTGGCAATTTCTACAAACATACAAATGGAATTTCTATTGCAATTGCAATGAATCTATTACTCTATTATACTAGGTTAGGAAAGAATTGACATCTTAACAACACTGAGCTTCTCAGCCCTTGATAATAGTTCTCCCATTTATTGATGTCTTAAAATTTCTCTTAGCAATGTTTTATCTTTTAATTGTACATTCCTGACACATTTAGTATTGGATTTATCCCTAAATATTTTATATTTTAATGCTATTGTAAATGATAATTTTAATTTGGATTTTTAATTGTTTATTAATATAATGAAATGCGATTGATTGATCTTGTATTCTACAATCTTGCTAAACTCAGTTATTATTGAGAGTCTATCAGATTTTCAAGGTAGATGATCTTGAATTCTGAAAATAAAGACAGTTATTTCTTCCATTACATCTCCATGCCTTTTATTTGTTTTTTCTTGCCATATTCTACTGGCTAAAATCTCCACTAATATGTTCAATAGAAATGTTGAAAGGTGACATCCTTGCCTTATTCCAGATGTTAGAGGAAAAGCATTCAGAATAATGTTAACTATAGGTTTTCATAATCTGTATCAAATTGAGGAATTCCTAGTTTGTTGAAAGTTTTTATTAGTAATGGATGCTGGGTTTTGTCAAATTTTTTTCTCCATCTATTGATATGATCAAATGGTTATTCTTTCTGAGTTTATTAATATGATGTGTATTTCTTTGATTTTCAAATGTTAAAGCAACCTTGCATTCCTGGGGTTAATGTCCCTTGATTATGATGTATTATCCTTTTTATATATCATTAGAATCAATTTAATATATATTTGTTAAGAATTTCTGCATTTATATTCATGAAGGATACTGATTTGTAGTTTTCTTCCCATGTCTTTGGAACATATTCTTTCCTTTTCAATTTTCTGAATGTTTGTATATTATTTCTTCCTTTACTGTTTGTTAGAATTCTCCAGGGAAGACACCTGAGTATGGAGTTTTGTTTTATTTTTTTCCTGCTGCTGTTATTTGTGGTAAGTTTTTAAAACAAGTTTTTCAATAGATATAGGACTATTCATGTTATCCATTTCTTTTTGGGTGAGCTTTAATAGTTTGTCTTTTAAGAACTTTTCCATTAAATCTAATTTACTGAATTTATTGAAATAAACTGATCACAATATTACCATAATATCCTTTTCATATTTGAAGGATCTGTAATGATGTCATTTCTCTCTTGTTGCTTATATTAGTCATTGTGTCTTCCCATTACTTTTACTGAACAGTCTAGTGAGAGGTTTATCACTTAGACTGATCTTTTCAGATAATCAGTTTTTTATTTAATAGACTTTTCTATATTTTTTCCATATTATTTTATTAAATTATTATTTACTTCCCTCTGTTTACTTGGCATTTAGTTCACTCTTCTTTTTCTGGATTCTTAAGGTGGAGGTTGAGGTCTTAATGTGACCTTTTCTAGTATAGGTGTTTAATGCAATAAGTCTTCCCCCAAGCTCTGTTTTATCATATGGTATTCTATCTTTTAGCAGAATAAAAACATTAAAACATTCCCTAAAAAAAAGAACTCATACTCCCAGGTTAAAATAGGTTTGGGACTGGTATGATCACAAAAATTGGACTGTTTTAAGTCTGCTATATGAAGGAGAATGAACAACTTAAGATGTTAGTATTTTCGTGGTTACTATGATATAAATGGTATTTTCAAGAATTATTTACTTTTTTATAGAGAGTCATAGCACTGGCTTAATGCTTAGAGAAATGTCTTTCTTTGTATTCTGGAATCCAGAGAGACCCTATATGTTTTATGGATTGAATCTAAATAAAGCTCATCTCAAAAGATTCTACACATAGTTCATGTTGTGGCAAGAATACCCAACAATATTCAGAAGGACCTTTAAGCTAACCCTGGTCAAATGTGGTCTGACCTGGGAGCTAGTCTCCAAATGACTTGCTTTACATGGCTTCCTGGTAAAGCCAGCAGGCAGTCTGTACTCTCACATGGTCATTCCCTGCCACCCGAACCCAGTGCTGGAACAAAGTGGTATTTCTCATCATGTAGTGGCAAATACTGCTTCGTTGAAACCTTTATTCTAATGACGAAAGTTCAGGTTTGGCAGCCCTGTAGTAGAAACTCTGTTGTCACTTATAGATACTTGTTTTTAGTGTTTCTGTTGAAATCTCAGTCTCTGCATATTCCCAGTGTCCGCCTCATGTATGTCACTGAAGCAAATACCATTATTAGCGCACTAATTCTGATGCCTAGCTTGCCTTTTGCCAAGATTCATATTGGAGCTTTATCTGGCATGCAGAGTGTAGTATTACCATGTCCTCTGGCTCGGAAGTTTGTCATGCTCAATTCACACATCTTGAGGTCCTGCCAAACAGACTGCGAGTAAGAGAAAACAAGGATAGTTCCTTTATTAAATTTCTTAAACTCATTATCTTACCCTGCTTGTTTGGCGTTATTCCTTTTCCCCCCAATTGTGCTTCCACAGTAAGAGTACATCACCACTAGATGGCGCTCTTATAACACATACTTCTGAGTTCGTCCATTTGCGTGAAGTTTAATATAAAAATGGATGAAAATATTACTGTTCTTCTATTCAACTCGTATTGTCAGATTAAAAAATGAAAAGTCCACAACGTAGTGTTAATCCAGGATAGCCAAATATAAATTATTTGCTTTTTGGTCTTGGGTTTTAATAACACAAATCTTGCTTATCTTCAACATTTTTATCCACTGTTTTAAGTAGAAAGTCTAGATCTGGGCTGTCTGATGCAGTAGCAACATATGGTCACTGAACATCTGAAATATGGTTCGTCTAACTCCAAACTGAGATATGCTGTAAATGAAAACTACATACCAGATATCAAAGACTTGGTAGAAGGAAAGCAAAATATCATTAATAATTTTTATATTGACCACTTGTTGAAATAATGATATATTGGGTTAGATAAAATTCTATGGAAATTAATACTACCTGTTTCTTTTTCTTTTTCAGTGTGACAACTATGAAAATTTTAATGACCTATGTGGCTTGCTTTATGTTTGTATTGGACAGTGTTGGTCTAAGATCACTTAACAAGTAAGTGGGTGGCTCCATAACCCAAACATGTCACCCTACAGTGTCTTAGTACCCAGACCTACCATACATTCTAAAAACAAGTCAATTCTAAGTATGGACATGAGAGGGAATTTGCTAAAAAATGAGGGAATAGAGGTCATCTAAATAGACATGGGTACTTTTACAGAACTCCTACCATTGGTGGTTTTGCAGTAACTCCTTCCTCAGCTGACCTCTGTTCCCACCTCACTCCTAAACGGACAACGTGGTTGCAATATGTGGTTCACTGCTGTTACCAACACAGGTCAGGTCTCTGTGTCCCCATCACCCAGAAAATGCTTCATAAATATTTGTGGAATTAATGTATGAAAGAACAACTGGATGAATTCAGTCTGACTTCTCTGGGAGTCCATGGAGTGCATTGAACCTAGAAACCCACTCTGACCCTTTTCAAAATCCTTCTCTACTCACTCTCTCCGGGGATAAGATTTTCCTTTCTTCCTGAGCCATTAAGACCCAGAGACACCCTGTAATTTAAGGTTTGTAAGATACTGTTTTGTTAATGCTGTTTTCATCTGGTTATTAGGCCTTACCTTTTCCTTTACACATTGGACACAGGTGGGCCTGAGAAGAGCACACATGTCCAGCTACACTTTGTCACTGGCTTTCAAAGGGTAATAGGGCAAAGTTAATGAAAAGAAGTGGCTGATTATTAGGATGCAAGTGGAGAGTTAAATGTCTGCTACATTTTTAAAATTGAAATGCAGTTGATATACAACGTTATATTGGTTTCAGATGTACAACATAGTGATTTGATAATTACACATATTGCTAAATGCTCACTGTACGTGTAACTACCAACTGTCAAGGTACAAAAAAAATTTATTGACTGTGCTGTACTTTTATCCCATAACTGATTTGTTTTATATTTGAAAGTTTGTCCCTCTTTATCCCTTTCATGTACTTTGCCCATCCCTCCACCTCCCTCCCCAAGGCAACAACCAGTCCACATGTTTGTTCATGTTTCGTTTTTTTAGATTCCACATATAAGTGAAATATTTCTTTGTGTGACTTATTTCACTTAGCATGATGTCCTCTAAGTCCACCCATGTTGCAAATGGTGAGATTTCATCCTTTTTATGGCTGAGTAATATTCTTTATCACATCTTCTTTATCCATTCTTCTGTCAATGGATACTTAGGTTGCTTCCATATTTTGGCTATTGTGAGTAATGCTGCCATAAGCGTAAGAGTGCATGTATCTTTTCAAATTCATCCACTGCATTTTCTTAACATGATTCTTTCCGTGTTCCCAATATGCAAAAGATAACTTTATTCATAAACACAACAGGCTACATTGTCATATATTAGATAAACCTGAACTTTTATTTGTCCAAAGCACCTGTAAAATAGTACTGTGAACAAATGGAAAGAGAGATAACTTTACCATCAGACATTTCTGGTTTGGAGTATTGACCTTTCCACTTACTATTAACATGGGGCAAGTTGCTAATGTCTATGAATTTCAGTTTTCACATCTATAAAGAGAAAGTAATAATGGGTACCTGATATTATTAATGTAATGAATAAAGTAGAAAATAAGGATAAGGGCTAATGCAAAAGGTGACACGTACTAGCTATTGTAGCTATTGTAATTTTTAAATGATGGTTAAAATATTAACTCTCACAAATCTCTGGTTGTTTATGATAGTATAAATAAAGCAAGCCCTTATAATCTTGATTATGCTAGAATAATCTCACATTAAATTTTCCATCACCTATGTTCTTTACTATTGAGAATTGAAAAACATTTTGTCTTTAGTAGGTAAGTAGAGAAAGTCACTTTACTGATAGAAAATAATTTTGTTAAAGCATAGACTGAATGAAACCTCAAATAACTTCACAGCTCATGCTTAGAAATTTACAGTTATTCATTTTTCTGTTTATTAAAAAGTACTTATTGAGTACCTTCTATGGGCATGCAGTGTACTGAATGTTGTCTAAGTCAGAGCCTTTCTCAGCAAGGGTTCAGAGGAGGACCAAGCTTTAATGACCTAAGGCATCTATTATATATAATGGATTAACATTTCTCCTAGGCATCTAGAATGGTATGAGGTATGGACCTTCCTTGAGGGAATTAAGAAAACAGTCACTAAGATAAATTTTCTGTGTTCTATGGCTCAGATAAGAAATCCAGTTGAGAAGTTTAGTGGGGAGGGAGAAATACTGAGAAATACTAAATGAGCTATTATCAAAAGCAAAATGAAATAAATATAAAGTAAGAAAAATATGGTAGGAGAATGGAAGGAGAAATTGCTCCTAACAAGAAAATTGAAAAGAATCTTGAATGATGATAAGAATTATCTCTTTCTCTGTCACCTTTGCCTTTTCCAAATGTGCAACATATTCTGCTGTGCCCTATGATTGGTTCAGAGAAGAAATGGTCAAGGAGCTTCCACAGTTTCTGGAGCAGTGCTAAGTCTTGCTAAGAGAGATGTAAATTCAGGAAGGGAATTCTGATGGCCTCAGAAGTTCCTTTCCACTGTATAGAAACATAATTCTCATCACCTATTTTCTTCACACAGGGAAACAGCAATCTATTTCATGCCCAGAGTTAGGAAAAGTCCATTGAAAATCGATTTTTAAAGACTTCAGAATAGAGAGGCAGAGAGGAAACTTGGTAGTGATACTAGAGATGGCGGTGACCCAAAGAGCATGTCCATTGCTGACCTCACTTCAGAACACAGTTAAATAGTTCCTTATTTGTAAGGACTAGTATGAATTGTTTTTAAGTGAACTTATTTTTAAGTTTTAAGTAAAAATACTTCCATATTTTCAAGGAATAATTTTCCCATCCCAAGGGATGAGTCAGAAGCACTCTAAGTGAGCAAAGGATGGATTGTAGGAAGATAAAGGAGTAGATACAGGAATGCCAGTGAATCAGCCTACAGTGGAAGGATCGATTTCCCAGTTCCAGGGTATATTCGAT
Organism: Smutsia gigantea; assembly: GCA_032199065.1. Taxonomy (NCBI): domain Eukaryota; kingdom Metazoa; phylum Chordata; class Mammalia; order Pholidota; family Manidae; genus Smutsia; species Smutsia gigantea. The sequence goes on along the minus strand of JAVSCE010012543.1, from coordinate 46,868 downwards.
GCTGCTCTTTCTCTCTAGATAAACCTACGGATTCTCAGAAGGTGGATGCACAAGCAATCTCCAGTGCCATCCACATCTTCCAGGGGTACCCAATAAGGAGCAGAGAGGAGAATCCGTAGCCTAAGAGCAAAGTTGAGTGTGATGGTTTCTTACAACTAGGGAACACCAGGAGTAATAGACTCTGTCTGAGCACCTCCCAGCCTCCAGGGAACAAGGTGCTTATTACTGCTGGGACTGAGGGAAGAGAGAAGGATAAGAGCACAGTACTTCTTCCCCTTCCTGTGCTCTCTGAGAACAGGAAAACCCAGTGTTAGTGACTGGACATCAGATGCTCTGTAATTCTTAGGTTGCACCTGTCAGCTCACATTCAAGAACTTACTGGCTTTAACTACTTGAGTGTATAGACTGAGAAGCAGAGAAAGGTTTTATTCTACATCAGCATTTGCTTGGGGGAGGACGAATCCAAGTACAGAAGCAACCCTTAGTGCCTCAGGAGAGCATGTCCCAGCAAGAATCCTGAGAAGTCTAGCATACAGTGGGAATGCCCAATTTCTTGTCAGCAACTCACTGGGAAGATAATGCACAATAGCTCCATGATCCTGTGTTTTGACGTGCTGACAAACACCTTTTTAATTAAAAGGATTTCTAGTAAAAATTGTAATTCTGATATTTATCTCTTGACATATCACCTCAAGATTCCTTTGCACAGGGGTCTCTTGGGGGACTTGGCTTCATGTAGCCAGTAGGCAAGAGATCTACGTCATGTTGACTATTTAGTCTTACTCAGTATTCTCATGTCTTGTTCCTGGAAGGTTTTCCTGCCTTTTTCATGAGCTTGCAAACTTTTCAAGAGCCCAGAATGTCAGTAAACTTACTTTCTCTTCCTACTGTGTTTAACTTCCCTTTTCTGTTCCTTCTTTGGTTTTCCACCAGAGGGCATAAACAGACCATGGAATACATAGTTTGGCACCAAAATTTTTAACGCGTGAAGTGAAACTTTTTGGATTTGTTTAAATGGGTCTAATTGCATTGCTCCATGGCATTGTGGTTAAGAGCAGGCTCTCTGAAGCCAGACCATTTGAGTTTACGTACCAGCTCTATTTATCAGTTCCGTAGCCTGGGGTCCCTTTATGTCCTCACTAGGCATCAATGTTTTCCTTGTAAAGTGAGAAAAACAACCAACCTCTTGGAGGTTTGTTGTAGGGATTAAGTGAGTGTAGAGCCATATGTAAAGCACTTAGAACTGTGCCTGGTGTGGATAAAATGAAGGTTCCTGTGGCCAGGATTCTCACCTGGCCCTGGTCAGCTAGCTCACTACACATGTGTAGGCAATGCGTTGCTATTGACTCTATATAAAGAGCTCCACCCAGAGCTCTGGGCAACACGGTGACACAGCTGCAGGAGAGCAGAGCAGAGGCTGGAGTGGTGGCAGCTCTGAGGACAGAGCCAGAAGATGACTGTGTGGGCCGAGAGGCCTAGAGAACGGCTGTGCGGGTAGAGAAGCCCAGGGGCAGAGACTGGCATGCTGCATGCAGACTCGCTCTGAGCAGATGGGATTTTAGTGATTGACCTGCCGCCATGGGAATAAAATTAGGTATAACCCTTTCACCCCAAGAACATTCTACTGTCATTCCTTTGGTCACATTGAATCCTAGTGAACTTGCCCAGGGCTGAAACCCATTGGCAAGAAAATTGGCGACAGTCGGCAGGGTTCATTGGTGACCAAGGAAAAAGAAGAGGCTGCCCTCATGGAAGGAGTGTTTCAGCAGGCTGCACCTATGGACGGGGAGACACTCGAGTGTCCCCCTGTGGACCTGTGGTACTGTGAAGGGGTGGAGGACTGGGGTCCACCCCAAGAGAAAGAAAATTTGCTGCTGACTGAAATGCCATCATTGTGAAGTGCTGTGTAAATAGTAGAGGATGTCGTGGTGACCTGAGAAGCAGCAGGCTGAGAGCGCAGGCTGCCAGGTGCTGTGGGGCAGGTGAAGGATGTAGTGGAGCCGTCAGCTGCAGTAATGGAGGAGCGGAGGTTTGATGAACAGGTGGGGGTGGAGGCCCTGCCGGTGCCAGAAGCATCCGCCCCTCCTCGGTTGAGACCCCACCTGTTTGAAAGCTGGTGGAAAGCCAGAAGGACTCGGCAACTGCGGGTTCTTTCAGGAGAGGTGCAGTGCCCTCCCCAGGTCGTGGAGCAGCCCATGCTCTGCTTCTATCCTCAGGCTCAAGCACAAAAGAAAATATTGTCTGCTTCTCGAAGGAAGAATTGGGAGGGCCCCATGAAGGTCACGAGGACCCAGGTGTGGGTTGGTCTGAAAAGGCAGGAGCAGGTGGAAAGAAACCAGATGACTGCAGTTATGGCAGCAACTGGGACCAGAGCAGAGGTTCCAGGTGCTGAGGATGAAGCAGAAGGCAGAGCTAAAGCCACAAGATTGGCCTGCGTGCAAGACTTTCTGCTGGAGAGGCTGGAGAAGGTGGGTACTGTAAGGCCCACCATGGTCCTTTTGGTTAATTCATTTGAGTAGAACTGGTTTGAATACAGCCAGGATGACCACTTGGTGGCAATGAATCTACTCAGGCTTGAGGGTTATTGTAATTTGTCATAATTTTTTGTTATTTGTATGTTGTATTATGTTGTTATGGAATTTGGTTACAATGCTCCAGCTTTCTAGCACAGGGACCATTGCAGAGGACTGAGGGTGCACAGATTGAGAGGAGAGAATCCTGGAGGGGCTGAGTGTGGATAAATGAATGTTCCTGTGCCAGGATTCTCACCTGGCCCTGGTTGGCTAGCTCACTACACATGTGTGGGCAATGTGTCGTTTTTGACTCTATATAAAGAGCTCCGGCCAGTGCTCTGGGCAACACGGTGGCATGGCTGCAAGGAGAGTAGAGGCTGGAGTGTTGGCAGTGCTGAGGACAGAGGCCCAGCGGCAGAGACTGGCTTGCTGCGTGCAGACTTGCTCTGAGTGAATGGGGTTCTAGTGATTGACCTGCCACCGTGGGAATAAAGTTAGGTATAACCCTTTCACCCCAAGAACATTCTACGGTCATTTCTTTGGTCACTTTGAATCCATAGTGAACTTGCGGGGGGCTGAAACCCATTGGCAAGACAGTGTGTACTACATTTTCTTTATTCATTCATTGATAGACTCTTAGGTTGCTTCCATGCCTTGGCTATTGGAAATAATACTGCAATGAATTTGTAAATACCAAATTCACATTTAAGTTTACTTTTTGGAGGACACAATGGATACTTCACCGTTCATGCTCAGTATGTGTTTTGTTGAATGCCTGTCTGTGACAGGGAACAGAAACAACTATGGCTAAGTATTCTAGTCCCTTGGTACATACACCACGTGTGGTCCGATACCTAGCACCACTGTCACCTGGAAACATGTTAGGAATGTGGAGTCTCTGCCCAGGCCTGCTGAGTCAGAATCAATAGTTTAATAAGATCCCCAGGTGATTCATATGCATAAGTAGGTTTGAGAAGCACTGTGCTAATTGTGGAAAGCAAATGGTCAATTCGTTAATCATATTTTATTGAGCATACTTCAGAAAACAAGGAAATGGAAGAAAATTTATGCTAAGCACAGTAAAAACTCCAAAATATTTTTTTGAGGGGAAGAGGGGAAACTCTGTGTGAATGTTTTTAAAAAAATGGAAACTACAAACTTAATATTTTTCTCTTTTCTAGGGACCTGAACCCATCATACCAATTTAGGACATGTTTCTCCAATTTTACAAAGTGATTTCTTACATGGATTACTTGTGTGAAAGGTTTGATTTCCCTTTATTTATGGGTTTATATAGCCTGAAATAACTGTATCGTCAGTGTTCCCCTTACACTGTAATTATGAATGATCAAAATGTACTTTTTACATCCAAGGTGGAGATGGATAGCAGAGCTAAAATTATGGAACTGACATTCTCTCTGTTAGGTTATAAATCTTTTCTGCCTTTGAAAAGGCAAAGAAATCTGTGGTGATATATATAGAAAGATAGATTTCAATGATATGTAAATATAGTGTAGAAACATCTCTTCCTAGCATAGTATATAATACATATACACATAAGTATATGTATAATACATATGTACATCTATAAATACCACTTTAGTGGTATTTAATATATATGTGTTTTACAGGTAACACTATTAAATGTGAATACTCATATCTTTTCAAAAGTTTTGCAGGCACAATGATAATTTGTTGTAGTAAAAACAGATATTTGTCTTTGTAAATACGTTAAAAATTGTAACACAGATAATAGTACTGGACTACCTTGGTAGATTTTATTTTTCAGTGTTCAACCTTATCTGTATCATGCAGCACTATTAAAATTGTTAATAAACCAGGAATGGGAAGAGTAAAGCAATGATTAACACATTTCCTTTCATGGTATTATCTACAAATCTATTGTTCATCTGCAAAACAGAACTCTTTCTTTTTAAAATATGAGCTTGATTACTATCTTTTGGTAGGTCCCTTGTGCCTCTCTGACTTTAAACGAATTCATCTGGGGCAGAATATTTTGATTAGACTATCAGTGAAATTACCTCAAGTTCAGAACCAAAATGGTAATTTCTTTCCCTTTAAATCTCTATGCATTTACCCAGAACCATTGATTTTAAATCTCTAGTGTTTTGTCCTTACATCAAAATCCAATTGAATTAAACAATAGGACTAGTTAACTCGCTGTTCACTTGAGGACTCTTGCCTCTACCAAAACATAAGGGAGGGAAATGCAGGACACCATTCACTGCTGCAGTGGGTTCAGGGCTTTAACCTTCCATTTTATATTTACTTCCTGAAGCAGGGGCTTTATTTCTGCAGAAAAGAGTTTTGTCCTTGTTTGTGAGGAAGACAGCGGTGCTCACTTGCACTTTCTCCCTCCCTCTGGTCTGCCATTAGAGATGATGAGTCCAAAGAACCTGAAAGAGATCTTTGGTAGTGTTTTAGGGGTTATTGAAGCTATTTGGAAACAAAGTCAAATTGAAGAATTTCCTTAACAATAGTAGGTTTGGTCATTAGCAATGGGAAAGCTGTTGTGAAGCAGAATTTGTTATATTTTAATATATTCCTGTTTTATTTTAGTTGATAATGGTTTCAATGTATTATGGAATTCATGGTAAGATCCTAATGATGATTCTTTAGAAAGGCTCCTCTTCTAAGTAAGTCCCTGCAATGTTGTTCTTAAAGGTGGCCCCCCTCAGTTTGGGGTAAGGACGGGACACAAGCAGAGGGAGTTCGAACAGCACCTTGGGAAAGGCTAGGTAGTAAGTAAGGGCAATAAGGAGAGTCTGAAATGCTGCTTTTGGGGTCTGATATCCAAGGAGCCCAAACCCAGTGCAAACAAGGACTTCAGACGTTATTATAATCCACTGTGCTGTATGATCGAATCAAGTTGTACCCAAGAGGAATATAACAAAAAATTGGTCATCGAGCAAACACCCCAATCTTACTCACCTTGGAGGTAACCATGGATTCTATATAAACCACAATTCTTTCTTAGTAACAACTTTCTCTTATTCTCCTCCTCCTGTTATTTCATTCAAGCAATTGTTAATTCCAAGACTTTCATTTGGAATTTGGGCTGAAGAAGGCAGTGAGCGACAGAACAGACTTTTCAACCTGTTTCAGCTTAGTTTTACAGGCTTCCTGAATATAGAAATAACGTATTTTCCATGTGGTCTGAGTTAGTTTAATTGATGTCTGTACTGGGCATGGAGACTCAAGACTCAAACTGGGGCTTGTTTTGCTTTCATAGATATCTATTTTCTAGAGGTGAGTTGGGTGTGAATATTTCCACTACACTTAAAAAATAAACAGTTGACTGAAAAAAATACTTTTTCTTTAGCCAGTACATTCCTCCCAGATAGGAAAACCTTCTAGAAAAACCAAGTGATTATCAAAAGGGTGCTTCTGGTTATTTTAAGTTTGGTATGAAGCTGTGAGAGCAAGACAGACACTCTTCCACTTTGCAGAAGTAGGTTACCTTTTTCACGGACTCAGCTAATACCTAATCATCTAATTCTTACTGTTTAGATATTTTCCTATAATTCATGCAGCCCCTTTCCTGAGTTAACTGACCTTCTATCACAGTTTACCTCCTGGTAGTTGCCTCTGCGGGAGCTTCAGTCACATCGTTTAACCCACATATTGGTGTCTCTAAGTGTGGATTACTTTTTCTGTCTTTCAGCAACCTGTTTGCATATGTTGTTTGAGGATTTATTCCCCTATATCCTAACTACAGTTTCTGATGGATTTAATTAAAACCTAGGTTCCTGTGGACTCATTAATGAAAGCATCACTCTGTCGAAATCCACCATATTCTGCCTGATATTCTATATCATGTGCTAAACATATTCTTATAGAATTGAATTCCCCCAGAACAAAACCTCCTGCAGGTTTACATGATCAGTCAGAGTCCAGTGGTTTTCCCCTTCTCCCCGGAATAGATGGGGAGTGGATCAGGGAGCAGGCCTATCGGTAGGGGAGTAACCACGGAACAAACTGTCATAGGACCAGTATCATAGCAGGATGCCATCTTTAATGGACTCCTGTCTGATCGACTTGCCTTCATGGTTTTTCCAGGCATACAGATATGTACACTTGGTTTCCCTGCCATGAGAATTTTTCCGTTCTATTTTCAGAAGTGAGAATAGTAATGGCAACTAACATTGTTCTGTGCTTTCTATGTGCTAGGTAATACACTAAGCATTTTACATGGCATACACTCACTTGACCCGTAATACCCCTCATCCCCTACACAGAAAAACAAAAAAACATTTGTGTTTTTTTGATGCCCATTTTTAAAAAGTTTATGTTGGGATTCACATAGTCTAGGTAACTTAAGTCCAAGTTAAATTATCTGACTTAAGTGCATATGACTCCCAAAACTGTGCCCTTGGGTTTGAATGTGCAATACCCTCCCACCAGCTCCACCCACACTGGGTACCCAGGATCTTTGTATTTTGCTTCTTCTCTTTCTATCTACAAAACCCTTCTGTGTAGAAGGGTTTACTTTAATGGTAAGCATCGCTATAAATTTAAGTCAAAGTGTCATGTCTTTGAAGAAATTGTATTTTTTGGTCTTATCCCTAACTGAAGTAAAATAATCCATCTTGTGGAATAGAGTCTGGAATTAGTTTGAAAATATTTTGGGAACAGGAACCTTGCTTGTAGACTCTGAAATCATACCTCACAGATGTCCATCTTCTTTATGACTAAGACTGACCTTTATAGGGACTATTGGTTTATTTGCTCTCAGCTCCTGGAGCTAAGACTGCTATCTCGGATAAAAAGGAAGAAAACAAACTAAGGCTATAGATGACATGCGAGTGGGTCATAGGAAGAAAACGATAATGGATCTTTTCCCAGATGACAATTATATTTAGGAGAATCTACCTTTCATCAAATATAGGGTGTGGGCAGTTATTGTAAACATCTTTTCAAAACACTTTTCAACATACTCCAGAAATTTTTTTATAGATTTCAACATACGTCAGAAGGTTTTAACAAGATTATAAGAGAAATGGACATGTCAGACAGATAAAATGATATTTTTAATGTGATCTAGAAGACTCCACTCTTATCTATACAATCTATTATCAGAAAATATGGCTAATATCAGAGGTCTGATTACTACATGATGATATTCTTTCTACATGCAGAGCAAACAACTTTATAACCATATTCATGAAACAGGACCTGATCTCTTTTGGATTCTTTAAGAGACTGTGCTTTAAAAGTGACCTTAGCAACTCTATAATGTCAGATGTTATTGATTGGATTTGTGGAGACCAGATGTCAGAGGCCACTCAACAAATTGAATGTAATACTGTTGAAACTTATGACAAAGAAGGAAGGACAGAAAGGGATTAATTGTCAATTAGGATCTGAAGAATACAGTTTACTGTCACTCACATTTTTAAAGGTTATTTAGCTATATTTTATTTTAAAAGTCTGGAGCATTAAGCCATCTTTATTCCTTTTCAAAAAGGATGAAAATAGGAAATTATGACTGTAAGGAATATAACTAATATTTCTACATGCATTTGTACTGTAGTAAAGTTCTAATCTTCATTAGTAAAAGATAAAGGAAATAAATTCCAATTAGCCATCCATCTACCCCTTTTGTGTATGAAATGATGGTTCATATGCCTTTAACACTGGTCAGAACATTTCTCATCTAATAGCTACTTTTCCAACCTTCTAAAATTTAAATAAGTAGAAAACTTGAATAAGCTTCAGGGGAGCTGACATCTATGTTGGTAGAACATTAATGCATAAAATGAACTAAATTACTTGATCTGGGGGAAAATGTTCAAATACGTGATATTTCTTTTAAGAATAACTGGACAAGAAAATGAAAAGACTATCTGAAAGATGAGAATTTTTAAATAGATATAAAGGGGAAAAAAAAAACCTTACCTATGATTAGTTCAACTAGTCATTTAAGATGTTATCCTTTTTTGGAGATATTTTCAAGTAAAATGGAATCATGTTTATTGGTTCATCCCCGCATTCATTCATCCAACAAGTATTTATTGAACAGCAACTAATATACAAGATAGACAAGATCCCTTGTCTCTTAGATCTTAAATTATAGGAGGGGAAGTAGACAGTAAATAAATAAACTAACAAAGTAAGAATTTCAGGAATTACAAAGTGTCATGAAGAAAACAAAAAAAAGCAATGAGAAAGAAAGTGGCCAAGTTGGGAGTTTTTACTTCAAATTGGTTTTGTTGGGATGTCTCTTCTGAGGTGGCAACATTGGTGTGAAACTTGAGTGATGAGAATTAACAGCCATGCAAAGTCTAAGAGAAAAGCATCATAGGCTGGGTAAATGGCAAGTAAAAGGCCCTAACTTGAGCCTGAACTTGGGATTCTCCTGGGAGACAAGAAGGCCTGAGTGTCTAGGGAGTAGGTAAGGTTGGAGAGAGGAAAGATGAGATGGTTGAGGCTGAGTTTTTGCAAGCTTTGTAGGCACTTCCAAGTCCAGTGGGAAGGTTCTGGATGGTTGTAAAGGAGGCAGAGAACTAGGATAGGTAGGTTTTTAAGTTTTCTTCAACCCTATGATTTGACAATAGTATCCAAAAGGCTGTTTTTAAGAAAGTGTTTTCTTCCATAGTAAAGCACTCATTTTAAATTTGAACATAGAAGCATTTAGTTTTCCAACTAAATACAATAGCCTGGAAACAATGTGAGTCTTAGTCTATTAAAGAAATTTTATGTCTGCAAAGATTGCAAGAACCTGGCTATCTTGTGAGCCTACTTAAATCTCGTCCTTTCTAAATACCGTACCAAGACAGCATTCTCCATCTATTTTCCATTCCTTTAAAATAAGAAAGAATATTATTTTGACATTAAAATTGCCCTTGTGAATAGTACTACTAGATTAACTAAAATTACTGTATTTGTTTTCTTTTCAGTGTAAATTTCTTCCCTAGCTTAATGTTATTGAATCCATACTTCCCAAATAGGGAGGTATGGATATGAAATAATCATTTAATATTCAGTAAGATAAAGCTATATTTAGTATAACTTAAAAAAAAAGCAAATATTGGTACTTACCACATCACTTGCATTCTGCAAAGAGCTTCACATAAAATACCAAGAGTGACTCCTCTAAGTTTACACAGGGACTATGGAGGGGAACCCTAGAATCCTGAATTCCCTATTACCTTCCTCAGCTTTCTGGAGCAAGTCAAACCTGGTGCCTGATAAAAGGCTTTCTACATATCCAGTCCTTTTGACTTCATGATAACTTTGGTTTTAGTTCTTTGGGCTTCTTCTTATCAAAATGGGTTTCTTTTAAAGGGACATTATAAGACATAGATTTGTACTTCTACCCCAACTCCACCTGTATTTACCTAACTCACACTTATTTCAAGGCCTCCTTTTGGTGTTTAAGGAGATTCCATCAAAGGACAGACTAAGGATATGACCATATTCACCACCATTCTGCTAAGTCATTATATTCCTAAGAAGTACAGGAGAAAACTGGGCCAATTAATAGAATCCTGTTATCATAAACTACACCTTTCTCATTGTTCTTTAAGCTTCAGTCATATTCACCATTTCCCCCCAGCATTCACAATAGTGATTTACACATAGCAGAAATCACATTTTGTTGAAAAAATCAATATGTACTGACATTTAAGATTCTTCATGAAATTTTTATTTATAAAAATAGCATAGTTCATTGTCTTTCACTACAAAAGTGGTAGTAAAATGCATATTCTGTTTCAGTGTCAAGAGGTACTGCCGTTCTCTATGATATCTGACTTAAAATTATTTGTTTCACTTGCCTGCTGCCAAAAAGGACTTGAGGAAGCTTAACAATAAATCAATGAAGCAAATCACTAAAAACGTATTGGTATCTTCTGTGTGCCTGGCATAGCATGATATGATGAGGGTGCCGAAATGGATTTGGAGAGTTCTCTGCCCCCAAGAAGTGCCATGCCTGGAGGAGGCTAGCAATTAACTATAATAGATGTAGTCAGTACTGCAGTGGTGATCTGAACAAAGTGCTCTAATGCAATAAGAAAAGACAAATGCAATAGGACCACTGAATCATTGCAATTCTGATAAAAGAACAAGAGTCTTGCATTGGGTAGATGCAGATAGAAAAAAGAAAACTGAAACCAAGAAAAAAACTACTATACATGAACTCTCATCTAATAAGGGGAATCGTAAGACTTTCTTAGGAAAATTTTCTTATTTTTAGGGCACTAAATTTATCATGGTCATCTTTCTTTGAGTGCAATACAAAAAAAATTGGTTCTTCATAGGTAGTTACACAAACATATAGAATTTTTAAAATACAGTATTTTTCTTACATCAATCCTTGACAATAGCTGATAATGCAATTATGTATTATACCTCCATGAAGACACTCTGACAGGAAATACAGAGGTGTGGTCAGGCTGCAGATTTTTTGGTTATCTGATTTATGAGAGTCTAACCTAGAAGTTATAGACATGTAAAGAATGAATTCCATATCCCAGCTGGACAAAAAACTGCTGTCATCCTCTTTGGACACACCGGGGGCTTCCACCCGGGTGCCGCTCAGACTGTTTACACTGCCTTCTTGTAAATGCTCGCAGTCACTCTGCCAGCAGCGCTAGCCATGCCTTCTGCAGGGGCTGGCTGCTCCAATTCTCCCCCGCTCTGTAAGGCAGGCCACTAAAAGTGGAAGTTTGGTTCCTTGCAAGGGAGCTTTTGGCAGCTCTAGACTGTTGAGTGGCAGGGTTTAAGAGATTTGGGGACTAATCAAAGGAAAAAGTTACGGCTATACAACAAACGTTTTTTGGGCAGTGCTTGGACAGGGTTGCATGAAAGGGGAAAGTGCTTCACGCAGAGGCTCACAGAGGGGAGGAGGGCAAGGGAACTCCTGGTAGCAGGGCATCAGAGAAGGGACTGAGGCTCCTGGGTGGGGTTGTCCAGCAGCACTGTGGGGAGTCCCTGGGTCAGAAGGGCCATAGCAACTTGGGGTCTTATAGCCACAAGGCTCACTGTTTATCAATGGCCAGTAGATGTCTGATGATGTTTGCAGGGTAATAGGAAGGCTCTAAGGAGCCTGAAGAACTTCATTTTTTGTGCCATTTTAGAAATAACTGAATGTGTGAAAGCTGAGTTTGGTGCTTGTGTTTGAGTGAACAGTTCTCAGCGTGCAACCTAGCAGCCAGTACACATAAGCCACCTTTGGCTCATTTATATAACAATGAATTCTTATTTTTATTACAAAGAACAAGCCTCAGTGGGCTTTCCACCACCTAAGAAGTAGCAATAACTAAAATATCATCATCCATAACTTTTATAAGTGTCTGTTGCAACTTAAAAGAATTATTTTAGAGCTCTTGTTTTTCAATCCCAACATTTCAAATCTATTTCTATTTATTCCAGATAAATTGTTTTTGTAGATATAAATATTTTTGTAAAGTTCCACATCAATCATTGAAATAATAAAATTTCAATAATTATATAAGTTTAACACATGAAAAAAATAACGTCTTCTACATTTTCCAATCCTAATCATGGTAGATCTCTTCCTATTTATTGAAGTTGCTAAAGAAAATATCTCTTGATACAATTTTGTAATTTCCTTCATTTAGCATCCCTATATATTTTGTTAGATTATATCTGTGTATTTTATGTATTTTTATTGTTACAATAAATGGAATAGTTTACATATTTGTGATATCTAGAAGAGCTTTAAATTTCGTAGTAATAATAAAAATAGCTGTTACTTTTTGTGTACTTTAAGGATGACATGAGGTACAATATCAGAGCTTTACAAATACAAACCGTATGAACCACTACTTCTGGTTCTCTCTTTACATAAGATGAAACTAAAAGGAGAAAGGGCTATAAACTTTGTTACAGTTTCCATCTCTGTGCATGCACTGCTTATCTTTTCTTACATGTTCTTTTTTTCCTTTAAGTCCTTAGTGTATTAATCACAGTTATTTTAAATCCCCTGTATTTAATTCCAAAATCTTTGCCATACTTGAGTGTGGTTCTGATGCTTGGTCTGTCCTTAAGACTGTTTTTGCCTTTTATCATGCCTTGTAATTTTTTTTTTTTGCTATTATTATACAATTACACGAGCAACATTATGGTTACTAGACTCCCCCTATTATCAAGTCCCCACCACATACCCCATTGCAGTCACTGTCCATCAGCATAGTAGGATGTTACAGAATCACTACCTGTCCTCTCTGTTATACTGCCTTCCCCATGGCCCCCCCTTCATTATACATGCTAATCATAAGGACCCTTTTTCCCCTTATCCCTCCCTTCCCACCCATCCTCCCCAGTCCCTTTCCATTTGGAAACTGTTAGTCCATTCTTGGGTTCTGTGAGTCTGCTACAGTTTTTTTCTTTGTTCTTATACTCCACAGTTGAGTGAAATCATTTGATACTTGTCTTTCTCCACCTGGCTTATTTCACTGAGCATAATACGCTCTAGCTCCATCCATGTTGTTGCAAATGGTAGGATTTGTTTTCTTCTTATGGCTGAATAATATTCCACTGTGTATATATACTGCATCTTCTTTATCCATTCATTTATCTACTGATGGACACTTAGGTTGCTTCCATTTCTTGGCTATTGTAAATAGTGCTGCGATAAACATAGGGGTGCATATGTCTTTTTCAAGCTGGGCTGCTGCATTCTTACAGTAAATTCCTAGAAGTGGAATTCCTGGGTCAGATGGTATTTCTATTTTTAGTTTTTTGAGGAACCTCCATACTGCTTTCCACAATGGTTGAACTAGTTTAAATTCCCACCATCAGTGTAGGAGGGTTCCCTTTTCTCTACATCCTCACCAACATTTGTTATTGTTTGTCTTTTGGATGGTGGTCATCCTAACTGGTGTGAGGTGATATCTCATTGTGGTTTTAATTTGCATTTCTCTGATGACTAGTGATGTGGAGCATTTTTTCATTTGCCTGTTGGCCATCTGAATTTCTTCTTTGGAGAAGTGTCTGTTCAGCTCCTCTGCCCATTTTTTAATTGGCTTAGTTGCTTTTTGTTTGTTGAGGTGCATGATCTCTTTATATAATTTGGATGTCAACCCCTTATCGGATATGTCACTTATGAATATATTCTCCCATACTGTAGGATGTCTTTTTGTTCTACTGATAGAGTCCTTTGCTGTACAGAAGCTTTTTAGTTTTATATAGTCCCATTTGTTCAGTTTTTCTTTTGTTTCCCTTGCCCAGGGAGATATGTTCATGAAGAAGTTGCTCATGTTTATGTCCAAGAGATTTTTGCCTATAATTTTTTTCTAGGAGTTTTATGGTTTCATGACTTACATTTAGGTCTTTGATCCATTTTGAGTTTACTTTTGTGTATGGGGTTAGACAGTAATCCAGTTTCATTCTCTTACATGTAGCTGTCCAGTTTTGCCAACACCAGCTGTTGAAGAGGCTGTCATTTCCCCATTGTATATCCATGCCTCCTTTTTCATATATTAATTGACCACATATGCTTGGGTTTATTTCTGGGCTCTCTATGCCTTGTAATTTTTTGTTAACATCTGGACATGATGTATTAGGCAAAAGGAACTGAGATAAGTAGGCCTGTTGTATATGTTTTATGTTTATCTGGCTAAGACTTAGGCTGTGTATACTCTTAGCTATGGCTTTTGGTGTCAGAAGCTAAAATTCCCTCTGGTTTCTTGTTTTTGTCTCTTCTGTTCTCTTCAGGTTTCCCTAGAGATTTGTTCTTAAACAGGGTCTGAGCTTCATAGTTTTTTCAGCTATTATCCCAATGTTGTACAGGGGCCCTATTGATTTGACAATTCGGGATGCAGAAGTGTTCCATTGTTGTATGATTATGTCTCAGTCTTTTAGCAAACCTGTGACCCTGGATTGTGAGGGTCACAAATGCTTCTTAGCTTTCCCTCTCTTCATCCCTTAGACAAGATATCAGAAAAAAAACAAAGGTTAATTACATGCATACAGGGAATCCATAGTCATAGATTCCAAAGACAGTCAGAGATAAGGAGGTATATATGTTATCCTGTACGAAGGAGAAGAGGGTAAGGGTCTGGGATTTCAAAGGAAAAAGAGAATTGATAGGAATATGAAAGAATAATTATTTAGTAAACAAATGTTTGTTGAGCCACACAGAAACAATGGGACAGGGAGGGGGATTTTAACAGACCCTCACATTCCTTCCTTTCTCGCACTCCTAGTTCACACTATAATGTAGTTGTCTATGGTGACGGCTCTCTTCCTGGAGCAGTTCCTCCAGCAAAACTGTTTTTATGCAGTCAGGATGGAGAAAGTCAGAGTTGCTTTCTGAGTCTTTTGGACCTTGACTGTTTTCAGCTCTGACGATCTGAATGTTAAAGGGGCACAACTTGGGGCAGCCTGCCCTTGGCCTCTACACATACATCCCATAGTGGCGAAAAAAAAAAAATTTTTTTTCAATGACATTGTTTCTAAAGTCAGTGCTGAAAGGAAAGGGAGGAGGGGGATGCCTCTTCCCTTCTTTTCAACAGGAAACTTATTTTTTACTTTTCATTTATATTTTCCCTTACACAGACAAAATTAGAAAGTGTAGTACACCCGGGGTCACAGTTCCTTCTCCGAGGTGATCCTCAGAGTGTGGGACATTCACATGCAAATCCAGCATGTCCATTTCAACTCCAACACACCTGGCACTACTCTTCAGAAAGTATAATAGAACTTAAATTAATGGAAAATATAGTTTATCCATTCTGATTTATTAAAATGTGAGTCATTTGTACACACATAATTTATTCATTAACTGCAACATTTTACTTGCTTTGCCTTTTAAACTACACTGTGGTATCATACTTGAGAGCCACTAGAAAAGAGGCAAAATAAATGGAGGAAAAGAAGTTGTGATATCTGCCATTAAAACTGGTTTAGAATGTTCATAATTAATCCCTTATTTCCTGTAAGAACGAGAGGTGGGAAAGTGAGGAATTATGTAGATAAATCATCACACTGATAAGGTACCTATGCAGCAATAACTGCCTTAGATACGTTCTGAATTCCTCCAGCCTTCCATTCCCCAGAGTCCATGCTGTTTCAGTCACAGTAACCGAGAATGCCAATTGTGTAAGATATACACTTTTTTTTTTCCCTGGAACTAGATTACTTGTGCAAACACAGTTAAACATTTTTAAAAATGATTTCAACTGTGCATAGAAGAAGAGTAGCAAGAAATATAGAAAGCATGGAGGTCAGTGGTCTTGTTTTCTAAATTTTCTACAGTAACATGTTAATCTTTATAACAATAATTTTATTAACATTTAAACAATGAAAATTGGTAATTCCCTGATTTTAAAGATCATTTTCCCTAATTCTGTGTGCTAGGAAAAATAGGAATACATAGAATGGTATATCTTTACCCCAGTGCCTGTTGTCTTGTAGTAACATGAAGCATTCAGGTCTAAAGAGCAGCTGCTGGAGAGTTTAATAGTTATTAGCAGGGTTGTACTTACTCTTCCTCATAATTTCTGCTATGATCTTGAGACCATTTTATTTACCCTCAAGATGGCATTTGGAGTCACACATTTGGATTTTGTCATTTGCCGTGTAGTTGCACTGTAGTATCAGATCACTGAGTTCTAATTGCATTTTTTAACTCTTATGCAAATAAAGAACTTGGGGT
This sequence comes from Smutsia gigantea, assembly GCA_032199065.1. NCBI lineage: Eukaryota > Metazoa > Chordata > Mammalia > Pholidota > Manidae > Smutsia > Smutsia gigantea. The sequence goes on along the minus strand of JAVSCE010012543.1, from coordinate 30,710 downwards.
TCTTTTTCAGTTATTTACAAATTTTATTGTTATGTGATGCAGATAGCTGGAACTCTGGTATGATCCAAGAATCAGCACAACATTTTGAAAAATATCCTGGAAGGTAGAGTGATGGATGGCCTAGACGTCATCTGCATCTGGGTTTGGGCTGTATGTTAATTCTCCATTTCAGAAAATGGATGCAGTGGCCATACCAAACCACAGGGCAGCTAACAGAATTCCAGGTGTCTGCGAAAAGGTGGATCTACAAAAGGCCCCCTCTGATGGCCTCCTTCAGGGCTAGTGGAACAGCTCTAAGTTCCATCAGTCGGGCTGAGCAGGGAGTGCCCCCTCAGTCACCCAGGTACCTGAGTCCAGGGGGGATGCTGAAGCCCTCCAGTGAGCTTCCTCGCTCACAGTGGTGGCACTGCCACCCATGTCCAACACTGACTCCCCATCCAAATGAGACAGCTGGTCCCAATGGATGCCCCAGGTAGCTGGAGGAGGAGGAGGGACCATTACTAATTCTGCAAGGCTTTCAGGCAAGGGGTGGAGCATAGGAGAAGTCACATCCTCGTATACTTTGGAGAGGCCTTTGAGGTCAGGTTTAGCCCTCTGCTGAAGGTACCACTTCCATTGTACCAAGGATGCATCAGTGGCTGTTCTGAGCTTCTGCTGGGAGGTATGTTTAACCCATGGCATCATGGGAACTTGGATAGGACTGGGTGGGGCTGGTTAGGAACTTAGCTTCTAAAAGAGCCCAATAGGATGCTAAAAGTTGGCCCACTCAGGAACATATTGGGTTGCTAGTGGGGGTCCAAAATCCCATAAGAAGTCAGGGAGACTCATGCTTGGTCCAGAGACTCCAGGAAGCATATTCAGGTGTGGCCAAGGATTTGACTCAGAATGTGGAGCCAGTGGGAGTAAAGGTAAGGCCATTGGACCACCTGTTGGACAGTTTCTAAGTTGCACTGTTGCCTCATCGCTATGGAAAGTGGCAGACTTGCATATGACTATGTATATAGCACAAAGAATTAGCATGCAAAGACCTACTATGTGTTGTGTAGTGGGTGCTTTAACAGTGAGCAATTGTTTGATGGTTGTGGAATCTTTCACCACTTAGAAGACCAGATGATGCTCAACCACTTGACAGATGAGGCTGGCCTTTGGAGCTCATGAGGGGCAATGGCCCAGCCACATCTGTATATGTGGTGTACAAGGGTGTGAAAATCTGCCCATACTGCTTCCTCAGAGGGACCCTCAGCATAATGCCATCTGTACAAGTGTTGGCGAAGATGTTACACTATTGGTGGGAATGTGAACTGTCACAGCCACTATGGGAAACAGTATGCAGATTACTCAGGGAATTAAAAATTGAACTACCATATGATCCAGCAATTTCATTTCACATCTGAAGGAAATGAAATCACTATTTGGAAGAAACTTCTGCACTTTAAGGTTCATTGGAACATTATTCACAATCTCCATGACATGGAAACAACCTATATGACCATCAGTGGATGAATGAATAAAGAAAATGTGTGTGTGTGTGTATATATATATATGATGGAATATTAATCAGCTATGAAAAATAACATCCTGGCATTTCAACAACATGGGTTGACTTTGAGAGTATTAGACTAAGTGAAATAAGCCAGACAAGAAAAACAAATACTTCATGATCTCATAGATAGAATCTAAAAAAGCTGACCTAATAGATAGTAAAATGGTAGTTACTAAGGGCTGGGGGATAGGTGGGAGAAATGAGGAAATACTAATCAAAGGGTACAAACTTCCAGGTATGAGATGCATAAGTTCTGAGACTATAATATATAGCACAGTGGTATAGTTAACAATACTATATTATATACTTGAAAGTTGCTAAGAGAGTAGATCTTGCATGTTCCCACCATACACAAAAATGGCAATTCTGCAAGATGATGGTGTTAACTAACTTTATTGTAATCCTTTCTCAATATATACAAATCATATACTTTGTAGACCTGGGGCCTAAACAATGGCGGTTACAGCTCAGTAAGGTGGAAAAAAGAGCAAAAAACTAAGATCCAATTCCATATACTGATTTAAACTTGAATTTTCATTAAATACAAAATTTTGAACATCTTCCTATTTCAATAAAAATATGATTATTACTTTTAAGGTACATAGTACTTCATTCTAGGAAAGTACCATAATTTAACTTTCTCATTGCTGTACATTTAGTTTATCTTCATTTTTCACTATCAAAAACAGCCCTGTGGTGACCATCTTTCTAAGTAAATCTTTCTATCCAACTGTATAATGTCCTTTAGATAAATTGTTCGGGGAAGATTCTTGAATCAAAAGCTATATATTGTGTTAAGGTGTGTATCTATGTAAGAATGAAAAGGGGGATGATATTGTAGTGCCTTTAATCGGAAAGGCAGGAATGAGCACCTACCTTTATCAGTTGTGTGACCTTGAGAAGGTTTCATAATTCACTGAGCTTTGGTTTCCTCCTCCATAATAATGAGAATGCAAGTGGTCTTAGATACAGCAGTAACAGCCCTTCACAATTCTGAATAGCACCAATCAAGGCAGCACACAGTGTATGAGCTCAGATATAGGCACATATCACAAGAGAAAGTGTGTCTTCCACAGTGAAAGGTGGAAGAGGGCACTATACTGCCACTTACTCAGTGGTATAGAAAGGCTGAAGATTCTTACAACAGGTATGTGTGTGTGTGGTGGGAGGATGTTGTCAATCCCGAAATAGGAATATTGGGAACAGGCACGATAGGGGCATGACTAGGGAAAAAAGGTGCCTGTGAAATGGCATGAATGTTTGCTCTGCAGCTCTATCCCTCTGGGGGAGTTGGGTGCATTACTACCCCAGCTAGTTGACAATAGGAATGAAAACCATCCAGGTCATGCGCCGACTCTATTACCAGGTTTATTTAATCATCTTATTATAATCTCCCTTCCCATGTAAACTGTCTGTTAGATAATGCACTGACTAAATCTAAGTATTCCATCCCATATAACAGTTATATTTTAGGGTCATGTTAATAAATCAGTATTCTATAATGGAGAAAAAGTTACTATAAAAATTATATTTAAAAATTGTACATGGAAAAGCTGTACATGGAAAAGCACTCTTTGAATGCACAATATTATTATGTTTGCAAGAGCTCACCATATTCTGAGAAAATCTACATGAAAGGGAAATACCTTCCTACCTTCCTTTCACAAGTATTCATTGAGTGGTGAATCTGGGCAGGCATTGCTATATGCTCTTAGTATACAATAGCAAACAAGTTTAATGACATTTTGTTCCTCAGGATTAAAAACCACAGCAGAAGCCTTATATAATAACAATAAACCAAAATAAATATCTTTAATGGCCACTTACAACTTAAAAACTAATTGCATTTTAACTTTATCACAGATGGCTTAAAAAGCAATTTATCAAAAGAAAAAGCAGTCTAAATGTCTTTAAATGATTTTTTGAGTGGAAACTTAGGGAGTACAGTGATAGATAATGAATTCCATTATAGTTCTTGTGTCTGATAATTCTGAATTTTATTTCCCCAAATAAAAACAAACAATACTAATTAAAACTGATTAATAGCAAAAATTTAAAAGCTCACTATCAAACTATTTAAAGATTATAAATGCAGATCTTATGTTCCCTCTCACCAAATATCTGTTTGGCCAGAACAGATTTGATTCAAACATTTAATTCCAGCATTTGATTTAAATGCATAAAAAAATCTCAATCACTTTATTAGAGATGCACTTAACTAAATAATTTTAACTGTCTTCAGAACCTTTTTCAGAGACACTGTTAGGGTGGATGCAGGTAGTAGAGAAAGAACTACTAAGCTAATTTGTCCATCCTGGGATTTTGACAGACAACACATATGAAACAATGAAGCAAATGGAAAAGAACCAGAGTTTAAATCAAACAGAAAGATGATTTTCAGAGGAATAAAAGTTCATCAGCCGTTCATCAAAATATGACAAAATTTGCTGAGAATTAAATGTACTTCTTATATTAACTCAAGCGTTGTCCTTGTTGGTTATATAAAAACACAAGATCCACATGTAAATTCTAACATGAATGCTCTTAAGAGTTTTAAAAATAAATGGTATTTTAAACATGAAGCAAAAGCCCTGAAATCTTTGCTGTCATCTCCTTGTATTTTACCTATCCATTCACTTCCTCCACGTATATTGAAGTATGAAGTATGCAACCTGAAAGAGGATCTAATTAATTGAGTTCACCTTCTCACAAACCTGTTTATAGCCATCTTTCAGGGTAATAACATTTGGTGGTAAAAGAGTTACTGTAATTATCACCTTGAGTCACCTATAATCAAATGCTTATAGAAGGTAAGGCAGTTGCTGCCATGGCACTTTTTAGTGAACATAATAAGTAGAGTGTGTTGTTTGTCGTTTCTAAGAGAAACCAACTTGGATAAAGAAAATCTGAGTTTAGGAACAAGGTCTAAGTCCAAGGCAGAGCGTCTATGATTGCCCTAAAAGAAATCCCTGTTTCCTATAGCTTCAGAATCAAGATTACTGAAAGCCAAACTCAAATTTTAATCCTGTACTTGACTAAATAACAATGCAAACTGAATGCCCACTCTCAGTGGGTCGCTTAAGTTAAGGTCATGGCATTGATTATGAATCAAAGATTGGAACCATGAAAAATTGGGCAGATAAAAATGCAACGGATTCTGATGAAGTAGAGAAGATCAGAACCTAAATCTTGCCAAGCCTCCTTTTCCAGAAGAAGCATCCATTTCTCTCCTGCCTTAGAAAGACAGGGTCCCCTTGCCTCTAGAAACTGTAACGGTCTCCAATGGGGTAATTGTGTTGCAGGGGCTTCTGGTTCTCCTCACGACTGATCTCCACCACAGCACAGATCTGAGCATGAAGTCCACGAGTGAAAGCTCCATTCTTGTGCAAAATTCCCAATCAGCTCTTTTTTGTTCTACTTTTATATGATGACCTGAAAGCCCAGACTCACCACACATCTTAAGAAACCCTATATGAAAGACAAAACCAAATAAACAATAATAAAACCACTGGCCAAAAACCAACATCAACAACAAAAACAAAACAAAACATGAACTAAATAATTTGAAAGAATAAATGGAGAAGGGTGAAAAAAACAAAAAAGATAATGTATCCATGAAACAATGGAATACCATACAAACAGCAGTCAGACAATAAGAAAGACCTGAAAGGAATTAACCATATAATGGCAGAAATGAAAAATAGTAAAATACTTTAAAAGGTAAAGTAATATCCCCCAAAATGCATAAAGACAGATATATAAACTAGAAGCAAAAGGAAGTGAAAACTAAAGGATTAACAGGACCAACACATTCAGCAGGATCAGCATCCAGATGATAGGAAACTAGAAAGAGAACACAGAAAACAAAAGGGAGAAACTGTCAAAAATAATTCAAGAAAATTTTTCAGAGCTGAATGAAATAGGTTTCCATATTGAAAGTGTCCACAGAGATGTCCTGTAAAATAAAGGAAACATACCCACTTGAGTACATCATTGTGGAATTTCAGGATATTTGGAACAAGAAGATTCTGGCTACTTCCAAGGAGACAAAAACTTAGCTTAAAGGGATCAAGAGACAAAATGCAATTGAATTTCTCACTAGAAATACTTGAAATAGACAACAGTGAATCAAGGTCCATGCATCCTTTTGTCTAGAAGCTACTGGAAGATGCATTCCACTAAAATTAAGAGAACATCCAAAGGAGAAGAAAAGGAGATGGGAAATACACAAGAGATAATCAGGGAATCCCCAAGATTATGGTCTGAAGCTCTCAGGATGAAGACTGTGCATCAGACCTAGAGGGCAAGTAGTTCATTGGGCCCTAGGTTAGGAGGCTTCAGAAAAGTTGTCTCCAAAAGATGAACTGAATAGAATAGATCTAATGTGTTTCAACTTAACGAGACCAGTTAGACAAATTGGGGACATATGGGAGTTGGATTAATTATAAGTACATAGTAAATAAGCAAACAAATCATAGAAGACTTCAGAGAGTAAAAAGCTGTAGAAATAACCATCCTGTACTACATGGTTTGATACTAAATGTTTAACCAGCCACAATGTTGATGTACAATATAGGGGGGATAGAGAAATAAGAAGCATGCATACTGGGTGGGTAGTAGTGGAGAAAAATAAGTCCTCAACTTCCTTAGAGCCAAATCAATAGATTATGCCTAAAACTGAAAACTCCTTAACATAATGTGCTTGAATAGCTTTGTAGAATGGTTTGACTAAATGTGTGCATGTAAAGCTTGGATAAAAATTTAAAAAAATAAAAACACAATTTACTCATTAACGATGAAGCAATTTTGATCATGCTTAAGTGAGGATTTAGGAGATTAACCACAAACCAAGAAAAATGAGTGGATAATTGTAATTGAATACATTATAGTTCACATAATTTAATTTAAATGTTATTCATCTTAAACTGAATAGTTGAGTGAATGATTAATACATAGATGATTCACACAAAAAGGAGGAACTTTTTTTGTTGTTATATATCTTATTTTGTTGTTGTTAGATTATGAAGGGAATCTTTTTTCCAGATGTCATCATTTGTTGTCATCTGCTGAGATGCTTCCTTAAGACATCTGGACACTCAGCACAATTTTTTGTGATCCTCCAGGTTGTAGTAGGATATCTCTAATATAATAATGTGGATGTATCAATCACATCATATTTTTATACATTATTCTTCCCTCCCAATCAGTGGTGTTTGTGACCAGTCATTGTAGCCTTTCTTTTCTTGTCCCTATAAATGTTGGCCAGCTTGAAAGTCGAACATCAAAACATAATGAGTGTAATCAAGTGTTGGAAAGAAAAGCCAACTGACAATGGTTATTTTCCCCCCCACCTAATGTATAGATTCCTGCAAAAATCTTCCTTCTGTTATTTTTAAGACTGCCAAAGATTGAAATAGTTTCCTTATTAAACCAGCTATGTAGAATGAATACATCGAGGTGGGGGTCAATCTGGTCTTCAAAGACCTCCTTGTTTATTTGATTAACTTCAGCCCAAAGATAAATTTGTGACATATGAAAGTCACTTTGATAAAACGAAGTGCATGGTGACCTAGAAACCTTTAGACTTTGTCAGACAATGTAAACTCCTCCTCTCTCTGTGGTCAACACTCACTGGATCAAAATAACCATTATGCGGTGTTCTGTGCTTCTTCTGCCTGCCCTGGCTTTTTTCATTTAATCAGATGCCCCTCTGGAAAGTCCATTTTTCCCTTCTTCAACTTTGTTTCCTAGAGAGAACTTCTTTTTGGCCTAGATTGTCTTGCATGTATTCTGTCCTTCCATTTGCCAATAGAAGAAATAGAGAGAACTTTGGTGGGAATGTGACTACTCATGGTTCCAATAGTAGTGATTTGTAAATTTGTTGTTTATTAACACAGTTGAATTAGGATTTATAGTTATCTTTCCTAAGACTTTTTAAAATAAGATATAGAAAAGTCTAAAACAAGTTAACTACTCTAGGCATAAGTTTCTTCACAAGCAGCATGCTTAACAGTTTTAACCCTCTATGAAGACTAGTAAATCCTCTAAGGTGAAAGATCCTTCCTTCATTTAGTCCTTTCTTCATTTTATTCACCATTATTTCCTACTGTATATTTTTTTGACTGGTAGAGAACAGAGAGTGGAGAATAATTTTTCCTCTCACAACTGTGGAATCTTTGCTTCTATTACATAGTAGGAAATCCTTACAAAGGTACATTTATTGCCTTCAAAGGCCATGATTTTAACTTTCACTGTATTACCTAACATCTAATTAGTCTATTCACTGAGGTAAATTCCCAAGCTTGTTTCTGAATAGATTTAGAGTGTAGAGCATACTTTATAAATAGAACAATTTACTTAATAAAGAAGTATTGAGGAGTAAAAAAATTTTATTATAAAGTCTGGCTATTGTTTCAGTAATTCTGCCTTTGTTTCTGTCAGACATAGGCTTAACAGTGATTTGGGAGTTTTTGCTGGAGAAGTGAATCCTGTGGGATTCTTTGAAGTCAGATAAAAAATGGCTTCCTGCAGAATAAAAGGCAAATAATAAAAAAATAACAAGTTGAAAGTGAGACAGGGACCATGGGTGTAGTCAGAGTAGGGTGAGGGCCTCTGGAAAAAGCAGGGTGGGATATTTACAGTCAGCAATATAACAATGGGCAAAAAAGTCCCTTTTGAAACTCTGTGTTAAGCATTATGCAAAGTCAAGGTCACACTAATTCTCTAGGATCAAGAAACCAGATTAAGAATATAGACATCTTCAGTGAGGGCAGTTAAAGGTCAAAAGGCCAGGAGCAACTTGGCCTAGAATGATTGAGTGGTTTTACAAATAGGGAAGGGTATCACAGCATAACCGGTAACTTTACTGTAGACAACCCTAGCAAGCAGAGAACAACCCAGCCCACCTTGAGGGCAGGGCAAGTGGTACAAGTCCACAGTCCTAAGCCTTTTATTTTTTCATGTTCTTGAAAAATCCTCATTTGCCTATAAAACCCGTAGACAACACACCACACCGGACTCCCTTGTCCCCTCCTGGCGTGAGCCGGGAGCTCTGCCCTTCCACTTTATTTCTAAATAAAAGCCTGTACCTTGCTCTCCTACCTTGCCTGTTTGCTAAGCTCATTCTTTGGCTTCGTGAACAGGAACCCTGGCATCAAAAGTATGTCATTCTTTTTTACTATGCAGAATTAAATATTTGGAGTAATGACAGAACTGATTCCATGCACATATGAACAATTTGGACTGATGATGATACTGCAGTAATTTGCCTGATTTATTGCCTCTGCATCAACTTATTAACAAAAAGACAATGAAAATGCTTTTGTCATTGTACTTGATGCAAACAAATCATGCATGAGTTACCAGCTGACAGTCTTATGAATAACAACCTGCTGAATATATGATGTGTCATAACCAAGAGTCACCTCAGGGAAAGCCACAGTAATATATTTCATATTTCATTGAATGAAGTAATATTTTGAGTTTTACTCCACAGTGTACAATGTTCCATGAAGTATTTTTTCTTTTCAAGTTAACTGAAATTTAGGATAGTTTAGAATATACTTACCAAATCAATTCCAGCACAATATTCTACTAACAGTAACAAAATTAGTCGAGTGTACGCCTGGTTGTCATTGAGGATTCTAGGAAATCTAAGGGAGAAGCCACTCAGGAACTCAAAGCTTTAAAAAAGCTTCTCAATAGCATTCTCAGGCATATGACCTTTCTCCTACTTGAACACTGAAAAAAAAAAAACCTCTCATAAAATTCTTCATATTTTATTCAATAAATGATCATTTGGAAATATTTTCTAAATTTAAGATTTTTAAGTGTAAACTTCATCAAAAGTAAGCAATTGTATTTAATGCTAAGTCACAAACATAGTTTGACTTATTTAAAAAAATACTGAGCACCTACTCTGCTTGGGCCTGTGCTAGGACCTGTAAAGTGATAGGTCTGGCATAAATTTTACTCTTCAGGAATTAGGGTTCCAGTGTTTGCTGCTGACATGGATCCTAAATTTGCAGTTTGTGGGTAAAATTGCAATATTTCTAGAATCTCTCACCTGGCCTTAGTGCATCACCATATCAATAGGTGTTTCCAAGGGGTGGAGAGAAGTAGTTCATCTCCATATCAATAGGTGATTACAAGGCAGGGGTGGGAGGGTGGGGGTGGGGTGTTGGAAGTGAGGGTATATCTCTGGATGGAGAGGTTTGGTGAGGCCCTTTTTGCAGCTGGGTCATGAGGGGCATGACAAGCAGAAGTGGACAACTGCTTGTAAGCAAGAAATGGGTTTCTCCCACTTTATTTCTCCCTTTGACTGATTTCGGTTTCAAAGGTAATTTGCCCTGGGCTGGGAGAAAGATTTTCTTCCCTGAGTTACACAGTTCTACAAACTAAATGCAACAAGATTGCTTTAGATGTGTCAAAAGACAAAATTCAATTGAGTAAATCTAAAGATCTAACTGGGATTATTCAATGATTCAGGAATTGGGCAGCATCCCATCTAACAAACAGAAAGGAGCTCTGAGGAGTTGTGCAAAATGGAAGGTTTTTATAGGCAGAAGGAAGATGGGACAAAGAGGTTATTAGCAAAAGAAAAGGAAGGGTGGTTTCAGGAAGGTCACCTTCCCTTACAGGGAAGGCAAAGGGTATGATCATGAAGATAACCTTCCTACTGCTGATCAGGAAATTCCAGATGGATTGGTTTAAAATTCCACTCCTGGAGAGGCTGAAACTGCAATTAGGTTAAATATTAAATCTTGGGGGTGATTAGCAAAAGTGACTTCATTTGGGCCTGGTTTTTTTTAAACAGATGTTTCCATTGAGGCTCAGAGGAAAGAATCCCCTTAGTGTACTGAGGATGCTTTAAAATTTGCAAAGCCTTCAAGAGGGTGATATTTGGAATGGATCTTAAGAGCTACAATTTATATGCAGAGAAAACTATATAAAATCTCTAAGCTAACCCTCTAAAGAATTCATCTTATATCCTGTATCAGTTGATATGTCAATAATTTGAGGAAACTTCTAGGTTACTTTTCTATTATATATAAACAAATAATATTATATTTTACTTTATATGGGATAAAATATACCCCAGTAATAGAGGCATTTTCCTTAAATTTCCTTTGGAAAAATAGTCTTCATCTACCTAAAGCCAAACTGTTTTACCAATTTCAATATGATTCAGATTAAATTAGTTATTTCTTATGAAAAATCAATCTCTGTCTTTGCATGTTAATGGACAAATGGCATCTAAGAAAGGGCATCTATAACTAATAATGGAGGTAAAATAGTATCTATAGAAAGGCAATTGTGAAGTTGTCCTGTGTGTGGGAATACAATATATCATATGAATCTTCATTGTGAGTGGCCAAAGTACAATAGAGTTTGGAAAACTAGTTTCTATACAGGCAGTTTTAAATTAATCATCCTCTTCATCTTTGTAGGCTATATAGAGTTTCAGATAAAATCATGAACTTACTACACAGTACTCAAGACAATTTGGTACTGGCACAAGAACAGACCCATAGACCAATGGAACAGACTAGAGAGCCCTGATATAAAACCCAACCATATGTGGTCATTTAATATATGATAAAGGAGCCATGGACATACAATGGGGCAATGACAGCCTCTTCAACAGCTGGTGTTGGCAAAACTGGACAGCTACATGCAAAACAATGAAACTGGATTATTGTTTAACCCTATACACAAAAGTAAACCCGAAATGGATCAAGGACCTGAATGTAAGTCATGAAACCATAAAACTCTTAGAAGACAACATAGGCAACAATCTCCTGAATATAAGCATGAACGACTTCTTCCTGAATGCATCTCCTCGAGCAAGGGAAACAAAAGCAAAAATGAACTCATGGGACTACATCAAACTAAAAAGTTTCTGTACAGCAAAGGACACCATCCACAAAACAAAAAGGCATCCTACAGTATGGGAGAATATATTTGTAAATGACATATCTGACAAGGGTTAACATCCAAAATATATAAAGAACTTCCACACCTTAACACCCAAAAAACAAATAACCCAATTAAAAAATGGGCAGAGGATATGAAGAGACAGTTCTCCAAAGAAGAAATTCAGATGGCCAACAGACACATGAAAAGATGCTCCACATCACTAATCATCAGAGAAATGCAAATTGAAACCACAATGAGATATTACCTCATACCAGTAAGAATGGCCACCATCCAAAAGACTAAGAACAACAAATGCTAGTGCGGATGCGGAGAAAGGGGAACCCTCCTACACTGCTGGTGGGAATGTAAGCTAGTTCAACCATTGTGGAAAGCAATATGGAGGCTCCTCAAAAAACTAAAAATAGAAATACCATTTGACCTGGGAATCCCACTCGTTGGAATTTACCCAAAGAATACAACTTCTCAGATTCAAAAAGACATATGCACCCCTATGTTTATTGCAGCACTTTTTACAATAGCCAAGATATGGAAGCAACCTAAGTGTCCATCAGTAGATGAATGGATAAAGAAGATGTGGTGCATATACACAGTGGAATACTATTCAGCCATAAGAAGGAAACAAATCCTACCATTTGCAACAACATGGATGGCACTGGAGGATATTATGCCCAGTGAAATAAGGCAGGCAGAGAAAGACAAGTGCCAAATGATTTCCCTCATTTGTGGAGTATAACAACGAAGCAAAACTGAAGGAACAAAATAGCATACTCAGAGACTCCAAGAAGGAACTAGTGATTACCAAAGGGGAGGGTGGATGGGGAGGGTGGGAGAAGGTGATTGTGGGGTATTATGTTTAGTTCACATGGTGTGGGGAATCACGGGGAAAACAGTGTAGCACAGAGAAGGCAAACAGTGAATCTGTGTCATCTTACTACACTGATGGACAGTGACTGAATTGGGGTATCAGTGGGGACTTGATAATATGGGTAAATGTAGTAACCACATTGTTTTTTCATGTGAAACCTTCGTAAGAGTGTATATAAATAACACTTTAATAAAAAAAAAGAAAAAAATCATGAGCTTACTATAACTACTAAATCACAGGCAAGTTGTGCTTGGTTAATTATCTGGATTTATACATACCTCCACTGCTCATGTATGAGCCAAGATGGAGCTGGTCCTCTGAAAAATGGACTGTATAGCTGCCTTGGTCTAATTTCCTTACAAGGATGATTCATGCAGTTTCACAATTTCAAAGGTCACTGAGGTTGTATCTGTGCAAATTTGGGAAGGCTGCCAGCTCAGAAGATAACTTGAGGCAAGGTTCTGTCATCATCACATGCTATCGAAGGTTCAGCAACACTTTAAACATGAAACTGCCCATTCACTCAAATAGTTTCAAGGGGCAGAAAGAAAACAGTAGTCAGGAAAATAAAACATGAAACAACTGGGCAATTAAAAAACATATATAGGCAGGTGGTTTCAGTAAACAAAGACCAGAGGTTACTATGCTGTTAATGAAAAACTTGATTTTTTTCCTAATATTAAGTATAGTATCACTTATTTTGACTTTGAAGAAACATGACCTAATAAAAGACACAAGTTAGGAATATTGCAGAGGTTAAAAAAATAAGCTTATGGTATAGACATGCTAGAATGGAAAAATGTCTCTACTTTACTGTTTCCATCAGTAAATAAAGATTAACCCTGGTAGCAGACAGGATGCAGTTTCTAACTGGGAATGCCCAAACTCAAATTAGAAATGATAACATTTGTGTATAATTATTAGTGTCCCCTTCTATTATGTAATTCAATCCTGTAGAACTAAAGTAATGTACACAACACTTTCACCAGCAATAAAATAAAATTTCTACAAATACTAAATGGGTTGCATATTCCATTGGCCCAAAAACACTTTCAGAGTTTCAGTTTTCTCCTCTAATTCTCTGTTCTCAATTTTTTTCTGATCGTCTCTTTTATTGATTCCAAAGGTTCATCATTTCTGTTAATTTGTGGGCTGTTTTTCTTTCCCATAATTATACAGGATTGGTTTGAGCGGTTTGTCTTTGCTTTCTTTTAAATTGACTCCAGAAGATTTTCAATGTGGCATAATAGAGGCCAAGTATGAGGGTGTCATGTCTTTTCTACACCCTGCACTTAGGCCAGTTGGGACTGACCTTCTGCTATGTTAACATATTCCATATGGTTTCTCTATCTGCCTTAATTCTTCTATTACTTGCATTCTATGATCTTTTGAATGTTTTTATCATCGCAAGCACAACTGAGAGATAAGACATATTCCCATCAATAACAGTGCTCATTATGGCCTTGATTCTCATTCATTGGAACAGGTCGCTATAGCAAGCACACCCAATTCTTGGTGCGTGCGTGAGTGGTGTGAGGCCAAAGAAACCACCCACATGACTCAGGAATTCTCCTCTTTCCTCAATGCCCCATATCCCTGATACAAAGTCTCATCTTTCTTTTAGAAGTGAGAATTTACTCTGCTTTCATTAGTTCTTCTTTTAAGGTAAGGACATTATTCTCCTCTTTGCCAATACCTTACAATGCTTGTTTTTTAGTGTCCCTTTCTGCCATTTTTGGAGATCCTTTCTTTTTATACATAGTATTTCTACACAAATGAGAAGAAATTGAAGCATATGCATCAAGTACCTTTCTTGATTATAATAATAACAAACAAAACAAAGACAAGCCATCAAGTAACCTTGTACTGACCACATTAATGCTGAACGTGATTTTAAGTTTCCTCTAGAGGGCCATGGGAAAGGTCTTCAGTGGGACCAGAGTTCAAGGTGTGTTGTGGTATTACATAGCTACTAAACAGAAATTCGACCCCAGGAACAGCTCAATCACCCTTATTTGAAGTTTTGAAATCATCTTTAAATCCTTTATTTTCTTCTTTTTTCCCTCATTTCTTCGTTTTGTTTTTTTGGTCTTTTTACTCTTCAAAATGTATTTCAATGATTCTCACTGGTCTAACTTCCAATTTTACATATTCATGCACCTACTCTTAGATCTTGCTAATTCTTTCCCCAACATAAGGTGTTTTGATAACATTTTTACCTTTCTCACTAAACTGTAAGCACTTCTAGGATTGAATGGATACTGAACATAATTTTGCCTCTACCATTTAACACTGTCTGGCACCATCAAATGAATAATTGAATAAACTGTGTTACCATTTTTCTCAGATTTGTTCACTTGATTTGTATTCCAATTTCTATATTGAGTTTTTAACACATATTTTAATAACATCCTCTCTTCTGTTCTTGGTAGTATTGTGTTATATATATATATATATTTTTATATATATTCATATAAGTATTATAAATGTTATATGTTATATTTATAAATAGTATAGGTTATGTTTTATATGTGTGTGTGTGTGTGTGTATATATATATATATATATATAAAATCAAGAGAAAATTCAGAGAACATATACTTGATATGACTATCTTATTGAATGAAAAAATATTTTTCATGAATAGGGAGATTTCAAACCCAAAGTGGTGTGGAGCTCAGAGGCATGATGTTAGAGGATGGCTGATAAAGTAAAAATGGGGAAGCTGTTTAACCTTTACTGTGATGGGTTATTACAACACAGGTTTCAGATGGTAGGGGACTGGTTAAAATTGATCATCTAAAACCATTTTTAGGAAATGACTTCAGTTTCTTTTATGATTATCAGAGGCATTTGTAAGAAATAACCTGTTAAATTTGCTTGTGTTCATAAAATATGCTAGATTTAGTTCTGCTTAGTGACTTAAATGGTTTTATTGGCTTGGGGAATTTTCAAGTCTAGTATCCATTTTATTTTCTTATATATAAAATATTTGTAAATATAAAAATATATATGCATACACATAGTTATCTTATTAATCATGGCTCTTATATTTAATGCTGATCTTAAGGGTGGAGCTATGTGGACAGACACCACAGGGACATGTGGTCAGCCTTGGCTTAGTTATTTTTTTTCCTCACCTGTACATTATCTCTGGGGTGCTATTACCATATTTCACATCAGTGCCTTTAAGATATCTTTGCAACATTGCTGGCATCCAATAACTGAACCTTCGACGAGAAAATGATGGTGTTAGCAAAAGTTTTAAGAAAAAAGGTCTAAGTATAATAAATATTCTTTATTGTAGTGTATTTTACAATTTCTCTTAAGTTTATCAAACATTTATTTTCTTGCTAGTTTGACTCTATCTGTGTCTCATATCCTCTGTTACTATTTCTACATGTTTTAAGCCTCTCTATTACCTAAAAATAAATTTCAAAACTAATCTCACTGCTACTTTCCCCTCCTTGTACTAATCATTTCACCTTTGTCTCAAGAACCATAGAAAACTTGTGTCAAAGATTTGCCCAAGAAAAACAATCACAATCTAATCTGAGGTTCCACCATACAACCAGAAAGACAAAAACAAACTTGAAATGAGGAAAACTGACAAACAGAGATGGGGAGTCAGTCGTTCTGTGTAAATCTTGGATCTGCCAGTCACTCTCTGTACTGGCTTAGGTAAGTTTCTAAACCAATGAGCTTCAGTTTCCTCATCTGGCTTCAGGATAACGAAAACTATTTCTTTTCATTATGAGATAAGCTTGTAAAGCTTCTTTTTTTCAGGCGTGGTGCCTGGCCCTACCAAGACGAAGGTGTAGGGATGTGCTCCTGTCCCCAGGAAGTTCACAGTCCTTTTCGGGTCCCCTCATACCCTTGACTCCTCTTCCCTTTAAACCATCCTTTCAAAAAATGCCCTCCCAGTGGACCACAAGAAATCCTGATGAAATAATGCTCTCCAAATCTCATGTCGGAGAGGGTCTTGATGCGAGGTGACTGGATAAAGGTCCAGGATTTGGAGAACATTCTATTAATAGAACTGCAAGCACAGATGGCCCAGAGTTCTTTTCAGGGACAGCTTTCTGAACCACGTCCATGGCAGCTGGCTCGTATGTCATGGTCTTTACCAGTGGAAGAAGGAATCAGGTGGCCTGGCTCAACTTCAGCTGGGTGGCACCCCATGGAATTGGACACTATTTAGCATAAATTTACTGGGTTTTGAAACAAATTGTCTTGTGCTTCTACCACTTTCCTTATATAGGGAGATTTCATCTGCTATAAAGCTTAGCTTGGTTACTGCTCATACTTTGCTTCTGTGTGATTTATCAATATTACTTGTGTTTCAGATAGAGATAAAATCAAAACTAAAGTTAAAGGCAAAATTCATTTGAAAAGTAGCATAATAGGACATGAAGCCACAGAAAAAGCAAATCCTAAGGCTGCCAGTACTGTTTGGTTTAAGGTAATGTCATAGTCAGCATCGCTCTCTGCCACCTGTCATTCCATGAGACAGCCCTCAAACAGGGAGAAGGCTCAGCGGTATCTGAAAATAATTTGCGTTTGTGGCAGCACACGAGAGAAGGGGCCAAATGGATTTTTACTGTTTTAAATATTGATATGCCCAAGAGCTATTTTTAAATACTGTTATGAAACAAACCACAAAAATAAACTTTGATGACTTTCTGGGCTAGAAATCTCTTATTGGCTGCCAGACTCACAGAACTTGCAAGTTGGAGTTAACTCTGCTGTGAAGTCATGATGTCAGCTAAGCAGTCCACAGGCTTCTTTTCTTCTCAGCATCTGCCACTGGATCCCCGTGACAGGCTCCGCCATGACCTTTGATTGGAGGGGGGTGGTCGTGATGACTGGCCCAAGAAATGAAATATGAGGACTCCTTGTTTAATGGTCCTCAAGCCTGAATAGTATCAGAATTACCTAGAAGAGCACTTATTACAAAGTCATAGTTCTGGTTTCCCTGCCCAGAGGCTCTGATTTCATAGGTTCCATGTAGGGCTTAGGATTACATATTACTATAAAACTCCCCAGGTAATTCTGATAATGAACCAGAATCAAAAACTGGCTTCAGATCTGCTCCTGGTCTTACCTCTAGTCAACAGGCTTCTTGCCTTACCTTGTCTCCCATTTCTAGTAACTAGGTCCTGACTATGTTCTCCAGTGTCCGAGTCCTTTTCTGATACACTACCTGGCGCACTTTAGAACTGTGGGCCTTACTTTGCGCTTTCCAATTGGCTTTCTCCCCATATTCCCACCTAGAACAGAGTCTTAAACTCTCAATCCCAAATAGTCCGGGCCATATAAAAGGGAAACGTTATGCCTGTCCAGATCTGGGGTGCTCTCTGCTCCTGGGTTTCCTGACACTGCTGCGCACTGTTTGTCCACCTGCCTGACAGGACATCTGTTTTGTCATTTTGAATGTCCTTCAGCTGCTTCTCTGCACGAGCACCCATTGATATAGCCAGACAATTAATTTCCTGGGTCAGGATTCTCAAATTCAGGCAAACATATAGATCATCTGCAGTTTGCATTAAAAAGATTTTTGCACTCATTTCACCTAGTTAATAAATCAGAAATTCTTGGAATTGATCTTAGGAATCCAGAATTTTAGAATCACTCAACTAATTCTGATGGAATTACAGCTGGACTTTAAGATAACCTACAGTTAGGTTCATTTTCCTAAGTTTGGTTCCTATTTTGTGGGTATATCTTAAGTCTTAATTCATTTAAGTCTAACCCATTCTGCTACAGTTAACATACGACCCTCTGGGCCTTGTGATGAAATACACCAGCCCTGAATTAAAGCCAAGTGTCACCTTTTCCATATCTTATCCTCTACAATGGAGATTAACCTTGTCCTTTTCTGATCTTTTATTGCTCTCTATGTGTTTTTTCTTTGGATAGCCACCATATCCAATCTTGTATTGTATACATTTCTATACATAGAAACTTAAGAAACTGTGACCTCCTTGAGGGCAGCCTCTGGATCTGGGTTATCTATTTCCAGGGCTGGACACAGTGACACAGGACTTGGCACATAGTGGGTAATCAAAAATACTATTGCCTAAAAGAAAGATAGTGTGACATGGAACTGGAGGTATGAAGAAGTTCTGTGATTTCCAGAGTTTATTCTCACTTTAGAAAGCAGTGCTTTGAAGATACTGTAAGACTTTACTTGAAAATCTCAGTAAAAAGAAGAACCTTTCTAAAAAGAATAGTTCATTGGACTAGAAGGTTGTTGATGGATGGGATTTGGGAATTATCTGGGAGATATGAGTAAGTAACCAAACTGGGTTCTTAAAAACAGGGCCTGCAATATCTTAGTCTCTATACCAATTTCCTGTTCTTACGTCAAAACAAGTAAAATCAGGTAGCTGCAGAAATTGACTCCTTGGAAACAGCTTTTCAGAATGTTTAAAATGCTTTCTTGAAAGAGAGGACTCAATGTTGGATGTTACTGTTCCACTTCAATACAAGAAGACTTAGTTTTTTCAGTGCTCAACAGAACTCTAAGAAGACAAACACCAATCCACCTGACCATTTCTCCTACAACACAGTTGATAACCAGGCTTGGACTCTCAGTTTTATGAATTTCTTTTTCTTATCATCAAGGAAATGAGTTAATGGAAATAAATTTGTCTTCTTTCCTTCACCTATTTCTCTTCTATCAACCATAAGAATAAGAACACTACCATGTCACTCACAAAATGAGGTAGTAAAAACTGAAGCCAGCAACATCTATTTCCAGGAAAATTGGCCGGCATCAGAAAATTCTCAGTTATTATAAGAAGAAGCCCTAATGCATTCACCAGTTGGAGGACTGATAAGTAGAAAGTGATGTAAGACACTGGAGGAAAAGTCTATTAAAAAAAAGAATAGGCTCATTTGTGTACAAAGATCTGGATGTAACCATGAGGTTAACTTGCAAAATGATGAACTCAGCCAATGAATTTATTCCAGCCTCACTAACAGTATTTCGACCCTCCCTCCCCAATAAATGAATCCGTAAAGAGGGAATTTGCTGTTGTCATGCCTTTTGAGGTATTTTAGGTCCACTGAGCAGAGACTGAGTCATCGAATACAGGGAAGACAACCGAAGTGGTTTCACTCAGCTTGTGATTCTGTTTTGTCTCATGGGCTAGAAATTGTTTATTACAAAAACTTTAGGAGTCAAAAAAACAGTTCATTCGGAGTCCGCAAGTTGCACACACTTCCAGGTGGAAAATAACTTCATGTCATTCTCAGCTCTACCTGCACTCAAGTGGTAACGTCACCTGTGTTGATATGAGGGAAGAGGAAATTTAAGGATGAGATAATGGACACGGAGAATACTCCTGTTGATTTAGGGTAACTCTTTTGCTGCACCGTTTCTACCAGAATTCTGCTGATTCATGTAAATGTCACATGAATATTCTGGATTTTGTCAGAAAAGAAATATTCCACAAATATCTGCAGCCAGGATCGCTCCCTGTAATTAGCTTCTCATTATGCAGCTCACCCCTCAATCTACTCGAATCATCCTTTATGGTAATTGTATAATATTTCATTGTTAGCAGAATGTACAACAGGGCTCTCACCATTTAACAGAAGTTGGATCCTTAATCCAGACTTTTTATAAAATAAAGCACATTGCCTGGCACATAGTACTTCAAAGTCTGGCTGATGTATTGAATATTATTATAGTTAAAACATGGAACAGGTACCTTTTAAGTGATACTTTATATCAGTGTGATGTATTATCCAACAATTCATCTCCTGAATTTCTCATTCTTACATCTAAAACTATAAACAACACTAAAATTACTCGTGGAATTTAATGAGATGACTCATCAGAAGTTATGAATTATAAAGGTAGTCTATATTTAAAATATTGTCTTTTTATAATTATTTTCATCTTCCCAAGACCAATTTTATGATTAATAATAGTAATGCTTTCTAGAAAACCTTTCTGAGTCTTTCCTATGCAACAAATAATGTACTAAAATCTTTACATGATTGTTTCATTTAAAGCAACATGTTTATAGGTAAGATCTTATTATTTCTATTCTATAGATTAGAAAAACTAAGATTTAGAGGGATGAAGTAAATGGTTAGGAGATACCCAGTTAGCAAGCACATGGTGAAACCAAGATTCAAGACTAGGTCTTCCTAACATCAAAATGACAATATGAATACTAAAAATTTGCCATCTCTCCTCCTACCATTTCCCTGTCTTCCACTCCTGGTCTTCCTTTCCATAATAGGTCAGAACTAATCACCTTCTGAAGTACATATTTTACTAACTATCGTGTTCTTTGTTGATTGTCAGCTTTCTCCCACTAGAACACAATCCCCTTGAGGATAGGGATTTGTGTTGGTTTTGTTCCCTGATGTATCTCAAGTATTTAGAATAATGCATGGAAAGCTGTACACATTCGGAAAATATTTGCGGAATGAATAAAACATCAGCACCAAGTTGAAATTTTAGGGAAGGTTCTTGTCTGAAAATGCCAATGCCTGGAAAGAGACCCATGAGTACTGGGAAGCAAAGGCAACCATCAGCCCTTCAAAATGTAACAGGCAAGGAGGAGTAGAGCAATACACTCGGAGAGACTCTTCTCCTAGACTTCCTTCAGGCGTGGCAAGTGTGTCTTTAGAACAAAGAGAATTTTAATCAATGAGTTGTTCCCCCAGGACTTCATTCTCCTACACCACAGGGAATCATCACCCTTCTTTCCGTTGGGATATATGGTACAGACCCCTCATCTCTCCATAGCCCTTCCTCTTCTCTATTTTTTTAAAAGGAAGCTCTTAAGGCAATAATGACATTATTTATCTTTGATTATGGTATTTTGGAATGATCAAAATCATCATTTAGCTGGGCCATTTACCATTTGTCATTTCCTGGACAATTAGAACTTACCAAGAGGAATTCACAGCCCCTGAGATTTTAAACTGAGAGCAAAATCCGGAAATTGGACATGATTTCTGGGGTGTCTCTTTG
This sequence comes from Smutsia gigantea, assembly GCA_032199065.1. Lineage (NCBI taxonomy): Eukaryota > Metazoa > Chordata > Mammalia > Pholidota > Manidae > Smutsia > Smutsia gigantea. The sequence continues at coordinate 9,366 of JAVSCE010012543.1, read as the reverse complement.
AGGAAAGATGATGCATTTTCAGTGGGGGGCATAGGTATTTGCATGAAATCAGATGTCATTTTTGGAAATGGATGCATGGGGAAAAAAAGTATGCAGATGTGGGCACTTACATGATTTGTAATGAAAAGTATTTGTCTTTAAATTTTATTGATATAAAACAATCAGAAAAAAATGTACAAATTATAACTGATGACTCATCACAAAGTAAATAAGCTCATGTGACCAACACCCAAACCAAGAATTAAAATTACCAGCATTTCAGAAGCACTCTTTGCCCTATACCAATTACAACTTCTTCTTACCTCCCCAGAAGTAACTATTTCATGGCCTCTGATACCGTAGATTACTTTTGCTTATTCTGGCTTCAATAAATGGAACCATGTAGTACTTACTGTTTTGGTATCTGGCTTTTTTCAAACAATAGTATATTTGCAACACTCATTATGTTGTTTCAAATACCAATAGTATTTCCATTTTTATTGCTGTATAGTTTTCTTTTGAATAAACATACCACAATTTATCCATTCTGCTTATGGGTAGGTGGGCTTTTTCAGTTTTGAAGCTAAACAAATACAACTCTCAGTATTTATATGAATTTCTGTTGGTTATTTAGGAGTGGATTATAGATTTCCTGTATCATAGGATACATACTCATATACATATTCAGATTTGGTAGAGACTAATAAACACTTTTTTAGAGTATTTGTAGCCAGTTACAATCCTGTTAGCTGTGTATAAAGGTTCTATCTGTTCTGTAATTGGTGTTATCAGTCATTTAGATTTTTTCACTCTAGTGAAAGCATAATGTCATTTGTTGTGATTTTCATTTCATTTTCCTGCTGACAAATGAGGGTGAGTACATTTTCTTTTTTTCTTTTCTGGGGGGGTAGGAGGTGGCCTATCTGGCTGTTCTCTTTTTTCTATTGCATTTTTTGTTTCTTTTTTACTGGTTAGCAAGAATTCTTATACATTCTAGGCACAAATAAATCCTTTGTTAATATATGAATTGTTTATTTTTGCTTTTGTTGCTTTTGCTTTTAGTGTGGGATTAAAAAAGTTCATTTCACGACCTATGTCAGGGAAGTTACACCTATGTTTTCTTCAGGAAGTTTTATGGTTTCAGTTCTTGTATTCCAGTCTTTAATCTATTTTCAGTTAATTTTTATGTATGGTGTTGTTATGGTAGGTAGATAACAAGGCATGAGGGGGAAGGGGGACTCTCAGCCATTGTTTACATTTAGCTGGTGTTTACATTCAACTAGATGCTTGTTTACATTCTGAACGTGCCATGCAAACTTTTCTGGAGGGATATGGGGGATAAGAATATAGATAATAGACCAGCCAAAACTGGCTGGTTCCAACATGGTAGAGAAGTTGGCCCTGACTTCACCTCAAAATTCATTATACTCTCATAGACTCACAAAAGTCACACCCCTGGGTGCCATGACAGTTTCCAGGAAGATCATCTAAAAACAAAAAGATCAACTGCAAATTCCAGCTCTTTAGACCAGACCCTAAACTTTAAATCTTTTTGCCCTTTATTCTCCAACAATCTTCAAAGACCGAAGTACTCACACTTTTACTGACAAGTCAGAAACATCTGGACAAAAGCCTTTCCACTGCACACTTTATAACCACAAAATATTTGTAGGCAGATGTTACAGGCATACTGTGATGAGATGATAGTATAGGCATTGATGTTTTCTGAAAAATGATGTTTATTTCTAGGGATTTTCCCAGGGTTTTATTATGGAGAGGGATCAATTTTATACACATTTTATCTATATTCTTGGGCTTGATAAACTAAGGAGATATAATTAAACATAAGTGATTTAACTAAAAAGGGAAATACTAGACTTAACTGTTCTCATGACAGATGTTGCTAAAGGATCCCTTTATAGGATGTAACATAATTTTGGTATAACAGTAACATTAACTTTTGCTCCAATGGGTAACTGTGTCATGTGAGAACAGCAAAGTCCGCCTCAGGGGATAGAGAGGCAGATTTTCACTTGACTAGGTTGCCATGTACTACAAATTAATACAAGAACAAGTAATTATTTCATTTGAATATTATATAAAACAAATATATCTTGGAATCTATTAAAGATTCTTTTGGTAATTCTCATGAATTATTCTTTCCCCATACATCTAAAAGTTGGTGTTGAATAATCTTTTTGATTATCAGCAGTTTCCTATTTTAGCTATGTTTGTTGGCCTTATGGTTTCTTTCTCTCTCTCTCTCTGTATATATATATATACACACACACACACACACACCTCTATATACATATATATGTTTCAGTTTACTTGAAAGGTATTTAATTATAGACATGCACTAATTAACTCATACAGCTGCCTACTTCTCGTTCTATTACTGATGGCAAGTAGACAGTAAACAGAGCACAACCCAGAGGGCAGACTAGAATTCAAGTTCCAATATTTCCATGACACTTTACTTGGCTTCCACAGAAAAAAACTTAAGTATAAGAAGAGTAGAAGTTAAAATGATACCCAGTAAAGAAGAAGACATATAGAGAGTGAGGAAATGGTCAGAGTGCTGGGAAGACAAGCCATGGAGCCACATCTCTCAGTATTTTGAAGGATGTTGAGGAAAGGAAGACTATAAAAAGGCCACTGGGCACGTTTAGGCTCCTGGGCCTACCAGGAAGTTTCTGGTTGCCTTTGAGTGCAACTTAAAGTGAATGGAGACAATAAAATTTGATTAAATGAGGTTGAAGATGTAGTTGGGGTGATGATAACATGAGATCAGGTAAGTGTAGGTAGGAAGAAAAAGAGAGCAATGCTTTGAGGGGATAGCAAAGTCAAAGTTTCTGAGTTGTTTTTTGTTGATGGGAATATACCTAGGTTGTTAGGCAAAGGGTCAAGTGTTACAGAGACTGAGAGACTGAAGAGTGGAAAGGAAAGGGGGTTAAGGTCAAGAAATGGAGAAATTTATAGACTATGGAATTGAGAGTGAAAGTTTATGCTTGAAGAGAGAAAGAGGGAAGAAGCATCCTTCTCAGAGGCAGAAAGAAACAATGGGGCAAATGTACATTCACTGTACATGTACATGGTTTTAAAATCAGAGGAGAAAGGAGTATGTGAAATAAAAAGGTTGCATAAAGTGTAAATGGTAAAACAGTCATTAAAATAGCATTCTCATTAAAGAGTTCATGATATTGGAAAATGCTTTGATAGAAAAAGAAAATACATGCACAATATGACATGATCAATATCAGTTTGATAGAAATAGGGAGGTAGAGAGGAAGGAAGAAAGAAAGAAGGGAATAAACTTATACTTCTGAATAAACAAAAGGCTGGAAGGAGATAAACCATGTGAGTAATAGAGAATGGAAGCATCCTGGGCCAGCTAAAGTGCCATGGAGATGAAGGAGACATAAATTATTTGGGGCAGATGGGAAACTAAGTGAAAGCATCTCAGCTACTAGGCCCACTTTTGAACACAGTTGACTTAGAAATGACAGTGGCCATAGGGACTCTTCAATTCTATCAGAGACATTTTGGGGGACTATGGTTCTTATATTTCTGCTAGCATAGGTTAAGGTAGGGCAGCTTCCCTTTAGAACTGAGAAGAGTCCCAGTGGAAGGTTCGTGTCTGCAAAATGATGTGCAATAAGGATTAGAGGAATTAATAGCTTAACTTAACTCAAGACTAATGAAACTACTGTGAGTAAACAAAGATATAAGAAAGGAGGTGGGAAAGGCACATTTCCCATAAGGCATCGCTGCTTAAATTATAACCCTTTTAATATCCAGTAGCAAAAGTATGAACTAGAAAATTTTATAGCAACTGTCAATGGGAAAAAGTCACAGAGATAAATGAATTTTCATGAAAAATCTTAAATGAAAGCAGAGGCAACTCTATAAACCACATCCCAGAGGAAGCTGAGATTCATAAAAGATGGGGTGAAGTTGATGGACCTCAAGAATATCCTGTCTTCAAATTCTCCCTTCATTGTTGTCAAAATGCTCAGAATTTCAACATTAAAAACAGATTCCTTTGTTCAAATATTTTCCATTAAAAGTAGAGCTTCTAGTTAACCTCGGTGGATTAAATGGACACATATATTTATAAGGGGTTTTACCTACATGAACAAAAGAACAGAAGACAGCAACAAAATTCCAAAAGCAGGACAGTAGGTGGACATGGCAGGAAGCAGCTTACAGGGTGCAGGGAGCTCAAAGCTGAGCTGGTAGTGGATGGCACCCGGATGTACACTTACCTGCACCTCAAAGCCTCCGAAAGTGCAAGGATGTGGATTCACCTGGTAACTCTAAAAGAGAGATTCTTGTGAGGCTGGAATAGGAGGATTGGTTAGTTGTCTACATAAGAAAAATTTAGATTTCTGAAAGTCCATGCAATGCAATAGAAAGATTTCAGAATAGAGATAAGCCACCTAAGAAAGTTTCTGTATACTAGATTTCCAAACAAATTTTGACTTTTGACTAGACTTTCAGTTTGGGAAGTTTGCAGGCATGCCCGTGATACATTTAAAGCAAGCACTTAGCACACCCTCCCCAGATGAAGGTTTATAAATTGGCAATCTCTCATTATAAAATAGGAGCTAGAGTTTTCAGCTTGAATCATCCTTCTAAATGGGCAGCTGGTCTCTTCTACCAGCTGATATTTCATGTGAAATTGTCCCCCAGATATTTCATCAAAATGGCTTGCAGCATACACCCTGCATTTACCTCATGTCCCTTTTGCGGCTCATTGTCAATTTGCACAATGGGGACGTCTGGGCGGCAGCTGCAAATTTTCTGGTTTTCAATACACACAACTTACTTGTCAGCAATTACATCTCAGCTTGTCATTCTGCTCTTGTATTCTCAGTACAGAGTGGCGATGGCAAATTAATTATTGCAATGATCTGAACTGGGCATTCCCTTCCCTCTAAAGCAAACCAAAGTCCTTCCAACTTGAGGATTATTCTACCAAGAAGCAGAGATAAAGAAACTACTGCCTCCATATGTCTGGAGATTCTTTGTGACTCCAAAATTTTTTTCTAAACATAGAACTATTTTAATATATAATACATATTTAATATATATGACATAGACAAGTTTCCGACCCATACTTTTTTCCCTTGTACAGTGCTTTTCAAGTTTTCTAATAGTATACTTTTAATGGTAGAAGAATGTTTATATTCCTCCTTGGAAGGCTGGAAACACAGTGAAAGATCATGGAAAGGGCCAAACACCATTTTAAATCCCAGGTTTTAGTTTAAAAATGATGTGGCTTTATGGTTTGATAAAAAAGGTAATTATTGTATCGCTGCAAAATACGGCCTTAGGGGAAAATGATGTTGCAAGGATTGCGTGAACTTCATGCTCTTAATTTAAGGATACCTTGGCATGTCCTCTCATATGCCTGTGTGCCTTCTGGAGTTGAAAAGCCAAGGGAAAAAAATTCCTCAAAAAATCATGACTACCTTTGCCTCTAATTCCATTAAGGCTTTTTTCTTGTTTCTTTTATCTTCTTGAAAAGCTAGTCCTTTCTGAATTCAGTAGATACTGAAGACTTTCCTATGAGTTCCTTCTGATGATTATCTATAGTTCTGTCCTCCAGTGACCTTTTACACTTCAGAATTCCAGGTCGATCATTTTAAGTATGTAAATACATATTTACCGTAGTTCCTACGTATATATGTACACCACAGTTCGTAGGTTTGAAGGTCAGACAATCTGGCTTTGAAACCTAGCTCCATTATTTTTTTGACTTATACATTTGAGCTTCTTATCTATTCCATTCCTTAGGTGTCTCGCCTACAAAATGGAGGTGAAAACCCTACCTTTTAGGATTATTTTAAAAATTAGATGAAGTGCTATATGTAAAATGCTTGAATAGTGCCTGCAGGTGGCACAATGACCAATATTGCTAGCTCTTTTTCTTAGATAAGAATATTAAGTTCAGAAGGAGAAAAGTTCTAACTGCAATGAAGCTTTTAGTAATTTCCAAAAATTACAACCACACGTGTCTGTTTCTAGAAGTCTCCGATTAATAAATAGTGACTATTTCTTCCCAGATGGCCACCAGTTCTTCAAAATGTTGGCATGTCTTTCCATGTAGCCATGCTCAATAAAAAGCCAAAATACAAGGTTATTGTGGCCATCTTGATAATGAAATCTGAGGGAGAAAGCAACAACCCATTACATATCATTCATTTTTTTTTTTAATTTACTCATTCCACCCTGAAAAACCAATTACCTACAGCAGGTTATTCACATAAATTGCATGCCACTAAAAATTCATGCCTATGTCGATTTTACTACAATGTGGTAATCCCTAATCTGGGGTTAAGAGTCTCTGTTTCTTCATTTGGATACATTTATAAGAGCTAATGGTTCGACTTCCGGGAAGATGGCGGTGTGAGCAGGGCGGCAGAAATCTCCTCCCAACACTATATTTATCTACGAAAACACAGAAAATACATCTATTCCTAAAAGAGAGACGAGAATACACAGGAAAGCGCACAGCGTGCAGCTACACCCGAGAGGACTCGGCACCCCAAGAGGCGGGTAAGATACGGAGCCGCGACCCGGCGGGACCCGAGCCCTCCCCCACCCCAGCGCACCGGCGGGAGGAGAGGATTCAGAGCCGGGAGGGAGTGGAAGTGCACCCCGCGAAGTAGCCAGCCCCGGGGATCTGCACGGGGAGCGCTGACCCACATTGCGCAGTGCGGCGGAGATTGGAGAGACAGAGGGGCAGGATCTGAGCGGGGAACGCGCCAGGGGGCTTGAGGCCGGCTCCGGGAAGGAAAAAAAAAGTGCGCGCTTTCCTCAGAGGTCTTAAAGAGACAGGAGCCCAGCGGAGGAGCCGGATCGCCCCAGCACACTCAGCCCAGCAGGCTGGGAGTCCTGGGGAGTTTCAGACGCCTTAGCTGGTGACTGAGGAAGCGTAGTCATACTTACACTTCTCACTGAGATCAACAGCCTCCTATTCGTTCCCACCCCTGCCAGAGCGATAAAGGGCCCTGCGGAGCGGCGCAGTCACAGCTGTGGAATAGTGGGGCAATAGCGCCACCTACAGCATTCCCACAGAATCTACGTCCGGTGGGCACTTTTTTTTGTTTTTTTTGTTTTGTTTTTGTTTTTTCTTTTCTTTTTTTCTTTTCTCTTTTTATTCTTCTCTTTTTAAAGTCTTAAAAAGCCCAAGCTGACATACGTGGCAACTATCAGTGACCAATTATATAGCCATGAAAAGACAAAGGAATATGGTTCAGACCAAAATCAACCAGACAACCCCAGAGAGGGAGTCTGAAGGGATGGAAATGCACAGCCTGCCTGAAAAAGAATTTAGAATAAAAGTCATAACCATGCTGATGGACCTACAGAGAAATGTGCAAGAGTTGAGGGAGGAAGTGAGGGAACTGAAGAAAGACAATACAGAAATCAGACAAGCGATCGACGGGCTTAACAGCAGAATGGATGAGATGCGAGAGACTGTTAATGGAATAGAAAACACAGAACAGGAGTACAGAGCTGCTGAGGCAGAGAGAGATAAAAGGATTTCTAGGAATGAAAGAATATTAAGAGAACTGTGTGACCAATCCAAACGGAACAATATTCGCATTATAAGAGTACCTGAGGAAGAAGAGAGAGAAAAAGGGATAGAAAGTGTCTTTGAAGAAATAATTGCTGAAAACTTTCCCTCGCTGGGGAAGGAAGTAGTCTCGCAGTCCACCGAAGCTCATAGATCACCCAACACAAGGGACCCAAGGAAGACAACACCAAGACACATAATAATTAAGATGGCAAAGATCAAAGATAAAGGCAGGGTATTAAAGGCAGCTAGAGAGAGAAAAAGATCACCTACAAAGGAAAACCCATCAGACTATCATCAGACTTTCAACAGAAACCTTACAGGCCAGAAGAGAATGGCATGATATATTTAACGTTATGAAACAGAAGGCCTCGAACCAAGAATATTGTATCCAGCACGATTATCATTTAAATATGATGGAGGGATTAAACAATTTCCAGATAAACGAAAGTTGAGAGAGTTTGCCTCTCATAAACCACCACTACAGGATATCTTAAATGGACTGCTCTAGATGGAAGCACACCTAAGGCTAAAAAGATGTCACCAGAGAAAAAAATCATAGCAAAGAAAGCAGACCATCCAAATACTAACTAAAGGCAAAGAATAAAACACCTATTATAGAAAGAATGGAGGAGGAGGGATAAGAAGGGAGAAATAAAGAAACATCAGACTGTGTTTACAATAACTTAACAAGAAAGTTAAGTTAGATTGTTAGATAGTAAAGAAGCAACCCTTGAACCCTTGGTAACCACGAATCTAAAGCCAGCAATGGCAATAAGTACATACCTACTAATAATTACCCTAAATGTAAATGGACTGAATGCAAATTCAATCAAAAGACACAGAGTGAATGGATAAAAAAGCAAGACCCATCTATATGCTGCCTACAAGAACCACCAAATCCAAAAGATATACACAGACTAAAAATGAAGGGATGGAAAAGATATTTCATGCAAAACAACAAAGAGAGAAAAAGCAGGTGCTGCAGTACTTGTATCAGACAAAATAGACTTCAAAACGAAGAAAGTAGCAAAAGATAAAGAAGGACATTACATAATGATAAAGGGGTCAGTCCAACAAGAAGATATAACCATTATAAATATATATGCACCCAACACAGGAGCGCCTCAGCATATGTGAGACAAATACTAACAGAATTAAAGGAGGAAATAGACAGCAATGCATTCATCTTAGGAGACTTCAACACACCACTCCAGAGGACAGATCAACCAGACAGAAAATAAGTAAAGACACAGAGGCACTGAACAACACACTAGAACAGATGGACCTAACAGACATCTACAGAACTCTGCACCCAAAAGCAGCAGGATACACATTCTTCTCAAGTGCACATGGAACATTTTCCAGAATACACCACATACTAGGCCACAAAGAACCTCAGTAAATTCAAAAATATTGAAATCCTACCAAGCAACTTCAGATCACCAAGGTATAAAACTAGAAATAAATTTTAGAAAGAAATCAAAAGCTCACAAATACATGGAGACTTAACAACACTTAATTAATCAATGGGTTAACGACCAAATCAAAACAGGAATCAAAGAATATATGGAGACTAATGACAACAACAACACAAAGCCACAACTTCTGTGGGACGCAGCAAAGGCAGTTCTAAGAGGAAAGTATATTGCAATCCAGGCCTATTAAAGAAGGAAGAACATTCCCAAATGAATAGTCTAAAGACACAATTACTGAAATTGGAAAAAGAAGAACAAATGAGGTCCAAAGTCACCAGAAGGAGGGACATAATAAAGATCAGAGAAGAAATAAATAAAATT